>OX328013.1:23585417-24160417 GCA_946811545.1 Netelia fuscicornis
ATTTACGAGATATAAATATTTAAAGTTGGTCCAATCAGAGCGTGCGGAAAAATACAAGCAATCTAATTGACTGCTCTGAATTTTGCAAATCCAAATGTAACGCCCTAATCTATGCTATATCTACGGCTAGATGGGGGTGGGCGGCTTCAACGCTTCTCGGTGCGCTTTGATTGGACCAACTTTAAATATTTATATCGCGTAAATTATTAACAACATCCCTAATGTTTATTTGCAACTTTTCTTTGTAGTAGCCGCATCTACCTCAGAATTCACTGTGCGACATTTTATGCGATTCACGCTGTATATATTGTGACGATGGTCAACTTTCATCCACCTTTTTTCCTCTTTCCCACGCGTCTCTCGCATTCCCTTTTTGCCTACGTGACCTCCTGCAGCTGCACCCTCGCTATCGCAGGGGCATCTCGCCTTCGAAATACAAATAATCTCTGTTTCCCGATAAAGACCCAAAACTACATCTTTTCCATTTTCCACGATCCCGCCATAAAACATCTATCTTTATGGCCTGACTTGCCTCAAACCCGAAACAGCTGCCATTCCTAGAATGTTCCAAGACATTTCCGCCTCCAGAATGTTCTAACTCCCAAATTCTCTCCCTACCGCGACTTTCCCACGAGTCAATGTTATAAAAACCACCCTCTCCTTAGATTAGCCAGTTAGTAGTTTTCCGATCATCCAAGCAGCAACGTTATGCTGTCCGTTGTAACAGTGAAAATAAAGTCTTGTGCTTCTCGATTAAGTGTCTGCCGCGTTTTACTTCTCAACCAGCGCGATCCGTAGCCGAGTCAGCAGCCCCAATCACAATACATAAATTAATAAAGCATTTTAGAGAAAAATGTTTCAGACAAAAGTTGTATGGTTCTGAAAACACTATTAGATGGTGCCATTGAATTAACTTTCAAGAGTCATTTGAAGGTCACGTGAAGGTCACCTCCATTTTTTTAAATGGCACCTCCTAAGTAGTATGGTGCGCACTATGGCCACCCCCACTCCTATCCCCACTCTCATCCCCACTCCTTTCCGCCACTCCGCGACCGCCGAGTGTCGGTCGGTCGTGGGGGCCGCGGGAAGAGTTGCGGGGCGAGGAGAGGGGGGATAGAGTGTGTGGCCATAGTACGCTTTTTTACCCCCACTCCACGGCCGCCGAGTGTCCTTGGCTCGGCGGGCCTTCGGTGCGGGGTGGGGAGGTGGTGGATAGTGTCGGTATGGTGGAGCGCTGTTTTTTTATTTAAATCTTTTTTAAGGAATAAAAAAATTCGATGCAGACACCGAGATTCGAACTGCCGACCCTCGGATCACCAGTCTGAATAGCTACCGCTACACCAAGACCCGTTGTGACATTAAGTTTATGCGGAAGGCTTTTATAGCGACGGGTCTGGAGCGCATGATCTCTCTCTCTCTCTCTCTCTCTCTCTCTCTCTCTCTCTCTCTCTCTCTCTCTCTCTCTCTCTCTCTCTCTCTCTCTCTCTCTCTTCTTCGGTGAGTACGATAGTTGAGCTTACTTTCGCCTCCCTGAAAAACGGATTTCTGTTGCGCTGCTGCCTACGGGCATTTCTGCTTCCAGCCTTAAAGCACGCTCCTAAATGCTTTTCATCGATTTTTCCCACTAACTTCGGTGAAACTCGACTGGATTATTGGGAAAGTTGGTGAATAGCGGTGACACATTTCCTAACCTAAGTTTTTGGGAATCTTCGTGAGCCGCTGGTCAATCGTGCTCTCTCTGTCTACTGGCTGATAGTGTGCGTATGCGCGGCCATCACCCATCGAACGCTGTTCGCGTTACCATCGATTGTCATCGGCCGGATCGCGCATTCTTAATTATCATTACCGCTTCGCTTCTGCCAAGGACTGCTCTGACGATGCGTTCTCCCCCTCTACTATATCGACGATATCGACCGTCGCCTGTGTGATCATTGTTATCTGCCGCTACACTATCATCGATCGTCGCCTAATCTTTCAACATTGCTGTAAGCTACACTACCATCGATCGTCGCTTAATCTCTCAACTCTGCTGTAAGTTATCTGCTTTACCCGGATTGACCACTGGCTCGGGTCTGCTATATTATGAACTTGATTATGATTATAATAATATCTATTCTGGCGTGAGTGCGACTGTTGTGCTGCGAATACTGTGTTGGTCAGTATTATAGTACGTATGTCGAAGGTTTGCTATAAGTGTAACAGAGCGATAGCGTATAATTCGGCGGATTGCTCGCGTTGTGGACGCACGTTTCATCCGGGTTGCGTTAAGCATTATTTTGCCCTGAGATCGGTAAACGCCTGCTGCAAATCTGATCTTCAAATCATGGAAGGCAACGAGAACTCTCTCTCTCTCTCTCTCTCTCTCTCTCTCTCTCTCTCTCTCTCTCTCTCTCTCTCTCTCTCGAAAATGTGTATGTGTGTGTGTGTGTGGAGTTTCAGAATAAGTTTTTCTTTTTTCTTTCTTTTCATGTACTGTACAATAAATACTCGAACAGGGATGATATATATTGTGACCTTTTTTTTTTTATTAATTATACGTTATATATATATTTACAATAAATATCCAATAAAGAGGTAATATATAATAGATTGTCAATTGTTAGCATCTTTTTCTTTTCTTCTTCTTCTTCTTCGTCTTCTTCTTCAATGGTTCAGCTATGGAAGACAGAGATAAATATATAGCGTGAGAGAGGCTCGTATATGTGTATCGTAACATAGACACTTTATACATGATTTATAATACATACCTATTTATAATTGCTCCTCAGCAGCTTTGAACTCGAGCTTGTTGAACTTCGTGCTGTAATACTGCATAATTAGATTTTTGTTACTAGCGGCGCTGCTCATTTGTTGAAATAGCTCGTCCGCTTCTTCGAAAGCCTTGACGAATGTCGTTGGTAGATAACACGAAAATTCACCATTTACTATATGTCCACAACTCGCGCGCCCCATTTCGTTTGGACGATTTTGATACCGGTAATATTATAGTCTTTTTCGAGCTCCAACTCAGATAATCTTTTGACGGGGAGAAGCGTTTCCAGCCGACCCACTTAGTTGATTCGTGTGAAATCCATTATGCAATTTGAGTTTTTTCAGTTTTAGCGTTAAAGTACGAAACTCCGATATTGCGGGTATTTGTTCTTTAACTGTAGCAATATCTTGCAGAAAAGCGTCTAAACGGACTTTTAAACGGTGCTGGTTACTTCTTTGAAGACTCGAGGACAATGTCTGTCTATCACAGAGCGTAGATTCTTCGGACCTCATACCAAAGAGATCCATTCCCCTACTCCGTATACAGAGAAGTGTAGGCTGAATTTAATTGGTGCAATATTTGCTTACTTTATAAAACATAGTAAGGCACCTTGGTAGTGGTGGTGGTGGTAAAGACCAGCAAATTGCCTTGGCTGCGTCAACTCTGAATACTCCGAAAACTTAGGTCAGCGTTTTTGCACGTGCGCTGAAATTAATACGGCATAGCGATGGCGAGAAATAGGAGAGGATCACGTGAAGATAGGACGTGTTATTTATCTGTGATGGTGTTAAATTCTTCCATGAAGAGGTTGATAAATAAAACACGATTTTAAAAAATATACTTTATTTTAGCATAAAACTATCGTACAATTAGCGGATGCGAGAACAACACCCTTGTACACACCCAAAAAATTTCATATTAAAAGTAATGAAGTTATTATAATAGTACCCCCCACCCAAAGCGGTTCCCTTCTTTAACGCATAATTCAAGGATTTGGATTTGTTACCCTTATTCATATACTCCTTGTAATAGTCGTACACTATTTTATCGTTCCGTGTTAAATCGGTTGAAAATGCACTCCTGAACATATTAATACCAAGCCCTGTAGAAAAGAAATGAAGAAACATAACACAATAATGTCCACAAGTCTGTGATTCACGACCCTGAAGCTGTATAGCGTTGTAGCTAAAGAATCTGCTGTTCTGCCGGAGAAGTTGAAGATGCTGCGGGATGATTGGTGGTAGGCCGTAGCTGTCGAAGTACCATCCTCGTGCATCTCGATCGACGTACATGGCGACCCAGTGGGCTCCGGGCTGCTTGTGGCCATCGGTATTGGCGATAATCGCTGCTGGCTTCGCCCACACCTTAGGGATGCGATCTGCCAGGTATACGCCTACAGTGCGGCTCTGTATACCGCGTAGGGCCTGCATAAGCTGCTCGGTGTTCACAATAGACAGCAATTATAAAGACACTAGAGCTGTTTAACATCGGTTGTTTTTCCCTCGTCGCGGCGCTCCACATCTAGTAAGCTGATGTTCCGGGCTGTGGTGGTTCTGTACTCCCACAAGGAGCTGGAGCGATCGTTATGAGAAAGCCACTTTCTAATCCTCACAGCATTGTTGAGGGCACACGTGAACGAGCAATTTTTACGCAGTAAACCGTGATACACACAACGAGTATTACTCTCAGGAAGATTACGAAATGACGAATCGTCGTCTTCTTCTTCTTCTAGATTTATAACGTAGCAATCCGTTAGCTGCGTCAAATAGGCCGCTTTATCAGCTCTTCTTGTGAACAGACGATCAGACCGTGCTGCAATTTTCTTCAACGAGGCTTCGACTGCACGTAACTGCGTCTCACCCTCGGACCACTCGATACCATGATGATTGGTTTGTAACCAGGTGTTTTGACGTTTTACACTGGGTGGTAGAATGTTATAAGCGTAGGGCGACGCTACAATCCAGTGGGCCAGGTACGATGTCTTTACAGAGACCACCGCAACTTCTTTAGGTATAAAATGATTATATTTATCCTTCAGACCCTGTATATCAATGACGATGTTCATGGTGTTTCTCGGTCGTCTTAACACGGCGACTTTTAAATACAGACTAACGATAAATATTGCACGTTCTATGGATATATGATACTCCCCCCTCTATAAACCTTGCGACCTAGCCGCTAAAATCCACAGTTACTTGTCTAGAGGCGTCGATGTCCAACACATCATATTCAGCATACACAAGGCAGTTAACCATTGACGTTAGGGCACACGCGAAACGTACTTCTATTCTCACACTACCATGCCTCACAAGATTCCAAAGAGTGCTACTATTGGCCGAGAGATCGGGTGTAAGATCAAATGCAAAGAGACAATAACCATGAGGGTAGCTTGTACGTGTGATACAATTACCCTCATTGAGAAAGTGTATGCCTGTACCCGAGAATAGTGTATGGTATGCATCAACATACATATCAGCATCTGTGAAGTCTGGCTGTAGGGGCTTTGACGGTATTTGCAATCCATCGGCGTACAAAGAAAAATAATTTATATTGTAGTTCTGAAAATTGAAAGGGTTCATTTTACGGTCGCCATTAAAAGCCTTATTATCGACAAAACGGACGATTATACGTTTAGGCAGCTGGCCAAGTATGACATTATCAAGCGTCTCACCGTGTATCCCCGCATGTAGCGATAGCGCTTTAACCTCGACACGCGTCAAAGGGTATTTCGCTGTACATTTAGACAAAGCTCTTGCATGGGCCAAAAGCATACCCGGTGCTACCTTAACACGTCGTATAAGTAGCGATGCCTCCGTAATACGGATGGTACAATCTTTCGCAGAACTCATGAGGCAAATGCGTTATTAGACCGTACGAGACGTAAACGCATCTCAACGCCATTTAGCTAAAACCTCTCTTGATTGAAGATATCGCAGTGTAAATGACTAAGGAGATCAATCGTTCGATTTTTACCTAATACGGTTCGTCTGTTTGTAAGCCCATTATTATTATCTTCTGTATCATCCATTTTACCTGTCGTATCATTATACCATAGAGCACTCGTGAGATGCGAGGTCTTAGCACCAGGTCCGTAATTCAAGAGGTTTTCAATATATGCCCTATACGCATAAACATTGTTAGGAGGTGATACCAGTTTCTGATTCAAAAATACATCACCCTGGCCCGGTATGACAAACTCTATCGGTGAATCATCCGTCAATGATGAAATCGGCTTGTAACACACTGTATGCGTTCCCTCGATTGTTGTCTGGGTCGGTGGTAGTGTAAACAGCTCAAGCTCCGACTTAAGGCACTCACACGAGTGTGCGTGTAAGAAAGCCATTTTTCCAAGATTGTTTTGTTGTTCTTCTTTTCACAGTTTTCTTTTTCTTCTTCTGTCTCTTTTTCACAGAGCCCGAACGTTTTCGCGACTTCACGGTCTTCTTCCGTTTTTTCACACCGGTACGTCGTGATACGTTCCCGGCAAGAGAATGGATCAGTTTATTAATTTTACCGGCTTTATACCCCGAACCCTTCATGAGCGTACTAATTTTTTCTTCAGTCTTACGCTTCAGATTCTCCCCTGATTCGTGCAGACGTGTTTTGAATGCTTCTCGCGGGTGAATACCAGAATCCATGATATCCGTAGCCATGTTCATACCTGAGCGAAGCGCCTCTTTACCAACCGCCCGAGCACCTTGTTTCAAGAGAGGTATTATTCGTCGGAAGAGACCTCCAAGGAAACTCCCAATACCGTGACCCCTTTGATTCGGTGACTCTATATACACATGACTGATACCACCATAACCGGTTCGCCCCCACCCCCACCCGTTTGCATATCAAAGTATTCGTCATAATAAGTCATTTTAGACTGATTTAGGCTAATCTGTACGTTTGAACTGTAACGTCACTGTCAACGTCCCGTACTCGAATGGTATCGGTTTGCCAAACTCATCCCTTATATCAATCATTATTGTTTGAAAACTAGTACGTAATAGAGGAATGTAGCGTGGTGGTGAGAAACTTCTAATCTTCACCGACCCGTAATTACGATTATCAGCGGCAACAATTGGTACGACTCGCAGCAGCGGTGTACGCACGTCTCCTGTGATATAAGGCTCGCAGATATCCGTATAAACGTACATCATATTTGAGGTCCCATGGGGCAGGTTGGCAGGTCTCTGAGCAGTGTACTCGCTCTGGACCACCAGATCCTTAGACTCGGTGAATCCTAAAATCTTGTTCAACACATCGGAGAAGTAGAATGAGTGTTCTACATTCTTACACGATTCACAGATACGCGTGACCGCCACATATCCGTTGCGACAATGCTTAAATTTCAGATGACCCGCAACACACGATGCCTCGTTAATAGCCTCGAGTAATGTGTCTATGCTGAGGTACACACCAGGCGGTACGCAGACGCGTTCTTCCTTAAAGTCGGTGCTTGCCATGCTACCGGGTGTCCCTGTGTTCGTTATGACATTCATAAAGTTCCGTTCACCATCGGGCGGTAATGCAAAATTGTCGTCGGTATGTGTATTTCAGCTAGAGAAACAGCCCAGCTACCGTGAAGAGAGACACATTACGGTAAATGCGTGGTATACCTTGTTGTCACATTATCGGGATAATAATTCATACTACTATTACTAGGTAAAACCATGTAAAACTCCTCCTTCATTTTGCTGACGACTGTGTAGACTCCTTCGTGTGTACTCTCGATAACTCAGGCTCATAAAATATACCATCGATATCCTCGCCGTGGAGATCACGCAGTATGTATATCACAGGACAAATACTGTGCGATACACGAACAATCTTAAATAACTCGCTGCTCCAGCCACGCTCGTAACCTTTTACGAAGGCAGCCTTCGCGCTACTGATGCGCACGATGTCACCCTCGCTGTATTTGGGCGAACAATTCTCGGTTCTTTTGTACCCCTGTATCAGATTATTACGGGCCCTAGCTGCTGTAGCGTGTGTCACCGTGACAGGAGCCATTTTTATACCGCTATGCGTGGAGTGATTGTATGCCGAAACGATGTTCTGCAGAACGTCTAGGTAACGTTTTTTTCTAGAATACGTAAAATACCTCCACATTCTTTCATTCAGTGTTCTATTGAATCTCTCGACAATAGCCGCTTTTATATCAGGGTTTCGCGCAACACGGAACTGTATGTTCTTTTTCTTTAAGAGAGCCTGGAATACAGCACCGGTAAATTCTTTACCCCTGTCCGTCTGTAGGTAAAGGGGTGATCGACCGTTACTATTTTTCTAGATAAAATGAGATCAAACGCGCCGGCTACAGAAGCAGCAGACTTGTCATGTAAAGGCTGAACCCATGCAAATTTACTAAGAACGTCTATAACGACCAAGAGATAAACATAACCATCATTATAATCTTTAATCGAGCGAAGGTCCACGAGATCAGCCTCCCAGAAGTCATCAATATTTCGGACATTATAAAAACGACGCGAATAATGTCGTCGCACGACTGTGTGTTTTGTATAAGTATCCTGTGCTTCAAGCCACTGTACTGCCTTCACACCGGCAATTTTTTTCTGACGTGCCAAACGTAACAATTTGGTAGCACCTGAAAACGATGCTTCATGGGAGGGATTAAAGTACGCGTTTTCTAAGATTTTCATGATTATAATTTCAGGTTAGTCCAAATTACACGTCTTTTCTTATTATGATAGCCGCCACCTCTCTGCTTATCTCCCTGTGTCCGCCGTGTTGGTGATCTGTTCTCAACACCGCTGAAAAACGCTGACTGGTTCGTATCGGGTGTTCCTTCGCTGCTTGTACTACCATCATCAGCCTGCGATTGACGCTGTGGCGTGTTAACTCTAGACTTCGCCCACAACTCCTCATTACCAATAAATTCCCGAGGTGTCTTGACCGCTCGTAGAACTCTGGCAAAGGCACTGCGTTCAGCAGGGTTACGTATTTTCCTAGCCCTCATAGCATCGTTCACGAGATCAACAATATTTAAATCTTTTATTGGTTTACCGCCGACCGACACGACACCGTCAGAATCCCAAGAAAAATTAGATCGTGGAGCGCCTCGCAGGCGACGAAGAAGAAGTCTCGCTTTAACATGAAATTTAGCTGGTATACTCTCAAGTATAGCGGTATCGCTCATACCGTAACAGGTTTCGACTTCTTCTTCTTTTTTTCTTTCATAATCAGCCTCTACATAGTGTTTATTATGCATAAGTTCGCGGTACTGCAGAGCTCTCTCATCATCAACGAAGTGGAGATAACGTTGTAATACAGTCAAGTACGCCGTCCATTTTTCCCTCTCATCCTTGTATGCGCTGGAGTGCAAAATTTCATTCATCTCCGTGTCTAATCGAGCTAGCGTAGCGTCAATACCTCGCACTGGGTGTGTTTGAGGCGCACCCGTATTAAAAAATGGCGGTGTATGACTTTGTGTGCTCAACCGTGTTGGATGCTCCTCCGGCACGAGTACCATTTTTCTTGCGTGCTCCATCATCCACGGCCGCCAATCAAGCTCGATAGAACAGTACCTAGTATTGGTGCTAATAGGAGCGGTAGAAACCCACCTCTTTGAACAACACACCGTTTATTACTCTTCCAGCAGCCTTTTTTTGAGGCTAAACGACGGAGAACCGGTGCGTATCGACGTAATTTTTTTCTCTGGTCGATCTTCAGTGGTGTATTCCCACAGAGAACATTCAGTGCACACTCACAAATACACCGGATAATACTTGGATCTGCTTTGCGTAAAACAGCCTCGCGCTGCTCCTTATTCAAGTGTTGAAGAGCACGCAGTATCGCAACGTGCTATTTGCAGAGCGGTGAACCACCCCGCGCCATTACGTCTGATGAACTACCGGCTATCCTGGTGTATCACTCCTTTTTAAACCCCTTTGCGCTACATGTCTTTGGGGTTGTGCTACCCCTAAGAATGTAAATCACACATTGACAAACGGCGTGAGTAGCACTTGTTTGCTTTTTGTGCGTGTCAGATGCACGATGCGTTGTATTGGATTACTGAAGGGCGCTCAATATAGATATACATTTTTCGTGACGCGGCGATGCTTTAGTCGCCATTGCACACGTTGAACTGGTAATTCACATGTGCCGTTATTGCTTTTTAACTTTTTCCGTGGTATGTACACAAAATGATGGGTATCATCGGGGAAAATACAAGTACGGTATCTACAGTTATCAGGTGTTGATTGTTTCAAATCGAGTAATAAATAACCATGCGGTTTGGACGTTGCATCGTGATAGGCCTCTTGTAAAAATCGTGGGTTTTCCGGATATACCTGACGCGCGAGATGCTGAATTTGAGCTCGATCACGAGGATTTTTGAAAATTACAATATAATTGGCGTACAATGAAATATCGCGCTGACCGTGTCCTTGATGGAACAAATTTTGAGTAATAAAAATAACACTCAGGTTTTTATGATGACTACCTTTGGTGAAAAGATCTACAATGCTATTGTTTGACGCCTCGCGCATCAAATCGTTGTTTATTATGAGCTTTGCACGCGGATCGTTCACATAATCGGCACTCCGAGGCAGACCTTCATGAAATTGTATCGATTTACCATACTCTGTGTATGCTGGTTGCCATTCGGAATAATAGAAAATAATTCTCTCGAACGGCTCACTATTCATTTGCGAAATGAATTTCAAAAACTTTTTTACAAAATAAGTTTTACCACAGCCCGTGGGGCCACAGATCATGGAGGTCCAGGGGTGCTTCCACCGTGTATCCATCTGCGCGAATGAATGTATTTTCTTTATAACAGTGTATATAAAGCACACGTCATGTGTATACGGATTTTTATTTTGCAATAACACCATAAATATTTTACAATAATAACAATGTGTTACAATAATAACAATATTTTACCATAACAACAATATTTTATGATATTAAACTCTGTAGCCATAAGGGAGCGAACCGTATTCACCATTACGTCTCCGCTTGACGCTCAACGGCATACATGATTTCGTTTCGGGCCGTGTAACAACCTGGTGGAACGGCGTGCGTCGTATTGAAGCAAATCTTAACACAATTGGATCCTCTCTCTCGCCTATTATGAATGAACGTATCGATCTGTAATTTATCAGAGAGGTGTTTGCATAATTAAGAGTTATTCCTTTAACTTTACAAACCTCGCTTTCTACACCACCAGGTGTATGAACTATGAAAGAATAAAATTTTGGACCGCCCGAAACGAAAGATCTACTATAGCTACCGGTACCGTACGAGCTTAGCTCATCCGTTAGATCACCGAGAAGCTGACCCGTAGGCGGCTCGTACTCTTTAGGATCGTTTTTCGTTGTGTAAATAATGGAATCGGTGTCACAATACAATGCGCGTTCACCCAACAGTTCGAGATAAGAGTAAAGCTTCAGCCGAGCCTGAGCTGTTGTATATGCAGCAATTACAGCGTTTGCTATATTAGACGGTACTACAGCGTTTTCGGTTTTTGTGTAATTAACATACAATACGTGATTATTAATAGGTAGTATGCCCGTGATATCGTGCTCAGAGCTGTTCAGTAACTCCATAAGTTTTTTACGGGTCGACACTATTTCGGTTTTAGGTAAATTTTCACGCTGCCCAAATTTACCCCAAAACGAATTAAGACACAGTTTAGCTACCGAGCGCAGACCTGGGTTTTTTGCTATAGATGTGCGACATAGCTCAATTCCTTCGGAGGTCTTGAAAGAAGCTATATAATTGTCTTGAGCTGTCTCGTCTTTTACACTGTTCTCGGGCCAGCCGCTGGCCTCTTGTTTGATTTTAAGAAACGTGTTGATATATTCAACAAAAAGGCCCCCGTCCTCTGTATCATGATTATACTGCGTTATCTCATACTGCCCGATGTCACTCACGTTTAATACTTTATAGCCATACATGACGGCTTTCCGAACCTCATCTACTACCCAGGTACCTGTGAATTACCTCTCAGCAGGATCTTCATGGGGGCACGCGTCTTGATTCATTGTTTCGCAACAGCTACGACACAGTCCGAATAATAAACCGTGATGCATACGCAACGGTAGCACGGAATGGTAAAGATTTCGCGGGGGTAGCACCGTACATTTGACAAGACCCTCGATGCGGGAAAGATTCGTGTTTTCGGGTCCTGTTAATTCCATACACTCGTCACCGGCGTACACTGTAGGATGCCCTATAGTGTATTTGCCGTATTTGCAGACATACGGATACAACGAGCAGACGTCTACATACCGTATCTGCTCCCCGTCTTTTACGTCGTACAGAGTGACCATATTTTCTGTGCGACTGCCGAAAAATGCATCACGCGGGTCGAGAGGATCTAATTTGACTAGAGCATGATCACGCACAAAATTACTCATTTCTATATCTGTTTTTACCAAACGGTCATACGCGCACTCCCAAATTTCTGTTAAGGTATATCCACTTGAGTGAATTCTGTGCGCTATGGTGCTTGTTCGCTCGAGACGCTCATCCATTGTCGTACCGTCGGTCTGTTTACGATCCCTATTTACGGCGAAACAAGTGGTGCACCCGTGCCAATAACAACCGTGAAACTGTAATACATGAGTCGCGTCGTCGCTTTCGTAATAACCGTCTACCATTAAATTTTGGGGTAATTTAAATTCGCGCGAGCGCCCTGCATGAATAATATGATGGCCTAAAGAGTGCTCCATCCACACGAGCCACGAAACGGCTTTTTTTGATTGATTATGAGCCCATCTATAACCGCCTGTCGGTATAATTCCAATAGTATTACTTTTCAAGAAGTTTTTTCGAAAAATTTGAAAACACGCTGACGCTATTGTTGTAGTTTCGCTAAATGGGCAGACGCGTCCACTGTTCATTAACATCTTTCGAAAAACGACACAAGCCTGTCTTAATATAGTAACATCGTTCTTGCAATGGCTTGTAATTTCTTTTGAAAAATCGAACACGTAATCAGCACTCTTTAGATCATTATACCATGCAGAAAAACGCTCGCGTTCCGCC
The DNA here is from genome assembly GCA_946811545.1 of Netelia fuscicornis. NCBI lineage: Eukaryota > Metazoa > Arthropoda > Insecta > Hymenoptera > Ichneumonidae > Netelia > Netelia fuscicornis. The sequence continues at coordinate 23,598,172 of OX328013.1, forward strand.
ACATGCATCGTGTCAGGAGAATAGTGATCTATAGAGGGTAGTGGGCCGATATAATTTTGATTTTCAGGTCTGTTAAATAAATGGGGAAAAGACCCTTTGGCAAGAGCGTTCCTCAGACCGAAGGCTTTTGGTAATGCGCTGAGAGGCATGTGGAAGTAATGTAAGCTATCGAGAAATACAACTTTTTCAATACGCATCGTGATAATTTTAGTACCATTCATTATTAAAGTGGGTAGCTGCGTTTTTTTCTCTTCAATTAAATAACGTACAATGAACTGCGCGTCGAAACCGCCCGCGTTATGGGCTATTAAAAATGTATGAGAGAAACCTGGAATACTTTTCATACCTAGCTCTACAAGCTGACACACGGGGTTCGTTCTAAATATAAATTCGTGAACGCCACAATACTCGCAAGGCTCGTCGATGATCTCGTTATCGCAGCACCGCGTACAGACGCGCTGGGCCACACAGAGATTCGGCTCGTGAATACGTACGGAGGGATCGCCTTTTACAGGTGTACACTGTTGTGTCTCAAAATCATAAAAAATAAATATATTCTCTTTGGAGGTGTTAACAGAGCGAATATGTCTCATGAAACATAGATGGTTATAGGATTGACGAGCTTTGCAAGTTTTACAAAAACCCGTGCCGCATATATGGTTTTTCCCGTCCAGAGGTCTGATAGAGCAGAAGCAAGTACGGCAACGTTTAAGAGATTCGCATACAGTATTTACACGACGTTTACGACGGATTGTCACAACTCTATGATTTTGAAGACACCTCTCGCCAAAGAAATCACGACAACAGCTTTCGCACCTGATTGCACCGACTGCCTCGCATGCCGGTGTTTGAAGACAGCGGGGACATTTCTTTTTTAAGCACCTATGGTTACACCGAAAACGGGCATTACAAGTTACACAGAAGTTTAAGCTACCCACTGCACCTCGCAGATTAAAAATAGGTTGAAAGTGGTGTGATCGTTCGTAATACAAAATATATAATGTGTGTTGAATCGAACCAGCGATAGCCGTAACCACCTGTGTAGCGTCAATAAGGGTGCCTCGCGCCGGCCCAGTGTCAAAAATTCAAAAATCATGATCGCAATCCCTGATTGAGCTACATAATCTTGATACAAAGCAATTTCACGCATTGTGCAACCGCTGCGTGGTACGTTAACACGGGCGTTTCTCGTAAGCTCAAGCGCTGCTTCTTTTTGGGTTGACCCGTTAATGCGTCTAATAAGCTGCCATCTGTTGTGTAAGGCCCCCGTACGTATTTCACCCCTCTCGGCGTATGCCAGCGCTGCTACTAGTGAGCGTGGTAAGCACTAATTATCAGTGTTTCGAATCGTTAAAATAGATTTCTTAGTGACACCCTCGTGTGTTAAACCTTTTCACCCACGTCCCTCTACACCTTTAACAATACACGTTTTCATATTAAAGGAATCACCAATGTTCATAGACGTTGTACTTTGAGCAACGCTTGTTATTAATTGCCAAACATCCTTGAATGTATAGTCGCGAACGGGTCGAAATGAAAGCCAAACAGCACCGTGTGCTAGGCTATTCGCTGTGAACGAGATTCCTGCATAGTCACCACCCTCACAACATCTCGTGAGATGCGTTAAAAGGTCGCGGCATGCTCCCTCGAGCCATGCTGTCACACCCACTTCTGAGGGCGGCTGACGGATACGCATCGTCGTCTCACGACCGCGTAGTTGAAAGCGCCTAAAGTAACGATCTGTGTCGTGTATGATAATGATTCTATCACCAGGCGGTTGCACATCCCCAAACACCTGGGCCCCCGGTGTCTTACGCTTTCGTCCCGCACCGGTTTGTATATCTGTAATCAAAGAACTGTGTAAGAGGTTTGAAGTTTAGACGGTCTAGAAGTATATATATTACGACTTTAATGTACCTTGTTCTTCTTCTTCTTCTTCTTGCTCGTATCTGTAGTTTTGATTGTCGTTATCAGGAGTAACGGTGTATGGATCGTCCTCGTCGATACTGTCGGTGTCATTTCCTTTAATAACGTCGCGATCTTCGGTTCTTAGACACAGGCCTGAAGGTCCTGCAATCGGTTCTCTTTCTTCTTCAGCAGGGTGTGGTGTCTCATCCCCACTACCGGTATCGGACTTTTGAATTATTTTGCTGTTTTTTGGTCTTTGACATAGGCCCGGCGGACCGGCGAGCTGTTCTATTTCTCGAGCAGCGTATGTTAATTCTAAACAATAATCATTATAAATTTTAGAAAAATAAGCTTTTAAATTGGAAGTTTAAATAAATAGAAATTTTCAATATCTACCATCGGCGGTAGTTCCCTCCTGATATTCTACAATGCGTGTAGCTTCTATGAGAGAGGCTTCTTCATCGCTCGATGCGTCCAAAAATTGTTGATAACCTATTGTACCATTTTTATTATAAAAATATAGTTCTTTTTAAAACCATGTAAAAGAGTATTTACTCCTAATTTCATCTACAGTAGCGCGGACGCTTTGAGATCCTTGAAGACCGCGCCTCTGTAGCTCTTCATACACACATGTTAACACACTCCGGCCCTGCAGTATACCCCTGTTATAAGCTATCACTATATTGCGCAGGGGCGCCCACCATATAAGATATTTCAAGTGGTTAACGAGTCTATCGCCCGATAAATGTCTTAGTTCATAGCACCACTGAGCGTCACAGCGACAACGTATCTGCACACTATGTAATTTTACAAAACGTAAAAAAAACGCGGATACATTTGCGAAGAGCACGATCTGCCATCATCACACAATAAAATATAACACTCTGTTACACCGCTCGGTTGAGACTGTAACTTCTATATCACAAGAGAAGTATAAAAGACAGTCTTATACTCATATTTGATGTGTATGCAATTTTGACCAAAGTAGCGAGTCTTGTGTAAACCGTGCAGGAGTATCGGTTTCACGAGCCGTTAGATCACTCGCAAAGACGGCTAGTCTAACCAGGGCATCTTTATACATATATCGGTTTATGGATTTATTCATTATTTAAATAAATCTGTACAGCTGTTTATTTTTAATACTTCCGGGTGTCCATAAATACGTATAGAGCATCCTGTCTTAATTTTCAAAAAGAGATGTGTTTGAAAAACCGATGTCTTTTGAGCGGGTAAGTAAAAACCTCACAATTCACCACAAAGAATTTTTCGATATGTACCGAAAACAATCAAAAGTGTGAAAATAAAAAATTCTAGTCGTTACACTGTTTGATGTGCGGCGGCCCATATATATATATTGTCACGCCGTTGGGAGGGGGGTATGGGGAATTTGGGGTTAAAAGAAAAGAAATAATTAATGATTCAAATAATAACTTTTATTGCGTCGATATTTTAACGGCGGACTATCTCCGGGGCAAATAATAATAATAATACACAATCTCTCAAATTTTTGGGCGCCAGTTAATTTTCAGGTAAAATAAAATTAACAAAAATAATAACAAAATGAATCAAACTCAATACTGGACTGAAGGGAAGGGCTAGCGCATAGACAAGGAAAGGGTCAATCGGAAGGATTCTCAGGGGGAGGTTCGCCGACTCAACGGCCTCTTAATAATTACCACTGGCTATAAATTTTGTACGTATTCGATATCTTGTGTCTTATATTTAAGAGTACTCGGCCTGTCGCAGGGAGAGGGGCAGGCGGGGAAATGGGGAGTTGTTTGGGTTTGGGGAGTCGGCTTGAGAACATTCGCTCGCGAGTCGCGCGATCGAATGTTCTCAACGTCGAGATAGATACAAGTGACAGGGGGAAGGGAGGGTCAGGCGGGAAATGACCGTTACTCGGACTTATTATATTTGCTACGATAATTTATACAGCCGTCCCACACGACTTTTTAATACAGGAAAAAACTCTGGCCAAAAAGCAAGGGATAGACGCGAGCAATACGAAGGGGGGGGGGGGGGGATGCTCTATACAAGTCAACGCAAAAAGGGGAGTGGAAACTCGAGGAAAAAAATGTACCGATAAGGTTGACCTGTGCAAACCCTTACGCTCTGGTGACAGATTTTCCTCCTCGTCGTCCTGGCTCTCGTTTGTCCTTTCCTCTCTTTATCGTCGCTCACTCTCTCCTCGCACGCTTTCCACACACTCACAAAACCTTTCTTTTCTTTAAATTTCCTTTTCACTCCATACGCTAATTCCTTATCCTCGACTGTTTAATTTTCTGTTTCGCTAACTGGTCTCTCGATACTCTCTCAAATTTCGTTCGCTAAGGTCCTATTCGGTGGCTCGTCGCAAAGTGACGATCTCTCGTCCTTTGCTCGTCCTCGGGGTCGATCATCGGCCAGCAGCGTCACGGATTGGTAGGGGAAGGGTCAAGCGTATGATCGATTTTAGATCATCGCGGCGGGATCTATCGGGACGGGCAGGTAAGTAGGTCGGACGGTAATTTAGGTCAGTTGCTTATTGGGAGGTGTAATTGCGGGTAATGGGGATTTTTGGGGATTGCCGTGCGCTGCTGCCATCTTCGCTTCTTCGTTATCGCCGGTCAGCCGATGGATGGCGTCGTGGCGGGGACGGACGGGTGTATTTCCTCGATAGGTGACGGAGTGCGTGTTGTGCGAGTGTGACGAGTGGACATGATGGGGCAGGATGGTAACGATGATGATGTCTTCGGGGCTGGCGGGTCGGTCCTCTTCTCGACGTGTTGCACAGGCCTTACAATAAATGGGGGAAAAGGAAGGGAAAATAAAATAATATTTTATCACTTGCCTTATATTGGGCCTGTCCGTGGGGACGAGCCGGATGCAGGGGAGATATTGTACAACGTTACAATATATATATCGAAATAATATAATAATAATTATAATAATTATAATAATCGAAAAGATAATTCAGTTGTTCGGTTTGGTTAAAACGATATTTATTCATGAGTAAAGAAAATAAAAAGAAGCAGGCTGTAGCACGGTCTCTGTTTTCCGAGAGAGACCTCTATAGCTCTTTCTCTCTCATACATACAGCACACTTAAGAGATAGAGAGTGAGAAAGAGCGCGTGCTTTCCGATCGGCAGTGTAGGCGAGGTGGTGGTAAACGGTACGGGGAGAGGCACGCTGCGAATCGTATATGCTGTCAGCGGTCTCTCTTCGTTACCTCGCGCTCTCTCTCTCTCTCTCTCTCTCTCTCTCTCCCTCTCTGTCTCTCTGTCTCTCTCTCTCTGTCTCTCTCTCTCTCTCTCTCTCTCTCTCTCTCTCTCTCTCTCTCTCTCTCTCTCTCTCTCTTTCGTTCTTACCTGAGAGCGTATGCTTCATGAGCTCTCTCTTTATATATATATTGTCACGCCGATGGGAGGGGGATATCACGGGATGGGGGTAAAAGAAGTTAATAATCTGGGCAAGGATTTACAAAAACAAAAATGACAAATACTTTATTATACAAAAAAAATTAACAAGTCTCAAAAAGAAAAGAAAGGATATAAGCCATTATAAAAAAAAACCAAAATAAATCTTACTATCGGCGGAGGATCTCCGGGGTATAACTAGTCTCCAAAAAAAAAACAATAAATAAACGCAAAATAAATTATAATGATCTGGGCGCCAGTTAATTTTCTTTAAAATTAACAAAATAATAAAAATACACTATTATTAGGGAATATTGGGAGGACTAGCTTGGAAAGGGGAATTCTGGACTGCAAGGGGCAAAAGGGGGGGGGGGGATCTCAGGTTGGGTTCTCCGACTCTATGTGGCCTCTTGATTATTACCACTGGCTCGGAGAGGGGAGAGGGGGGGGGGTACTCTATTCGAACTTAACGGCTACGCGCACAACCGTTCCACGTTTGAAATAACGAAAAATGTAGAACTTAACACAATAAAATTTACGCGGGGGGAGAAATCTCAAAAACACACTGTGGGAAATTCGGGGGTGGATGACTCTAATTACAAATTTTTAGGCTGATAAAAAGGGGGAAATCTCAAAAAGGAAATGCCAATATTCTTGGGAAAGGAAATGTGCAAACACTTACAATGGTCGATGTCGCTCAAACGGTCCTCTCGCTTTCTCTCACTCCTCGCCTGGTCCTTTCCTCTCTCTCGCACACTCCTTATCCTTTTTTCTCGTTTGCGGTTCTTCTCCTCCTTACTCGCTCGAATTCTCACTCACTCACACTGTAATACTCTTTCTAACTTGCTTTTCTCCTCTAAATGTTTTTCCTTTTTCTATAATTTTTCTCCAACTCTTCTCTAATTTTTCTCGCTAATATGTGTCTCTACTGACCGGTGGCTATCCTCAAAGTGACGAGCACATTTCTTTCCGGAAACTCCAAATTTTTCTCGGCTTCTCGATAGGCCGGGACGTCCTTAATTTTGATTGGGCAGCAGCGGCACGGATCAAGTGATAACGGGTCGATGGGAAATCATTATATTCGGGATGGACTGGGGAGATCTATCGGGAGATGGGTGTAATTGGGTCAGGCGGTCGGTATGGTAGGGTCGCTCTCATAGGTATCGGGATTTAGGGTAATTAGGATCGATAATTCTCGTTGCGCGCTGCTGCCATCTCGTTTATTCCTGTGTCACCGCGTCGATCGATGACCGGTGGACGATGAACGGGACGATCTCTTTGGATTTTTGGCGGGTTTTCCTTCGGTGTGGAAAGAGTGACGGTGGATCTTGCATGTTTCTTCCTAGACGTCCTGATACCTCCGGTGGTGATACGTTGTTCTTCGTTATTCGAGTTTCTTCGGGGCGTCGATAGTGTTGCACATTTTACAATCATTGGGAGGGACGGGAATTAGGTGATTAAATAATAATTTCTTACTTACGCTTTGAATGCTACGTGGAACGGTTGCCTTTGGGGGCCACCGGTGCGAGGGAAATTGTGCAACGGCACAATATATATATTGTGACGAATTTCCGGAATCCTTCCGCCATCGTCACCTTCGGTCGTCTCTGTCTCTCGCTACCGCATCCGCAATTTTGCCGGCAGGGCGCCAGTCGATTTTTATTTCGCTGGTATCGACAACCGGCACAACCTGGGGGTCGGGAGGGAACGACCCGGCCCCTCGATGCTCACGACTTACCTGCGTGGATCGAGTCACTTTTATTTCGCCGGAGGTGACAATCCGGTCCACCTGGATGCGCCAGCGAGATCGACAAACCGGAAACCCTCGGCCGCTCAGGTTGTCGATTATGGTAGAGAGGGTCGGGGTACGTCAGTCCGAGATGGCACCAAAACGTCGTTAATTTTTCGCGAGAGACTGAGTCTCGATCGGAAAACGTTAACAAGAATTCGGCGAACTCACTCACGAAAACTTCTGAGCACGAAATCGTCAGCCAAACCAATCACAATAACCATCACGAGAGCTAAATTTTCACCATCGGAATCGATAGACTAATTTTTATATTACGAGAACTAATTATTTGACGAGAGCGAACGAGAAAACGCGAATTTATTTTATCTATAGGGAGCCGGGTCGACACGGAACTCCCTATAGCGCGTACGCGAACTTACACCTCTCACCTCGGCGAGAGACGAACCACGACTCTAGATCGAGTACCTAGAGGGAGAGAGCGCGACTTACACATGACGCGTAAGCGAGAGCGAGATACGACTAGAGCGCGTACGTAGAGAGAGAACTCAGCATACGCATGGCGCGTATGCGAGATAGAGACACCTCGCTCTCTCTACGACGCTTCGCGAGACACCGCTGGGCTCGAGCGCGACACGATAGCAACTGATTTTCGACCAATCATATTTCGATCAGTCGAAATGCGAAATCGATCATCGAGAGCTACTGGCCTCTCGCTCGACGCAATACTTACCTCAACGAAATCGTAATTATCGACGTTACTCGAGATCTTGCGAGTACGCCGAAAATCGTATCCCCATGGTCCTCGTGCATAGGGGAGCACTTACGTCGGCGGCGCGAGAGGTTCCCGCTCTCGCCCGCAATCTAAAAACCTCCGCTTCCCCTCATGCACGATGCACCTAACAGCGGGGCGCCGGTATTGCAGCCGGACCTGCATCAATTCCTCGTGCGTACTCGCCGGCCGTTCTTTCCTGACGGGTAACTCGTTACGTCGAGTACTCTTCTCCTCGTCAGGATCGAACGCCGTGCCGTTTCCTCCCTAAAACCTCCCTCGGACAACACTGTCACCTAACATAATTTTTCCCTAACGGCAGTACATAAAAAAAAAGACCAAATCAAATAATCGGTAGCGCGTGACGATCGTTAGGTTGTGCGGCGAGGGCACACCAGGTAACAGCCTTGGGACCGTGACTTTTCCCTACGTCGGGAAAATCACGTCACAATATATATACATATATATATATTTACGCATAATAGCGTAAGCTCCTAATAATTAAAAAATACAATTATTAAATTAACTCCAATTATGTTATAGCATACGGCACGCGCGAACGAGCTCTGTCGTATCTAGACAATATTTTGACATTAGTCATATAGGTACGTGATGATCCGAGCGCTCGTCCCGTGCAATGATATGTATATGACGCATCGTTGCGGTATGCAGGATATCGTATATTCTGCAAAAATGCTGAATCGTCTTTGTGTAAACAATACCATAATAAACTTTAGAATAGTTCAGAAAGAGACCTGGGGATCTGTTGAATAATTTCGTTGTTAGTTAGAGTTTAGTTATTTTCCAACAGTCGTGCGTGAAACATCAAAAATGTGATATCTCGTATTTTTAACAAATAATTTATTAAGTGCGGCAGTTATTGATGCCGGGGACGATCGATAATTCAATATTTATTCTGGATACTATAATAAATTTTTTCTTCATTCTCACGAGCACTATCTCCGTGCGAGTTATTCATTTCAACCGTCTATGTCTCGATCTCAATTGTTTACTCTCTCGCGACGATGAGTCATACACACGTGCAAAAGTGCTGACCTAGGGCTTTGGGGAGCAGCGCAACAGCGTGCTGCTGCTCCTCATTACCCTTTAGAAATCAGTTCAAGTCGAGGAAGCGTCGCGAGTTGTTGTGACAAATTAAAAAATGAGCGAACGCTCTATGTAGTCGGTGATGCAGGCGCGTTGGTTCGATAGCCGATTTAGCCCGGGTGTGAAAGTGCGCGAAAAAACAGGTGTGCGTGCGTGCGTGCGTGCGCGCGCGCGCGCGCGCGCGCGCGTGTGTGTGTGTGTGTGTGTGTGTGTGTGTGTGTGTGTGTGTGTGTGTGTGTGTGTGTGTGTGTGTGTGTGTGTGTGTGTGTGTGTGTGTGTGTGTGTGTGTTGAGCGAAAGAAAACGGATATGGGTGATCAGCTGCGCAATAAAAGGAGATTTACATAGCAACTGGTAAGTGCTAGGTTTAATTACAGATTTAAAACTTAAAAAAACGCGTAGTATGGCGACATGCTCCAACCCCTCTCCTTCAGAGAGTACAGCGATCCTGTTTACTCATATTAAAGATTTTGACCGGTTGGTATAAAAGCCTTCCGCATAAACTTAATGTCATAACGGGTCTTGGTGTAGCGGTAGCTATTCAGACTGGTAATCCGAGGGTCGGCAGTTCGAATCTCGGTGTCTGCATCGAATTTTTTAATTCCTTAAAAAAGTTTTAAATAAAAAAACAGCGCTCCACCATACCGACACATTCCCACCCCGCTAATAAAACGCCAAAAATTAAAAAAGAACAAGCTCTCCACTATACCGACACTCTCTCCCGCCCCTCTAATGAGCGCCAAAAAATTAAAATTAAAAAAGAACAAGCGCTCGACTATACCGATACTATCCATCCCCTCCCCACCCCGCACCCAAGGCCCACCGAGCCAAGGACCAGTGGCGGCCCTAGATAATTTTTTAGGTGGTGCGAGATTTCACGGTGGCGCCCCTCCAAACCCAGGAGAACGTATTTTTCACATTTCTTTTTAAATTCAGTATATCGATCATCATCTTCAGTACATCTGACAATGAGTTAAAATACAATGAAAAATAGTAACAGGAAAACAAACTTTTATTTAAAACAAAAGACAACCAAGACAACAAAACACAACCAATTTAATAAAATCTAAATAGGCACCTTCCTTGCTTTTGCGCTTGCAAATTTTTTAATTAAGTCGGAATAATTTAATTCCTTTGCAATACCATTTTCTATAGACAAAATTGCAAGATCTGACAATCTTTTCTGACACATGGTCGAACGTAAGTACGTTTTAATCAGTTTTAGTTTACTGAAACTTCTTTCAGCTTTTGCGACAGTTACAGGTATGGTTAATAGGATACGTAGCGCTGTCCACACATTCGGGAATATATCCTGCCAACCATTTCGCTTAATAAGTCGAAGAACTTTTAATGGTTCTACTGATGCAAAATCTTTTAATAATGAGTTCAGATTTAAAAGTTCCTCGACCAATTCACTTCCAGAAACGTCATATTTTTTTCCATCAGTTAAACAGATTTGTAAATCTGTACAGGATTTTTCCAATTTGCATTTATCAGGAATTGTTCTGATATCATATAAAATTGACCACGTATCGTTGAACGTGGACAGTTGTCTAAATCGAGTGACCAATGCATTTTCAATTGTATCAATCATAGGGTAAAATACGTTCACTTTAAATAATTCTTCAGGATCTGTTGGTGTCTCATCTATGGCTTCGTACTCGAATAGTCTCTTCTTTCTTCGGGATCGAACTGGCTTAAAAATTTGATCTATACCAGCCTGACAAGCTATTTCCTTAGCTGCTATTAGAGCAGACGAATAATTCCGGTACTGCTTTACAAACTCCGAGCAGCTTTGCAATAATTGTGTTGCGTTTGGTATATCCATAATTTCAGACTTCATAGCCTTACTTACAATATTCACTTGAAACAATATATCATACCAAGCTACCATTGTAACTATGAACTCAAATTGCTCCATGTACTCGATCAGTGACAAGGCCTCTGATGCTGCAACAGAGTCATTTGTTTCTTCGTGAAGATCCAAAAGGCCATCTCGAACTGACGAGTAGTGGTAGCGAACAGCAACAAGGCTAGAAATTCTACTCTCCCAACGAGTTTCGCAAACCTTTTTCAGCGATAGTCCGTCTATATGTTTGGATATCACTTCCCATCGCTTTGTTGATCCAGAGAATAAAACAAACAGTATCTGGAGAAATCCAAATAATGAAACCGATTTAACGGATGTTTTGGCAGCATCTGAGATAACCAAATTCAAGCTATGACAGCCACATGGATTAAAAAATGCACGAGAATATTGATTCAGAATTCTGCTTTGCACACCTTTGTTAATTCCGACCATGTTCGCACCATTATCGTAGCCTTGACCTCGACAATCATTCATATCTAAATCAAACTCTTAGACTATTGTATCAAGAAAGAGGTCAGTGAGTCCTGCTCCTGAAGAGTCACCTACTGGTTTGTAAGCAACGAAACACTCTCGTATTTGGGGTTCATCTTCTTTAGTGTCGACAAAACGGAATGTTAATGATAATTGTTCGACATGGCTGACATCAGGAGTGCAATCTAGTATGACGCTGAAGTATTTAGATGCCTTGACCATAGTCAAAATCTTATTCCGAACTTCGTTTCCAAGTAAGCCAATTAATTCATTTTGAATGCGTTTCCCAAAGTAGTGAACATTAGTTTCTTTATTAACAATGCGGCGTAGGTGCTCCATCATCACAGGGTCAAATTTTCCTAGTAGTTGCACTAAACCCAGAAAATTACCATTATTCGGAGTATATAACGTTTCCGATCCAGAGCTTCCTCTAAATGACAAATTATTGCCTGCTAAGAAGAATACTATGGACATCATTCGTTCCAGAATAGTGAACCACCGTGATTTTTCATCTTCAATCTGTGCTTGTAAATGCTTATCTATTCTACTAGCGGTTTTCAATCTGATCGATGATTCTATCCAACCGTGCATAGCACGCCGGTGATCGGAGGATAATTCGTGAGTTTTGAGACGCGTTGATAAGTGCCGCCAGTCGCCAAATCCTTCTTTTCCCAAATTAGACTGAGTTCTGTTAAATAAACGACAACAGAAACAATAGACTTTATCTGCAAATTTAGGGTAAACAAGCCATCTTCTTTTAAAAGTTTCCCCATTTGGCATTACTCTTTGAAAATGCGTGTTTGAAAAATGACGTCCATCATTTTTTCTAGGGTAGCTTTCGTTAGCCATTTCATTACTAACAGGCCCCCGAATAATTATTTCATCTCTTGTGGCAATGTTAATGGGCGGCCATTCTGATATATCATCATAATGAGTATTTTGAAAAGATAACGTTGGTGGTATATCCGATAAATCTTTCTTTATAATGTTGTGAACTTCACATGACGTTCCAGGAATTGCTAAATCTTCTTGTATATGATGCTCTAGACCTTCATCTTCATGTGAAGAATTTGTATGAAGTACACCTTCATTCGTTGGGTGTTGGACCAATTGCGAGGATGATGATTCAGATGATGTCTCGGGTCTCAAAAATTTTGCGAGTAATTGTGCAGCCTTTTCACTTTCGCCTAGCGTTTTTCTTCTTCTTTTTAGGTTTTGTGCGCCAGACGGTTTTTTTGGAGGTGGCGGCATGATTTTTCTCTTCACGTATGTATTTGAAGACACTCTTTCAAACACCTTGCATTCAAACAAAAAAGATATGAGGTGTCGTGGGACTCTCGACAGAAACGAAGCGTTTGACGAATTGTATATTAAATTCGATTTTGAATTAGTAAGTAACATAGTATAAAAAAGCAACAATCAGCGTGTAATGCATTGTTTTAAACTATATTACTTAATAATTCAAAATTGGATTTTATAGTATAAAAAAATGCACTACGTGTGGCCTGTTGCATATTTTTACACTTGCATTTTTTCTCTATTGTACTCTGTTTCTCTCACTTATATGGGCAACAATATGCGTTGCCCAGCCAATGAGGTGTGTTTCATCGTGGGGTTCGTGACCGTTTCACTTTTTGTGAGTTAGGTCCCCATCCCAAACGTGCATTAAGAAGGTTCGCTTCAAAAATCCCGAGAAGTTCTAACAATAAGTTTCTCCAAGCAATGGGTGTTTATTATCATATCATTTCGCGCCAATTTCCATGGCAGGTACTTTACGTTACACGTGAACAACATTTACAAAGAACTCATCGTTTTTACAGTGTATTAACATAACCTACCTATAATGCTACAAATAAAAATAACGATTCTAGGTTAGAAGTACCGTTCATTTCCAGAGCTAAGACGATAGTTTAGTCATAAAAAAGGCCCCCAAAATCCGAGGTCGTCTTATAGGACAGATACAAAAAAATAGATTTAAGTTCATAGCAATTAAAACCATTATAAATAAAACTCACCAATATATTTACAATCCTATAAAATCCACATATTCATTATCTAATTGTAAGGCAAATACACTATACGCGATACGCTATGATAATACAGCACATTGTAACAGAAAATAAACATTACATTGTAATAGTAAACCAATACTAAAACAGAATAAATATTAAAAGTTATATTTATTGAGCTAATTGAATTACGGTTTGTCCGTTTTTTCCTCAGTAACTCAATAAATATAACTGTTAATATTCATTTTGTTTCGGTACCGTTTTCTCTGATTTTACTATTACAATGTGATATATCTTTGTATAAACAAATACCTACATCTAAGCTTTATTAGGGGTTGGTGCATAATATACATAATAAATTTAAGAATTGATACTTACGTGAACACTTGAATAGAACGTGGTACAACAATGGTACTTTTTTCCAAATTAATCTATAAAATGGCAATAAAGGTGAATGTTTTATTTAAAACTACATCTACCAAGGGAATCAAAATGACTCATCTCGGTGTATGGAGATATACTGCATAAAAGTTTTCATCAAAAAGACAAAAAAAAACTTTTTTACATAAAATATTATAAAATGCACTGAAAATGAATAACGATTATAAGAAATGCCAAACAAATAATTTGTATCCCCCTTGGTAGACCTAGTGTTAATTCGGACCAGGAATTACCGTGACCACATATACACTGGTCCGCGAACGAATGATTCGACACAAATAAATGCTGCCGCGTGACGCGGACTGAATCGCACCTCGCTGCCACGCACTGCCTGCACCTGATACCCGGACGCCGCGCGCACTGATGCTACTATGACCACTACACCACCCGGCTGGCTACATGCGGTCAATACAAATATAAAAATTAGTTTTTAGTATAATCATGGCTGAACCAGTGTGCGTTCGCCCTGACAACGAGATTTATTTGTGCGGATGAGCGATCGGCAATCGTCGCATTTTCGGCGCCCCCTAAAACAACGCCCGGTGCGATCGTACCGCTCGCACCGCCCTAGGGTCGCCGCTGCCAGGGACACTCGGCGGCCGTGGAGTAGGGGTAAAAAAGCGTACTATGGCCACACACTATATCCCCCCCCCCCCCCCCGCCCGCCCACGACCGACCGACACTCGGCGGCCGCGGAGTGGGGGAAAGGAGAGGGGATAGAAGTGGGGGTGGCCACAGTGCGCACCATACTACTCCCCTATTTTGTTTTGCATCTTCTTATAGCTGATTTCGAGAGCTTTCCAAAACACTATAATTAAATGTTCTTTTATCAATTACTTTTCGAGTTATAAGGCTTCAAATGTACATTACCGCCGGCATTAGCGTTAACCGAGATGTACCACGTGGAGGTTGCACGGTCGGATTCACATCTCCTGTGGGCGTGCGTGTGTGTGTGCGTGTGCGTGTGTGTATGCGTGCGTGTGCACACTGTGACGAATTAATTTTTCGACAACCACGTCGGGACAAACGCCTTCTACAATCGTCACCTTCGTCCGTCGGTGCCGCGCTCGCGCGTCCGCAATTGCTAACTTGGGCGCCACTCGAGTTTTGTTTCGCCGGTCTCGACAACCGGCGCAGAACCGGCGATCGCGGGGGGGACTCTCGCCGCACCAACTGGCCATCGGCCAACACACAACAACACATTAACAACAATGACAACAACGACGGGAGACGGGATTGATCTCACCGAAAACGAGGACACGACGAACTGGCCGATGACCGAAGGGGTTGCTTTTTGTTTCGCCGGAAGCAATGAAACCGGGCTGACCTGGACGCGTTGGCGGGTACACGACGGTGACGGGATTGCTCGACTGCTCAGTCTGCAATGTTTGGCAGAGAGGGTCGGGGTCGGTGGACAATGGACGCGAGAACTTCAACTCGCGCGAGCCATCGGCTCAAGCGCGTCACAGAACACGAGAATCGGAACCACAAGTAAGTCTTGATTTTATTATTATGCGGGAACGACACGAGATCGAAAGCACTCTGAATTTGAGCGGTATTATTCTCCGGGAACAACACGAGAACGCAACTTGGCGTCGGACAAGTAAACATCGAACGACTTACCGAGCTGCCGAAGACCTTGGCTCACCTTCATCGCAGATACTTCCGACGTAGCTTACCTCGCTCGGACAGAGCATTGCCGAGGCTATCCGATGAGGCCGAGACACGAAAACACGTAGGCAGCGCGATCGCTGGCACGACACTCCAGAATACACTGTACGGAAATTATTTTATTTCCTTCGTATAGCACGAGAATCCAGGTATCCTCTTGGGAGACGAACGCGAACGTAAACAATACGAGTCGAGATCGGACCTCTCACTCTAGAGAAAGACGACCGAGAGACAACACTAGAGCTCGCGTACGAAGAGAGAGAATGACTCAACTCCGACGTGTAACGCGAGAGCGAGTGAGACACCGAGTGTTCGACACCGAGTGTACGCGAGAGACTTATTATTGTTTCGATCGCGACGCTTCGACGACCCGCGGTAGATTAATTGTTCCCTAATTTTCGAGATCGTAAACACCCATCAATATGATGCCAAATTTTCATTGACGGTAACCACTGCCCTCTCCCTTTCGGTTAAGAGAGAGGCTAACTATAGCTAGAGCGATACCTTGTGACCGTGATTTGCCGGGACTGAGAAAATCACGTCACAACCCGTATACAATTTTGCATCCCAATCGGTTAAGAACTCTCTGAGATACGTATGAAAAAAATTGCATATTTGCAATAAACAATATGAAATTTGTTGTTATCTGCACCATTCTCACATCCACCGTATAGTACGCGAAAAAATAAATATTGCTGCAATTTGAAATTTTTTCATATCTTCTATTGTTCAAAAGTTATCGCCGAAAAAAGAAAAATACCCCATTTTCAAGGATGCGTTTCACCCCTTCAAAATCAATCTTGGCACGTATAAAAAACGGATGTAGCCTATTTTTGTCCGTTCTATGAGCATGCCAAATTTCATCAAAATCGGCCAGATACACCTGAGACCGTTTCCTTGTAAGTTGAGTAAGGCGTCGCCGGTTCGACTGTTTCAAACAGCGCTAGAAGACGTGACGTGACTGTACACGTCACAGTCACGTGATCACTGACTGCTAATTATCTGTTCGATGCCCGCAGACCTAGCCATGAAGTGTTCCCCTGTTATATTTTGAAAACTTGTTTTCTACATGATACATAAATTATTATGATTGTGTTAGTCATGGAATGTTTTAATAATTTTATTATGTTAAAGATAATTCAATAAATATCTGATATTCATCAGAACGAATGTATTTACTTAATCTTGTTCAACGAAAATCGTAATTTTGATTTAATCACGGGGAAATATTACTTTTTTGTAAGTAGTCACCGGACTCTCCCGCGGACCACCCCCGATGCTCTCACGGACCACCTTTGGTCTGCGGACCACGGGTTGGGAAACACTGTTCTAGTGGTATGTTCTAATGGGGGTAAATTGAGTGACGGTATATCATCTTGTTTCAATTGATGAAAGCATTCTGATCGTGTTTAACTTGCCAATTTTTGAATCTTCAAATTTTAAATATACACGTATAGTTCACGGATGTGTCTCATTGATTCATCAATATAAAAACCATACGTGTTCGAGCGAGGATCTGGAATACGGGTAAAGGTGGTGAGACACACAAAAAAGCACAACACCGAGCCTTTAAGGTTACAACGAAGGTTGCTCGTTCTTTATTGTTTCTAGGTCAGTTAGATGGTTAGTCTAGGTCGGTTAGTTAGAGACGGTCAAGAATAAGCGATGAACAAAATAATATACTCGATGGTCAATACAATAAGCGCTGGTCAATACAATAAACGATAGTCTGATAACGGATGCGATGGTCTATACAATAAGCGATGGTCAAATATTGTACGCGATGGTCGAATATCAGAAAAAAAACAACTCGATAACTGCTAAGTCGCACGAAGGCGAGGGAAGTTCTCGAACTAATGGCCGCGAGACTGCTTCCGGCGAGCCACGAGGCGAGCAAGCGAGCATCGTAGAGGGGGGAGCAATTGCCGTGTCGATCGCTAGTATCGATCGACGCTAACTCCTCTATCGATAATTGCCGTAATGTCGCGCGGCAATTGTAAAATATATTTCGGCGTCGTTGAAACAATACGATATATGCTTTAATCTTTCACAAGCTCCATTGATTAGGTCATCTTCTTTACGAATATTTAGAGTCAACATATATCTGACTTCTACCTTTAAAACACGTTTATTCGGTAAGCCCTGAGTTTTATTTGTTGCTATAGTTTTTGTATATTTCAGCATTTTTTTTTATTTTCATGGGTATTATCACCTATACAATAATCAACAGATTTATTAATAAATCCTTCCGTTTGTAAGGAATTCAGAAAGTGATTATTGTAATTTTCAACTAAAGCATTTGTTGAAAATAATTTCATACTATCATTAGGAATATTGATATTATCAATTAATTTATTACATTGTCTTGATTCAAATAGTTCATCATATTTTTTTGTTGTATTCCCTAAAGCTAAGTTAGTCAAGGCCATCGCAAAAGTTTTATCTTCTTTTTATCGCATAATTTCTGTTAGTTCATAAATCTCAAATTTCGACCATAAATAAGCACGTTGTAATATTCCAAATGTACTATTCTAACATTCAAACATCCATCTATCCATAACTGGTTTTAATTGGTTAAAATCACCCAACACAATAAGGGGTTTACCTCCAAATAATTCATCTGTTTGAAATATTTGTTGTAATCGTTCATTGATTTGTCCAAATACTCGGCGTCAAGTCATGCTTATTTCATCAATAATAAAAAAGTTAACGTTTATTAATTTACATGCTAATGTATTAATAGTTTCGGAATTTCATCGATTCATGGTAGGTTGGTTTATTGGTAGAGAACAAGCGAAATCAATAGTCATTCCGTTTATATTAAAAGCAGCTTTTCTAGCTAGAGCATATTTTAACGTGAACAAATCATCGAGATTGTTATTGACATTCATATAAAGACGTAATATTGATTGTGTTAAAACATAGATTGATAACTTTTTCCTACTCCTGCTCCACCACTTATGAAATGATAGAAGGGATAATTTTGTGTTTTCAATCTACAGTCAGTGACGAAATTGAGTGGACACTTTCTAGTATAAAGTGCCGGAACGGTTTTTTATGCCATTTCGTCGGTAGTTGGCTTAGGCCAATTTAATCAACGTCAATTTAAAGAGCAGGGATTTCCCTTCATTTTAGCCTTTAAAAAAAAATTTACAATTTTTCTTACAATTGGCACCCAGTTTTGAAAACGACAATTTTTGGTCGTTTTTTGTTCTTTTGCAAGTTTCTCCTTTGCAGTACAAATTTTTAACGACTTTTTTCCACCATACTCATAAAGGGAGAAGTCTAAGCTTCAAGGTTATTTTTTAGAAAATTGTCTACGATTTTTTTTTCAAAGATATGTCGTGTTTGAGAAAAATAGATAATTTGAAAATTGCTCCATACGACGAAAACGATGAGGTTTACTACAAAACCTCAAGATGGAAAAAAGTTGTATCACTTCTTGCTGAGTTCAGGAGAACTTTTTCAGATGTTTTTTTTTAAATTTTGTTTCCACTTATTTTCGATCAGTTCGATTGATCTGAATACCATAAACACAATAGAATTAAATTTTATACTTACATCGAAGAAACTCCGACGTCGAAGAAACCTCCGAAGGGACCAAAATTTAATTATATTATTTTCATGATATTCAGATCAATCGAGCTAACCGGAAATGACAGAAAAAAAAATTAGAAAAAAAATCTGAAAACATTCTCCTGAACTCAACAAGAAGTAATACAACTTTTTCCCATCTTGAGGTTTTGTCATAAACCTCATTGTTTTCGTCCTATGGAGCAATTTTCAAATTGTCTATTTTTTCTCAAAAAACGACATATCTTTGAAAAAAAACGTAGAAAAATTTCTAAAAAATTTACTTGAAGCTTAGAACTCCCTCTTTATGAGTATGGCCAAAGAAATTCGTTAAACATTTTTTTGCTGCAATGGGGGTCCACTTGCAAAAGAACAAAAAAACGGCCAAAAATTGTCGTTTTCAAAACTGGGTGTCAATTGTAAACAAAATCGTAAATTTAGTTTTAAAAAGCCAAAATGAAGAGAAATCCCTGTTCTTTAAAATGGTGTTAGTTAAATTGACCTAGGCCAACTACCGGCGAAATGGCATAAAAAACCGTTCCGGCACTGTTTTCAACTTTTGTCCGGAAACTTTCCGCCGGAAGTGTACGTGCAATTATCTGTAAAAGAATGTGTAAGTATTATACAAGAATGTTTTTTTTGAAATCATATTACATGATAATCAGTTCTTATAAACTGGTACTCTCTCCGTCGGTTTCAGTGGACTGAGGAGGACAGCGACAGGCGTCGCTGTGACCCCGCTCTTCAGCTAGGTAGTTATTAATTAATACGTCCATTAATTAATAATTCTTACAAACTAACATTAAGATATTTATAAATTAACAATTCTAACCAAGTAAAATTCCCTCCGTCCATTTGAGCGGACGGAGATAATAAACGACAAACGTCGTTGCCATCTCGCTTTTCGAAAGAGCAGCTATCATTAATTAACAAATTTGTTAATAAACGTTTTTAAATAATTAACATTTTCTCCGCCCATTTCAGCGGATGGAGGCGAACAAATTCTGAACGAATTCTGAAAATAAAATATTCGCACAAATTAGTATATGGCAAGATACCATATATTTTGGGTCGCGTGGAAGACCCGAGTATCGCGCCGCACTACAAACTCGTATTTCCCCCGCCGGCATTCTCCGTAGAGAGGAGCGACGGGTAAGTACCTACAAGCAGTGCCGAGAGCCGATCGCAAGGCTTCGGCTACGCATATATGTATGTAAAGAAAGTATACATTCTCCAATTTCGAAAATGCCGCGCCTCTCAGGTTCCGCGCGCCGTTTATATGAATCTCCGTCAGAAAGATAAATAGTTAGTACCACCCAGAGCATACGCGCGAGACGTCGTGAACAGTACGAGTAGAGTGAAGAGAGAACTGATAATAATAGTAAACCCTAATTGCCGTTTCTTTCTTCACAGGTAGTGTTGTAAATAATGTAAATATTGTAAATAATTGTTATTAAGTGGAGTAATGAATAACAAAATTTATTCTCTTTATTCACAGAGAAACATATTTCGGTTTACATTATTAGCCCAATAATAATTGTCTTATAAAACGACAATTCTGGTTTACAATGGCAAAAAAACTGCAATTCGCATTTAAATATGTGGCATCACCAATCGACAAAAAGACAAGTATAATCACCGTAACCTCTATTAGAACAGAGGAAAATAAGAAGTATGTGTTGCCGGAAACTGAAAGATTCATAAGTCGCCATAATGAGCTGACAAAAACAGAGAACTATAAAAGAGTGAACAAAAGTTTCAATCAAAGAGGCCAAGAAAGGATAATATGGATTACATGCACAGAGGAAATGGAAAAGACGTATTTCGACCAAGATGATAATATAATATTTAATGATTTGTACTTAGAACAGATAGTGGAAGCAAATACAACAGAAGCCATACAGAAAAAAGAGAACCAATTAAATTTGAAACACATAGCAGAGAGATTTATGATTGAAAGATTTGTATGTAAACACTCAAACGCGAAACAATGGTTGGAGACATTTGAGAGAGAATGTAGAAGATTTTAAATCAGTGGAGATAATACAAGGATTGAGATACTAAGATTGTTCCTCGACAAGTCATGTTTAGACTGGCACTCAGCAACACTAACAACGCTGACAATGGAAGCTGGATGGGGTGACTGGAAAGAAAAATTCTTGGAGTCATTTGCAGCCAAAGGATGGAGTACAGGAATATATGCTATATCCTACAAGTATAAAGAAGGTTCGTTGATGGAATATGCTATGAGGAAAGAGAAGCTATTGCTAGACATGGACAATAGTATTGGTACAAAGACCCTAGTGATACTTATAGCAGCAGGATTACCTGAATTTGTTAGAAATAAAATAGATAGAGAAAATTGTGAAAATTCAACCGGACTACTACATGAAATTAGAAAGTGTGAAAATCTAGTGAGTAAAAATAGCTTCATAAAAAAGAAAGAGGAAAGACAAGACAACAAGAAGAAGTATGAAGAGAAGAAGCCATTTAAAAACTGTGAAAAATTGAACAAGGGTATTAGGTATCATCCAGAGGACTCGTGCTGGTTTAAAAAGAAGAATGGGAATGAAGCGAGAATAACGGGAAGCAATTCAGTGATAGAAGTAGGTCTAAATACAGAACAAAAAAATGAGTAATCACACCATTGATTAAAATAAAAATATTGTTAGAGGAGAAGTTGGAGGTAAACGGAACATATGATCCAGGTTCCCAAATCTCTCTAATAAATTCAAAATTAGTCAAGATAAAGAAAAAGACAGAAGATGTAAATAAAATATTTTTAAAAACAGTCAATGGTGTGACACAAACAAAAGGTCTAGTAACCATAAAAGTAAACATTTTTGAGAAATAGGAATACATGGATGTATTCATTGTAGAAGGAGAGGATTTTGAAGATTTTCTTATCGGTTTAGACATGATAAAGAAATTCAAACCGATTCAGGATGAAAACTTACAAATATCCCAAAAAGAAGAAACACAGATCGAAAAAATAATAAATACATCGGATGAAAATGAAGATATCGAAGAAGTTAAGATAAACTTTAACGAACATGTGAATGAAAACGAGTTCAAGATGAATTTATATCACTTGGACAGTATAAAGAAAATAAAGATAAAAAAAACTGATGGAAAAGTATAACACAGTATTTGCTAAAAATAAATACGAAGCTCGAATAGACTTACTAGTTGATAAATATTGTAGTAAGAGGCCATATAGGTGCACTATAGAGGATAAAAAATAAATAGAAAATCAAGTGGCAAAATTACTAGAAAATAATTTAATTGAAGAATCTTACAGCCCGTTTGCAGCACCAGTAACCCTAGCGTTCAAAAGAGGTGAAAACAAACGATCAAGATTGTGTATAGATTTTCGCGAGTTAAACAAAATAATTATACCGCAAGCTCAACCATTCCCATTAATAGAGGATCTAATAATAAAAACAAGAAACTGTAAATACTTCACCACACTAGATATAAATTCCGCTTTTTGGTCAATTCCACTACGCATTGAAGGTAGACAAAAACAGGATTTGTTACACAAGAAGGACACTTCCAATGGACGTACCTACCATTCGGATTAAAAATATCACCAGCCACTTTCCAAAGAATTTTATCCAATATCTTAAGAAAGCACAATTTAAAAGACTTTTCAGAAAATTACATAGACGACTTTTTAATTTTCTCAGAATCATTCGATGAACATATGGGACATATCGAAAAAGTAATAAAAGCAATAGTAAATGAAGGTTTTAGACTGAAATTTAAAAAATGCACATTTGCGGCACAATCAGTAAAGTACCTCGGACACATAATAGAGCACAATAGGTACAGTAAGACCAGTGAAAGATAACCTAGTTTCAATACAAAATTTTCCCATTCCGAAAACCCAAAAGAACATTAGACAGTTTCTTGGGAAAATCAACTTCTATCATGAGTATATACCGAACAGTTCAATATTGCTAGATCCATTACACAAATTATTACGAAAAAATGAGAAATTTATATGGTCTGAAGAGTGCGAAAGATCGTTTACGGATATAAGAAAGTTATTATGGTCTCAACCAGTGTTGGAAATATTCAATAAGGATTTACCAATAAGAATTTATACAGATGCATCACTAGAAGGCATTGGTGCGGTATTTAAACAGGTACAAAATAATGGTAAAGAAAAGCCAGTAGCGTATTTTTCAAAAAAATTGAACGACTCACAAAAAAGGAAAAAGGCTATTTACTTAGAATGCCTAGCAATCAAGGAAGCGATAAAGTATTGACAACACTGGCTGATTGGAAGAAAATTCATAGTATTTTCAGACCACAAACCTCTGGAAAACATGAACATAAAAGCTAGAACAGATGAAGAACTCGGCGAGTTAACTTATTATTTGTCACAATACAATTTTGAAATTAAATACATTCCAGTAAGAGATAACGCCGAAGCGGATAGTCTGAGTAGAAATCCAGTACTAGAACCACTCGAAAATACAGAAGAAATACTAGAAATAGTCAATCTAATAAGAATAAAATACATAAAAACCGATCAAGAAGAAAATAGAACATTGCAGAAAAACAAAACAAAATTAATAGAAAGAGATGAAGTATTCTATAAAAAAGTTAGAAATAAAGAAAAGATAATTGTATCCGAAAAGTTAAGCTTGGAACTAATTAAAGAAATACATTCTGAATGGTGCCATATAGGAATTAGACAGATGACGAATAAGGTGTGCCCCTATTATACAGCTAAAAATATAACTGCAAATATAAAAAGAATATGTAAAAACTGTGAAATATGTATTAAGAATAAATCCAGAGGGCAACAATAATATGGACTGATGTCACAATTGGGCCCAGCAACAGAACCATTCGAAATAATGTCGATTGACACTATTGGAGGCTTTGGAGGACAAAGATCAACCAAAAGATATCTGCACCTGCTTGTGGACCATTTTACAAGATATGCTTTCATGTTAACATCGAAAACTCAGAGTGCAACTGACTTCATCAAGTTGGTAAATAAGGTGCTGGAAACGGACAAAATTAGAACAATACTTACAGATCAATATCCGGCAATAAACTCAAGAGAATTTAAGGAGTTCCTGAAAGAAAATGACGTTAGACTAATTTTTACGGCCGTCAATTCACCCTTCTCCAATGGTCTGAACGAGAGATTAAATCAGACTCTAGTCAATAAGACAAGATGTAAGATAAATGAGAAGGAAGGAAAACAAGCTTGGACAACGATCGCCAAAGAATGTACCGATAAATACAATGACACAGAGCATACAGTAATTGGCTTTACGCCTAAATATTTATTAGATGGCACAGATACCAGCATTTTACCCGAAGAAATGAAAAAAAGCAATAAAGAAAATGGGATAACAGATAAAGAACTAGCTCTGGAAAGAACAAAAAAATCACACGAATATAACAAAAAGATATTCGACAAGAATAGAAGAAACCACCGGTTGAACACAGGAGTTCTGGTATATATAGAAAATGGCAACAAGTTGAACAGAAAGAAATTAGACGAATTGAGAATTGGACCTTTCGAAATAATAGAAAAGATATCAGACTCGTTATTCTTATATATAAAAATGGAAGAATGTTTGTTTGTTTGTTTGTTTGTTTGTTTGTCTGTCTGTCACGAGTAATCTTCTATACCATTCGTCCGATTGCGATAAAAATTTGGTGAATTGTAGTCCGCACTCCCGAGAAGGTTTCTGGGTTAGTAGAATAATTTTAATTGCCAAAATAAACGCGTACCGGGCAAAACAAAATTAACATTTATGTATACCTATATATAGAGATTATTTGACAGCTGTCAAAGTATGCTACCAAAATGACATGCGAAATAAAACACACGCTTTTGTTTTAACGACTCGATCGACTCGATATTACACATATCGATTGCATAATTCATTTGACAGCGAATGTCAAATTAAGGAGGTTTATCTGGTATCGAGTAAGTCAGAAGAAAAATTTGTGTGACAAGCGTAGTCGATTCAGCATGTTTGACGGTGCCGCGAATGCTTAACCTCGCAAAAATTACTATTATTCGAGACAAATTAATTTATTATGAATCTCATGACTACTTAATCGATTTTATGAAGCTCTACAAATATTCCTTAGATATCGTTTTATTAATTCTGCAATTTTGGTCAAAAACTGTTTGTCAATGGTTGTGAATTTAATGTTCGTAAACAGAAAAACCACTGAAACCCATAAAGGTACGTGTTAATTTAGGAAAAACATGTTTTTATTTATGTCCCGCGAACAAGGTATCCTCGAGTCTTCAAATTTGAAAAACATGACTTTATAGATACTGATAACTATATTCTGGTTTTTAATCAATATATGTTTTTTAATTCGCTTACCAGATAAATTTCCTTAATCGTGATATTAAATCGGGAAACGATTGGAAGATATACACGTCAGTCACAAATGAAAAATACATTACGTGTTTCAAAAACGGACGAGCAACGAGAAGCAAGACAGGAAACAGTTAGAGTACGTACGACGATGTACAAACTTTCTTAAAATAACAGCAATAACAGACGAATTAATTAACAAAGTTTTTGAAAATATTGCACATAACTACAAAAAACATATGTGGTTAAGGGAACGTGCTATATTAGCAGCAAAAACACCAATGTCAAGTATATCGATTGCTGCTTTTATTAATCAAGAACAAGTTGTTAATTATGTAACTAAATTCTTGAATTCCCTTAATTTGCCAGGATACCGCCGCACGTTGTAACATTAAAAATGAGCGCACCTCATTCCTTTATCGAATCGTTGAAACATCAATCCACCACGACTTTGCAACGGTATTATGGTTTTCGGGAAAAATGTGATGAACAATCCGAATGAGACTTCAATTAAAAATGGATAATTTAAAGGAGAAGATGTGCTGTTGCTACGTATCCTAATGATATCAAAATATATGCCATTCGAATTCAAATATTCGCAGTTCCCAGTGCGACTCGCATTTGCAATGTCCATCAACGAAGAACGGGGACAATCGCTAAAAGATAGAAAATTTGAAGGAAAAGCCGATGTACTGTTGTCACGAATTCCAATGATACCAAAATATATGCCATTCGATTTCAAACGTTTGCAGTTTCCAGTGCAACTCGCATTTGCAATGTCCATCAACGAAACACAGGGATAATCGTTAAAAATGCGTATAGTATAGACTATATTTGGAAAGTCTATACTCCGCATATGGACAACAAAAAACAAAAAATATTGTGTGTCAAATAAATTATAACACCAAAATGGCGTTGCAACGCATGCCGGGTACCGCTAATATAGAATAAAAACAGGAAAACGAAACCAAGAAACCGGACTCTTTCATGT
This sequence comes from Netelia fuscicornis, assembly GCA_946811545.1. Lineage (NCBI taxonomy): Eukaryota > Metazoa > Arthropoda > Insecta > Hymenoptera > Ichneumonidae > Netelia > Netelia fuscicornis. Next base: position 23,624,495 of record OX328013.1, read on the forward strand.
AATAAAATTGCTCCCAATATCAGAAGATGGATACGAAAACTGCAAATTGTACGAATTTTCACCCCGGGAGGGGGAGATGTAAAGAAAGTATACATTCTCCAATTTCGAAAATGCCGCGCCTCTCGGGTTCCGCGCGCCGTTTATATGAATCTCCGTCAAAAAGATAAATAGTTAGTATTACCCAGAGCATACGCGCGAGACGTCGTGAACAGTACGAGTAGAGTGAAGAGAGAACTGATAATAATAGTAAACCCTAATTGCCGTTTCTTTGTTCACAGGTAGTGTTGTAAATAATGTAATTATTGTAAATAATTGTTATTAAGTGGAGTAATGAATAAAAAAATTTATTCTCTTTGTTCACAGAGAAACATATTTCGGTTTACATTATTAGCCCAATAATAATTGTCTTATATGTATATATGCGCCTGAGTTAATATACACCCAGATATCTGTAAGGAAATATACCTATATTATAAAAAGATGTATTTCTTGCCAACATATGTATATGGTGATCAGTTATTATAAACTAATACTCTTTCCGTCAGTTTGAGCGGATGGAGGAGGACAGCGACAGACACCGCTGTGACCTCGCTCTTCAGCAAGGTAGTTTTTATTAACTAAGAACAATTTTTAGAAATTGTAATCCTCTCCGTCCGTTTTAGCGGGCGGCAGAGAACAGCGACATGCGTCGCTGATTCGCTCTTTACCAGAGCGAGTTTATTAAATAACATATTGCATGATTGGGCTTACACTAATTATACAAATATATGTGACGTGATCCGAGAAAAGGGACCTATGAAGCAAAATCGGAATTTTTCACGGCGAACAAGAAATCGAAACCAATATTCGCGGTCGAGTGATACAGTTTTAAATAATTCATATCTTGTAAAATTATGTAGATACAAAATTTCTAATTGTACCACACGAAAGATCAGTTCAAACACTTATAGCACAACGCATAATCCTAAAATGGATTTTGTGCCACGTAAGTGCCTTTTCTCGGATCACGTCACATATGCTGAAAATAAAATATCAGTAAAAATTAGTTTACAAGTCGCGATATACTTCGGGCCGCGTGGACGACCGGGGCCCCGTGTCGCGCGCACAATATGCGGCTCGCCGTAGAGACAGGTAAAGAGTAGAGACAAGCCGTGCCGAGGGCCGATCACAATGCTCCGGCTCTATATATTGAAACGGGTGTTACCCCTTTTCATAAAATATTTTTTTGGTTCTCGAGAAGGAAATAAATAAATTTGGAACCTCGGGTAAAAATAATTTTATTTTTCAGCTTTTCGTTACAGCGTTCAAGTTAGTGGATAATATCGTTCTCCGATCTTATCGCGTGATCGATATGTGAGCTCTGATAGTACCTAGTTTATGATTCGTGTTGAATTTCGGATATTGGCGCTGTTGTCACGACCTACTTGTTGCGAATTTCGCGTGTATGTGATCTCGTAAACCAATCAATATGGCGCTGCCCGTAGTAATGACAGTCGCGATTCCTATATTTGTTTAAGTGCCTGGAGTGCTATTCCTGTTTGTTTTTACGAGTGTTTTTCGTTTTTTGTGTGTGTTTTCGGTTCGTTGTCCAAAGAGAGATCAACGGACTACGGTGAGCGCTCCAATTTTAGTTTCTTGCAGTATGAATAGATAATTTACACGTTTGTTTCAGATACGCCAGTTACTCTTGGCCTAAGGTCTCAGAGTGGTAATGTTGCATGGATTTTGAGAATACCCCGATATCGCCTTGTCGTATCCACGTCCGCGTATAATGTCGCCTGTCCGATAATTTCTCGTTCTGCGATGCTTCAAGTGTAACTCCGTAATCGTCGGTGAGTCTTACGTATTTCTTAATATGAATCCGTACTTTTACCTGGTAGACCACGTGATCTTATTGTCGATCTTACTGGTTGTACAGTCGAGATTCCCGTTTTGTTGCCGAGGCAGCAAATTTGGGTGTCAACTATACACGGTCAGATCTAGAAAGACATACTGTGGTTTCGAAGGTCATTTGTTGATGTATTTGTCCAGTATTTATATTATTATTCGTCGTACTTTGTCAACGCGAATTGTAGCCCTCTTGGGAAATTTATTGTTACTAATGTTCTAACTTTTATGTTTCAGGTGTGTGCGTCTCAATATATATATATAGCCCAGTGTATATTACCCAGTCATCTGTAAAGGAATATATATCGTACAAAAATGTATTTCTTGATATGATATTATATGATAAACAGCTCTTATAAGCTGATACTCTCTCCGTCCGTTTCAGCGAACTAAACGGAGGACAGCGACAGGCATGACCTCGTTCTTTAGCAAGGTAGTTATCAATTAACATGAGTGTTAATTAATAATTCTTATAAATTAAAATTAACACATTTATTAATCAACAATTCCTATCAACTAAAATTCGCCCCGTCCATTGTAGCAGACAGAGGAGAACATCGACGTCGCTGTGATCTTGCTCTTTAACAGGGCAGTTTTTATTAACTAACAATAGGAACAGTTTTTAGTAACTATAATTCTCTCCGTCTTGCCGCTCTCCGCAGAGCGGGGCAAGGGGTAAACAGAAGCAATGCCGAGAGCCGGTCGCGTTGCTTCCATCGGTTATACTTATAACTATATATATATTATCCAGCGCATATATATATATATATATATATATATATATATATTGTAACGGGTTTTCCACGCACCTTCCGAGAACCTCCGGTTCCGCCACTCGAGGAGGAACGCGCGGTGATCCGCGCCATTCTCCGCTGCTCCGGCGAGGTGGAGTCGGGACTTGCTGACGCAGTAGGGTTAACCGGGGGCGGACGGGCGCCAGGTACGCTCACGTACCACCGGCCTAGCCCGGTTTTATTTAAGTTTGCCGCCACCACGGCCTCCCCTACGCGTCCCCGATTCCCCCCAAGAGCGAACACCGAGATCTCGGGCTTCACTCCGGCTGACCCAGTCCGCGTGCGGGTCGGTAAGGTAGAGGGGGGAGGACGAGAAGGAATTTTGGGTCAATTAGGCAACGTAGCAAATTAATTCCACAATTAACAGGCAACCAATTTATTGCACGAGGAACGTTTACAATCGCGAGTCTCTTCCAATGATAACACTTCCGCTTTATGATACTTATACAACCCTGACAACCTGCTTTCAATGATTACCACTCGCTCGCGGTAGAGAACCTCATCTCGCTGGTGCCCTATCTACTCATATCGCCAGATAACCGCGTCCGAGAGAAGGATTTATAATATGTACTCCCGGTATGTAACGAACGAGGATAGGTAACCCCCGTGATGATAACTAATTATTTCAGGTAGCACCCTGTAGATAGCCAATGATGGAAGGTAACCCCCTTGATGATAAATGATTATTTCAGGTAGCACCCTGTAGATAGCCAATGATGGTAGGTAACCCCCTTGATGATAAATAATTATTTCAGGTATCACCCTGTAGATAGCCAATGATGCTAGGTAACCCCCTTGATGATAAATGATTATTTCAGGTAGCCTAGACGCGACGAGAGAAAAATTCCCTACTCTATGATAATTGTAACAGTATTCTAAACGACACAAAACTGGCACGGCGACTCGATATAAAGTGGGTAAACACCATGGTACGACCTCGGTAGAGGACGGTCGAACGTGTTACGCGACGCCGGCGCGTGTTATGAAAGGAGAGAGTCGGCAAGGGGCGAGCAGCTTTTTGGTACGCTAACATCGTATTTCTTACTCTGTAATACCTTGACGCGGGACTACCGCAAAATAATTTCAATTGTTTAACGATTATCGCGGGACTTACTTAATTCGCTGTCTCGACCCTGCCTCCTCTCTCTTCCGTTCGGGAAGCTGACGTGAACTCACGTACGGCCGGTGCCGATCTCCCTGGCTTCCTTTTTTTTTCACTTTCTGTTTCACTACTACTTCTCGCTGCTAGACTCGTGCTTCTGATGCTCCTCGAATTCTGACTGCCGGTCTCGTTGTCCGGCCGGTGTACTTAGCCTACGTACTCTCCCCCTACTTTTCCTTATTACTTCTCGCTGGCCAATTACGTCACGGGTGTCGCGTGGTCGGCTCTGTTCCTTGAAGATTCTCGCCGGTCCTCCCGCGCCGCATACCCCTCTCTGGCCGTCGAGTGGCGCGAGCGGGGGAGGGGGGAGCGCGACAAGAGTCGTGCACAGCTCACCTCGGAGCCGAGTGCTATCGAACCCTACGACGCACCCCCCTCACCGCACGCCTTCCCCCTGGAGCTCGGAACGGGCGACGGGGAAGGGGGGAGCTCACCTCGCCGGGCAGGCGTCCCTGTCCTTGGCAGTTGGCTCACGTAATTTTGCTACCAGGCACGAAAAACTGCAACACCGCCTCCCCCGGCGCACCCGCCGAACCCCTTATTTCGAGGCGCCGTTTCACGCGGACTTCAGCGTGGGGTGCACCAACAAGAACTTCGTTGCTGAAAGACGTAGCCGACGGACCGAATTGCCCCCGGGGGTGATGACTCAACGTTTCATCGGCACCCAGGGTCGCACCTGCGACCCCCTGCAGGCTGCCATCTCCGGTGTGACGAAAAAAAATCGTCACAATATATATATATATTGTGACGATTTTTTTCGTCTACAGGGTGCTACCTGAAATAATCATTTATCATGAAGGGGGTTACCTACCATCATTGGGTATCTACAGGGTGCTACCTAAAATAATCATTTATCATCAAGGGGGTTACCTACCATCATTGGCTATCTACAGGGTGCTACCTGAAATAATCATTTATCATCAAGGGGGTTACCTATCATCATTAGCTATCTACAGGGTGCTACCTGAAATAATCATTTATCATCAAGGGGGTTACCTACCATCATTGGCTATCTACAGGGTGCTACCTGAAATAATCATTTCTCATCAAGGGGGTTACCTACCATCATTGGCTATCTACAGGGTGCTACCTGAAATAACCATTTATCATCAAGGGGGTTACCTACCATCATTGGCTATCTACAGGGTGCTACCTGAAATAATTAGTTATCATCACGGGGGTTACCTATCCTCGTTCGTTACATACCGGGAGGACATATTATAAATCCTTCTCTCGGACGCGGTTATCTGGCGATATGAGTAGGTAGGGTACCAGCGAGATGAGGTTCACTACCGCGAGCGAGTGGTAATCATGGAAAGCAGGTTGTCAGGGTGGTATAAGCATCGTAAAGCGGAAGTGTTATCATTGGAAGAGACTCGCGATTGTAAACGTTCCCCGTGCAATAAATTGGTTGCCTGTTAATTGTGGAATTAATTTGCTACGTTGCCTAATTGACCCAAAATTCCTTCTCGTCCCCCCCTCCCTCTACCTTACCGACCCGCAGGCGGGCTGGTTCAGCCGGAGTGAAGCCCGAGACCCCGGTGTTCGCTCTCGGGGGGAAGCGGGGACGCGTAGGGGAGGCCGTGGTGGCGGCAAACTTAAAGAAAGCCGGTCTAGGCCGGTGGTACGTGAGCGTACCTGGCGCCCGGCCGCCCCCGGTTAACCCTACTGCGTCAGCAAGTTCCGACTCCACCTCGCCGGAGCAGCGGAGAATGGCGCGGATCACCGCGCGGTCCTCCTCGAGTGGCGGAACCGGCGGTTCTCGGAAGGTGCGGGGAAAACCCGTTACAATATATACAGGGTGAATTGCGTAAGGGGTGCCATCCGGGATTTCAAGGTAGATGGGCACAGTACGAACAAAAGGTGCAAATAAACATTAGGGATATTGTTAATAATTTACGAGATATTAATTTTTTAAATCGGACCAATCAGAGCGCGCCCAGAAGCGTTGAAGCCACCCACTCCCACCCTAGCCATAGTATAGCATAGATTAGGGCGTTACATTTAGGTTTGCAACATTCAGAGCAGTCAATTAGATTGCTTGTATTTTTCCGCAGTCATTTTTTTTTCGCGAGCATTGGCTGCTCTGAGTTTAGCCGACCTTCGCGAGAAGCGTTGGAGCTTCCCACTCCCCGCCTTAGTCGTAGAGATAGCGCAGTGAACTAGGCCGGGCAAAATTCAGAGCAACCAATGACCGCGAATAAAAAATGACTGCGTACTAATACAATCAATAAAATTGACTGCTCTGAATTTTGCAAACACAAAGGTAACGCCCTAATCTATGCTATATCTACGGCTAGGGTGGGGGTGGGTGGCTTCAACGCTTCTCGGCACGCTCTGATTGGACCAACTTTAAATATTTATATCTCCTAAATTATTAACAATATCCCTAATGTTTATTTGCAACTTTTGTTCGTACTGTGCCCATCTACCTTGAAATCCCGGATGGCACCCCTTACGCAATTCTCCCTGTATATGTAGGTCTCGGAATCAGAGACTTGACGTAGTCGGGGACGGTAGAGAGATCACGACATGCGAAGTTGCAATAAAAACTGTAATTAAAACTCACGAAGTTATAAACTGACGTTTTACAGTAGCGGACTATCACTTTAACTGGTCTTACAGACTACGATTACATTAATATTTACACATCACCTGAATCAACACAGTCGTCGGTATCTCGTTGATATTTGCTCTTATATTAATCTGCGCCGTGTGATGGCTAGTGCACGACTGTCTCTACTCGACGTCTCCTTCAGTCGTGTATCTACCAGGTCTAACGACTGGGAGATTAAGTTTGGCAAGGTCAAACTTACATATATATATATATATATATATATATATATATTGTGACGAGGCATTACTCTCCTCGCAGAGCGCGCTCGCTAGACAGATTCGGAAAAACAAGCAGAGTCGTGACGCCTCGCTCCCGTGGAAATAAGAGAGATAGTAGGACACACTCTGTCGGCGAGGCTTCCTTTAATTACAGGGAGCGGTCGCCAACCGTCAGCGGCAACGACGAGAGAGAGCGACGCTGAGCGGAGAGAGAAGGAGCGAGAGGGATGGCTGTGCCGGCGATCGAGGAGCGATCGCCGAGAGACCCCCCACCTTCGCCGGCAGAGGAACCAGGGAGCGAGGAGAACGCGCGAGCGACGGACAAGGAGAAAGGAAGAAATAGATTAAGAGAGTTAGTTAGAGCTTGGACGTGAGATTGAAAAGGGCGTAGAGAGTAGGAATACAGTTGAGAAGAGTGAGTGAGACGAGTGTGCGAGTAGAGAGGAGTAGACGAGTGAAGAGAGAGAGAGAGAGCGCGAAGTGCAGGATTGCGCGAGTTTGGAGTGTGTGCGAGGGAGAGAGAGCGAGTCCAGGGAAACGACGGAAGAGCGAGAGCGAGAGAGAGGGACGACGCCCGAGTGCCGCTGTGCGACGCCAAGGACGGGAGATACGGCGAATAGAGAAGGTAGGCGCACGTGGTGCAGTTCTTTTCTTCAACGTACGGATCCTCCGTGGTTGTACGCGAGGTGGTAGAGGGTGTCCGTCCCGCACCCCCCTCGTAGGCCCAAGTCGTTAGCTGTGCTTTCCGGCGTCTCCGGAAAGCAGCTGTGTCTCTCTCTATCAAACCGAAGGTCAAATAGCGTAACGCTTAGCTGAACGCGTAGAATAAATGTAGAATAAGAATTTCTGAATGTGTATGAGATTATCGTTGTTGCCCGAGAGCAGGGAATTAATAAATGCGAGTTAAATTGTATGTTGAAAATTTGAAAAGTGGTGCTCACCCGTGATTTCAGAATCGTCGTAATAATCAATGCTTGCCCTACGAATCCCCCGCCCCCCATTCCTGAGTTGTTAGCCGTGTAATCGCGAGAGGGTAAGAATTAACGAGACTGTGCCCTTGGTGTTTGCGGGCTGGTAGAAACACCTGGCGCCTAAAAGGTAGGAGAGAAAAATTTAATAATTGGGCGTCATTAGAGATTTTGGACTGGCAGCTCGTCGGCATCTGTTTTGCGAAATTTTACAGAACGCGAGCTCGTCACAATATATATATATATAAAGTACCGTCGGAAAGTTTCCGAACAAAAGTTGAAAACTGTGCCGGAAGGTTTTTTTATGCCATTTCGCCGGTAGTTGACCTAGGTCAATGTAACCAGCGCCATTTTAAAGAGCAGAGATTTCCCTTCATTTCGGCTTTTTAAAAAAAAATTTGCGATTTTTTTTTACAATTGGTACACAGTTTTGAAAACGACAATTTTTGGTCGTTTTTTTGTTCTTTTGCAAGTGGTCCTCGTTTACAGTAAAAATTTGTTAACGAATTTCTTTTACAATGATCATAAAGTTATGTCGTTTTTTGAGAAAAAATAGACAATTTGAAAATCGCTCCATAGGACGAAAACGATGACGTTTACAACAAAACCTGAAGATGGCAAAAAGTTGTATCACTTCTTGCTGAGTTCAGGAGAATTTTTTCAGATTTTTTTTCCGAAATTTTTCTTCTACCTATTTCCGGTCAGTTCGATTGATCTGAATACCATGAAAATAATAGAATTAAATTTTTTACTTACATCGAAGAAACTCCGTCGCCGAAGAAACCTCCGAAGAGACCAAAGTTTAATATGTAAGTAAAAAATTTAATTCTATTATTTTCAGAGTATTCAGATCAATCGAGCTGACCGGAAATAGGTGAAAAAAAAAATTCGAAAAAAAATCTGAAAAAATTCTAAACTCAGCAAGAAGTAATACAACTTTTTGCCATCTTGAGATTTTGTTGTAAACCTCATTGTTTTCATCCTATGGAGCAATTTTCAAATTATCCATTTTTTCTCAAAAAACGACATCTGTGAAAAAAAAAATCGTAGACAATTTTCTAAAAAATGAACTTGAAGCTTAGACTTCCCCCTATATAAGCATTATGAAAGAAATCCGTTAAAAATTTTTTACTGTAAACGGGGTCCACTTGCAAAAGAACAAAAAAACGACCAAAAATTGTCGTTTTTAAAACTGTGTGCCAATTGTAAAAAAAATCGTAAATTTTTTTTTAAAAAGCCAAAATGAAGGGAAAACCCTGCTCTTTAAAATGGCGTAGGTTAAATTGGCCTAGGCCAACTATTAGCGAAATGGCATAAAAAACGTACCACTACTGTTTTCAACTTTCGTCCGGAAACTTTCCGCCGGTAGTGTGTATATATATATATATATATATATATATATATATATATATATATATATATTGTGACGTTGCACAGTTTCCGTCACGCCGGTGGCCCCCAAAGGCAACCGTTCCACGTACAATTTAAAACGTAAGTAAGGAATTATTATTATGAATCCCCAAATTCCCGTGCCTCCCAACTTTTGTAAACGTGAAACACTATCGACGCCCCGAAGAAACTCGAAGAACGAAGAAAGAAGACCTACAAAGCGTACTACTCCATCACCACCATCAAGGACATTCTGAGGACACCCCGACTGGCCCAACGTATCACCACCGGAGGTACCACGACGTCCAGGAAGAAGCACGCAAGATCCACCGTCACTCTCACAGCACCGAAGGAAACCCCACCAAAAATCCAAAGAGATCGTCCCGTCTCGTCCACCGGTCATCGATCGACGCGGTGATACAGGAATGAACGAGATGGCAGCAGCGCGCAACGAGAATTATCGATCCTAATTACCCTAAATGCCGATACCTATGAGAGCGACCCTACCATACCGACCGTCTGACCTAATTACACCCATTTCCCGATAGATCTCCCCAGTCCATCCCGAATATAATGATTCCCATCGACCCGTTATCACTTGACCCGTGCCGCTGCTGCCCAATCAAAATTAAGGACGTCCCGGCCTATCAAGAAGCCGAGAAAAATTTGGAGTTTCCGGAAAGAAATGTGCTCGTCACTTTGCGGATAGCCACCGGTCATACAGGACGTAATTCGAGAAAGACATTTAGAGTTAGAGAAAAGTTAAGGATTTAAGTGAGTGAGTGTGAAAGAGTAGAACGAAAAGAAATTATCGAGTTAGAGTGAGTGAGAATAGAGTTTTAGAGCGGCGAGAGTAGCGAACGAGAAGGAATCCAAGGACCATCGCACCATTGTAAGTGTTTGCACATTTCCTTCCCAAAAATATTGGCAACAAAAAAAAAAAAAAATGTTGAGTTTTTTCGCAAAGATTTTCCGTTTAGAGATAGAATTTGTGAAATTTGTGAAAGGTGAATATTTGCGAAAACTATTTTTGGTTGCGAAAGAAAATTTCTTTTGTTTTTTTTTTATATTTGATTGTTTTTTTCTTTTCTTGTTTTTTTTTTTTTTTTTGGATGTTAGCCTTTTTTTCCTTTAGAGGATCATTATAAATACTTTCTGATTTTGAGAACAATTTTACGGATAATTTAATTAGAGAATAGTTGACCTTTCTTTTTTTTGGAGAATTTGTTTTTTTTTGTGTCAGATTTTGCGTTGAAGAATTTTCCCTTCTATTTGCGATTGAGTCATATTGGTTTTTTTTTGAGATCCTTTGAGAACCTTGTATATAATTTTTTTTTGTTTGTTCTTTTCTTTCCCCTCAGTAAAAAGTTTGCGTTGAGATTTTCTTTTTTTTTCTTTTGAGAAGTTGATTCCCCTTTGAGAGATTTTTGTTTTTTTTTTCTTTTGAGAATTCCCCCTTTTTGCGAACCTTCTAAATACTTTGAATTTTTTTTTTGAGAACCTTCCCTTTTGGAATACCTTTTTTTGTGATTGATATTCTTTTCTTTGGCAGTGAATTTTTTTGAGAATCATTTTATTTTGTGAAAATACATTTTGGTTTGAGAACTTCTTTTTTTTTTGAGAATTATTTTTTTTTGAAATACGTTTGGTTTGAGAACTTTTTTTTTGAGAATATTTTGTTGTTTGCGATTAAAAGTTTTTTTTTTCTCGAGAATAAGGATTTTTTTTCCTCGATATACAGGATTATTTGTTATTTGCAATTTAGAGTTTTGGAGACTGCTGTGTAGCCCAAAGTTTTTGTTGATTAAAGCTTGGTTGAAATTTTTTTTTTACCACTCGATTTTTGTTTAGGTTTGCGAGAATTATTTTTGCCGTCAGTGTTGCTGCTTCATTTCCCTGTTAGTAGTGCCCACCACTGGCGACTAGAATAAGAATTCAATAATATTTTTTTTTGCGCGATACCCAGAAATCATAGCGATAGTCGCCGCACCGTTCCACGCGTTAGGACATGCGCTGCTCCTTTGCAGCGAAATAAATAGAATTATTATTGTTTTTGTGTGTGTGAGTAAATTTTGAGCGATTGGTCCTAACAATTTCACTGACGTAATGGAGCGAATGTTCCAAACGCTACCAATGACCGGAGTGATAGTCACGACCACGACTGTTAGCTCCCCTTGCAGGCCAACCCTCCGAATTCAATCCCCCCCCCCCATTTTTCCTCCCTGCACAACCATCCCCAGACCCAGTAGACGAAATACGAGCGAAATACAGCCGTATACGTAACATTTGCGACCTATTAAGGATGTGCCTTATAGCACGCATCAGTACGGGTGGATCAGAGACGGACTTACGCGACTGACTCGTACGTTACGAAACTAGACGACTACACCCCTCCCTCCCTGTAGAATGGCATCCCGAAGAAGACCAATCAGAGATTTCCATTTCCTCTTCAATGGACAGCGCATTGGCAGTATACTTTGGCTGCTCTGAGTCGCAACCACCCGCCTGGCCTCACGAGGTCATTCCTGAACCTCTCATCTCCTTTTGCGACTCGCCATTATCCCCCTATACCCTAACTCCCCACTCCGAACCCCCTTTCCCCCTTGAACTGGATATTCTCAGTCCCCAAGATTCCTCCCAGGCCCTCTCGAGAACACAAAACCCACTTCCAACGGTCGAAGAAGCCGTACCGCCCCCATCCCAACCCCCTTCAACCCTTCCGCTTCCTATACAAAGCACGCAAGCGGTACAGTTTGCGCAGCCTCCCCCTCCCAGTGTACCCGTCATATCCATCACCCCCGACACCTCGCCCTTAACCCCTCCCTTACCCCAACCGGCCCCAAAACGCCGACGGGTAACCCCTAAACCTCCCAGTCTCGAGCGAAGCTACCGAGACGTAGCATCAGCAACATCCTCCTCCTGCGCTGATCACAACCGATACCCCACACCGCCCCGTTCTCTGCGAGATTGCAGAAATCCTCCCAATCACGTCCTCCGCCTCGTAGACGTAGCCCCAAAGCGTTTGCCCGTAAACCCCAAATTTCCTAATCATAAGCGAAGCTATTGTGAAGTAGCCTCAGCACCACTCCCTCCCCCTCCTGAGCAAAACGAATACCCTACACCGCCCTGTTCTCCTCCCCAAGTCTTCAGAAACCCTCCCAATCACATCCCGCGTCTCAAAGACGTAGCTCCAAGATATTTGCCTTCGAATTTCCCCCTTCGTATCCATTCCCAACGCCCTCGTCGCTGCTTTAACTGCAGCCAGACTGGACACCGATATAGAGACTGTACGCATCCCCTAGGATATTTTTGCCGACACTGTGGACAGTGCGGCAAGGACACACGGACCTGCCCTGTGTGTCCCCAGAATCGGTCGGAAGAGTGTTCGAGAACAAGACAGTACCCAAGCCGTCTTCCCTCCCAAACACAACCCCTCCGGTCTCCCGACGGTCCCAGAAAAGACGATTTTAGAGATATCCCCGCCCGACCCGAGAAGCCGAACTATAAAAAACCGGAAGTTAATTGAGTCAACCGAAACCCGAAAATCCTCCCGTTAGAGTCGAAAAACTTTTTGCGTTACCCCCCCACCGTTCCCAAACAACCCTAAAAAGCAATTAGAGAAGAAGAAAAAGAAGTAAATATGAAATTAGCGACAGAGTAATTTTGCGAAGACTTTGAAGCTTTGAGAATCCCCTCCCCGCCCCGAACAAACAGAAACAGAATTAGAGACGAAATTAGCGACACAGAAAATTTTGCGAATACAATGAAACCTCGAGACTCCCCTCCCCCCAGCAGTAATAAAAAGAAATAAAGATGAAATTAGCGAAACCAAAATTTTGCGGAGACGTTGCGACCTCGAAACCTTAAGAAACCCCTCCCTCGAACGGTAGGAAAATGAACATCGACAAGAAATTAGCGAGAAAAGGAACTTTGCGAAAAAGAAAATTGAGATTTTGAGTACCCTCCCCTGAAGACTAATCGAAATAACCCGAATTCCCCATTGAATGAATGAATATGTTAGAGTGCAAGAATTTTGAGAAAATGCGCGGCAAAGGAGACGCGTATCCCGAGTTAATTCCACACCTCAACGTACCTGGGAAAGATAGCTTCTAGTCAGAAGTGCCATATATTTTTGTTTGGACATGTGGAAACACTGTGATTTTTTTTTGGTTGTACTTTTATATTTTTTTTTGTTTTGCGATTTATTTTTGTGTGAGTGAAGAACGAGTGAATGAGTCTAGGGAAAAAGAAGGAGTCTAATTTATATTAGCTCGAGTACGTCGTGAAGACGTACCCTCGTTTAAGCAGGGGGGAGTTGTGACGTTGCACAATTTCCCTCACGCCGGTGGCCCCCAAAGGCAACCGTTCCACGTACAATTTAAAACGTAAGTAAGGAATTATTATTATGAATCCCCAAATTCCCGTCCCTCCCAACTTTTGTAAATGTGAAACACCATCGACGCCCCGAAGAAACTCGAAGAACGAAGAAAGAAGAGAGTAGCGAACGAGAAGGAACCCAAGGACCATCGCACCATTGTAAGTGTTTGCACATTTCCTTCCCAAAAATATTGGCACCCCTTTTTGAGTTTTTCCCTTGTCTATTGTCCCAAATTTGTAATTAGAGTCATCCCCCCCCCCCCCCCCCCCCGAATTCCCACAGTCCGTTTTTGAGAGTTTCCCCAATCGTTTATCGGAAATATTTGGAGAAATAGATTTTTATTATATTTCAAACGTGGAAAGGTTGTGCGCGTAGCCGTTAAGTTCGAATAGAGTACCCCCCGCCCCCCTTCCTCCCCTCTCCCAGCCAGTGGTAATCATCAAGAGGCCACATAGAGTCGGAGAACCCATCCTGAGATTCCCCCCCTTTCCCTTTGCAGTTCAGAATTCCCCTTTCCCGAGCTAGTCTTCCCAATATTCCCTCTTAATAGTGTATTTTAATTATTTTGTTAATTTTGAAGAAAATTAACTGGCGCCCAGGTTATTATAATTTATTTTGCGTTATTTATTTTTCTTTGAGACTAGTTATGCCCCGGAGATCGTCCGCCGATATCATTATATTTAATTTGTTTTTTTTTCTTTTATTGTGAATTATACATTTTTTTTTAGTTGTTAAGGTTTCCGAATAATAAAGCCTTTGTTATTTTTGTCCTTATATATGAGTGCTCAGTTTATTACTTTAGTTACCCCCGTCCCGTGATATCCCCCTCCCATCGGCGTGACAATAGCAGCGACTACGTCACCCGGTGCCCGGAGTGACAGCTCCATAAGGTCTCGCAGGGAGCCCCTGGGGGCCTTATGCGAGAACGGACTACCGAGGGTCCCTAGTGCGTAGTCGCTGCCGACGTCATGGGCTTCCCCCCGAGTAAAAGTCAAAATAAATACGTGGTAGTGTTTCAAGACCTTTTCACCAAGTTTGTAGAAGCCAAAGCCCTCCGTACAGCCACTGGCCCGAATATAATGTCTGCCCTAGAAACCCTAGTCCTAAACCGTTGGGGATGCCCCCAATATCTCCTAACCGATAACGGAACCGAATTTGTTAACACTCATATAACCCAACACCTATCCCAATACGGAATCCACCAGACGACGGTTCCTCCATACCATCCCCAGGCCAACCCCGTAGAAAGAGTAAACCGAACCCTAAAGACCATGATTACCGCGTACGTCGGGCAGAACCATAGACTCTGGGATGAACATCTTCCAGAGCTATGTTTCGCAATGAACACCGCCGTACAATCCTCTACCCATATGACCCCCGCATTCCTTAATTTCGGTAGAAATCCTCGCCCCACCAAGAGCATACGAGATAACCTCCCTACTCCCCCGACCATCCATTTCACCGATCCACAAGCCTGGACAGACAGAATGACCCGTCTACCCCTACTGCACGACTGGGTCCACAAACATTTATATCAATCCCATAAACGACAAGCGAAATATTATAATAAAGGCAGAAAGGACACCCGGTTTAGAGTTGGCGATCTAGTGTTAAGAAGAAATAGAGCATCAGGAGCGCAAAACTTTGCCGCAAAGTTAGGTCCCCGTTTCACTGGCCCTTACAAAATTTTGAGCACCCCCTCCCCCGTAGTATATGAGTCGGAGGACCCCAACTCCCGCAAAAACCCTCGAGTGCATGTGAGTGATTTGAAAGAGTATAAACCTCGCCTAAATTAATTCCTACCATGTGTGACAGTTAACCATTTGTGTAACCTCGGTACGATTATATTACAGATTACAGAGGAATGTCAGCGAGGAAGACGAGTGTGGGCCAGCCTTCGGGGCGAGACGAATATCGCCTGCCCATCGGAACGCTCCCCGATGAGGATCCCCAGCCTCCACCAATCACTTCCCCGACTTTCCCCCCTCCCACATCTCCATCAGCCCCGCTGCCAGCCTCCCTCTATGGCCCCTATTATTTTAATTTTAATCCCTTCGACGGGATGCCGGTGACGGCCCGCGGAAGGGCCCGATTTGCCCCCCCACCGCCTTTCCTCTCCTCCTTCCCCCCCCTCGGGTAAGCCCGAAGGAGGAACCCAAAAGCCCCAAACCCACTCCCCAATTCATTCCCGTACCCCCTTCCAACCGTTCCCTAACGATCTAACCCACCCTCCTCGTCAAGAAGGAGGCTCCGATTTCCCCCATTCCCCTTATCACCCCAACCCCTCAGACCATCCCAACCTCCCTTCCTCAAGCTCTAGGTCCGTCCCCCCACCCGCGACACCCTCACTAGGGTGGCCGGGATTCCACCCGTCGCCGCTCCCCGAAAATCCATAACCCGGGTGACGATTCGCTTCGCTCCGGATCCTATCCTTACTCCACTCTCAACCCCTACCCTCAACCGCACCCGATCCCCTCTCCCCCACCTGGCATCCCTACGGGCCACTCCGTCCTCCGGAGCATCGGGCCAGCCAGGGAGGAGGGCCCATCCTCCACCACCCGCAACCCGCACTCCCACTTTCCCTCGCCGCACCCCTACTAACCTCACCGACCGCCTGAGGTACTTCAAAAACCCCCCATCCTCTCGATCCACCCCTTCTCGACCTCCCCTACCCCCAACGGCCACCACCTCCCGAGCCGTGAGAACCTCCGCCCCATCTACCGGAGCTCCTCAAATTCCTTCCTTGATGTCCCTGCGCATCCCGCCTCCAACACCCCAGCATTCCTCTATCCCCTACGGGTCCATACCCAGGGGGAAGAAGTGTTGGGCGCGTGGGACGGCGGGGCACCTGGCCATCGCCTGCCCATGGAAGATAGAGACCCGGAGGAGATGAGGGGGAGGAGATGGCTAGGGAGGGACACCGTTTTCGAGGCGCCCTAAAGTGGTACTGACCCCTCCCCTCATTTTTTTCTCTCTTTTTCTTTTTTTTCTCCTTCTCCCCTCACGCTATAATGGCTGCAATCCAAGTTAGTTTCGTTCCTTTTTTTTTCTTCTCTCCTTTCTTTTTTTTCTCTTCTTTCTTTCCTCGCCGTTTTCATTTTTTTTTCGTCCCTCCCGGTTTTCCTTTTTTTTTCTCAGTTTTTCTCTTTTGTTGTCAGTTCGAGTTAGTAATTAGAGTGTTGAAAAAATAATAATAATAATAATAATAATAATAATAATAATAAATAAAAAAAACAAGTTCCCCGTTTCGAGGAGTAATTAGAGCGTTGAAAAAAAGTCTTCCAGAGTTAGTGAACAAGTATTTTTTTTTCTTCTTCTTTCACGTTGTTATCCTCCCCACGCTATTTTTTTTCTTCTTTTTTTTTCTTTTCTTTCTACGTTGAGTATACCGGGGGAACACCACCCCCTGTCTGAGTATCTTCAAAAGTTCTTTTTCTTTCTATTATTTTTTTTGCGTCGCGGGAAACGCGCCTATCCGAGTGAGCGTTATCTTTTTTTTTTCTTATTCTGCTCTTTGGAGTTATCAGGGAACGCCACCCCAGTTTTTTTTTTGAGTATCTTTATTTTCGTTTTCTTTTTTTTTGTGTTTGAGAATAACGGGAAACTCCCTTTCTATTCGAGTCTGTTTCTGTTAGAGCCATTTTTTGTTTGTTTTGTTATCTTTGTTATTCATTTTCCTTTTTGTTATCCGGGGATGTAGGGGCAAACGACCCCTACACCGGGAACAGTAAACAAGTCTTCCGGAGACTGTCTCCGAACACCCCGATCTGTGATATGACGTAGACCAAAACTCCTGACTGATTAGAATAAGCTCACCCGTTATCCCCCCCCCCAAATTATCCCCTACCAGATCCAACCCCCTCAAAAACCAACACCCTTCCTCCGAAGGCCACCACGTTGGGCGCCACTTTTGTCACGCCGATGGGAGGGGGATATCACGGGACGGGGGTGACTAAAGTAATAAAATGAGCTCTCAAATATAAGGACAAAAATAACAAAGGCTTTATTATTCGGAAACGTTAACAACTCAAAAAAATGTATAATTCACAATAAAAGAAAAAAAACCAAATTAAATATTATGATATCGGCGGACGATCTCCGGGGTATAACTAGTCTCAAAAAAAAAAAATAAATAACGCAAAATAAATTATAATAACCTGGGCGTCAGTTAATTTTCTTCAAAATTAACAAAATAATTAAAATACACTATTAAGAGGGAATATTGGGAAGACTAGCTCGGGAAAGGGGAATTCTGAACTGCAAAGGGAAAGGGGGGGAATCTCAGGATGGGTTCTCCGACTCTATGTGGCCTCTTGATGATTACCATTGGCTGGGAGAGGGGAGGAGGGGGGGGGGGGGGGGTACTCTATTCGAACTTAACGGCTACGCGCACAACCGTTCCACGTTTGAAATATAATGAAAATCTATTTCTCCAAATATTTCCGATAAACGATTGGGGAAACTCTCAAAAACGGACTGTGGGAATTCGGGGGGGGGGGGGGGGGGATGACTCTAATTACAAATTTGGGACAATAGACAAGGGAAAAACTCAAAAAGGGGTGCCAATATTTTTGGGAAGGAAATGTGCAAACACTTACAATGGTGCGATGGTCCTTGAATTCCTTCTCGTTCCCTACTCTCGCTGCTCTAAAACTCTATTCTCACTCACTCTAACTCGATAATTTCTTTTCGTTCTACTCTTTCACACTCACTCACTTAAATCCTTAACTTTTCTCTAACTCTAAATGTCTTTCTCGAATTACGTCCTGTATGACCGGTGGCTATCCGCAAAGTGACGAGCACATTTCTTTCCGGAAACTCCAAATTTTTCTCGGCATCTTGATAGGCCGGGACGTCCTTAATTTTGATTGGGCAGCAGCGACACGGGTCAAGTGATAACGGGTCGATGGGAAATCATTATATTCGGGATGGACTGGGGAGATCTATCGGGAAATGGGTGTAATTAGGTCAAACGGTCGGTATGGTAGGGTGCTCTCATAGGTATCGGCATTTAGGGTAATTAGGATCGATAATTCTCGTTGCGCGCTGCTGCCATCTCGTTCATTCCTGTATCACCGCGTCGATCGATGACCGGTGGACGAGACGGGACGATCTCTTTGGATTTTTGGCGGGGTTTCCTTTCGGTGCGGTGAGAGTGACGGTGGATCTTGCGTGCTTCTTCCTGGACGTCCTGGTACCTCCGGTGGTGATACGTTGGGCCAGTCGGGGTGTCCTCAGAATGTCCTTGATGGTGGTGATGGAGTAATACGCTTTGTAGGTCTTCTTTCTTCGTTCTTCGAGTTTCTTCGGGGCGTCGATAGTGTTTCACATTTACAAATTTGGGAGGGACGGAAATTTAGGGATTCATAATAATAATTCCTTACTTACGTTTTAAATTGTACGTGGAACGGTTGCCTTTGGGGGCCACCGGCGTGAGGGAAACTGTGCAACGTCACAATATATATATATATACATGCGCAGGGTAATATACACCCAGTCATCTGTAAAAATACATATATTGTGCCAAAATGTATTTCTTGTCATCTTATGGTAGTATATGATAATAAGTTATAAACTGATACTCTCCTCGTCTGTTTTAGCAGACGGAGGAGAATAGCGACCAGGGCGGCGTTTATTAATTAACGAGTTTGTTAACTAATCATTTTTATAAAATAAAATGAATATATTTATTACTTATGCATTCTTATTAACTAACATGTACCCCGTCCATTGTATCGATAGGGAGAGAGAACGATACTGAAAAAATATTCATATAAATATACTAAAATACATTTTAAAAAAGTGTTTATACAGTTAAACTGATAGCAATCGTGAAAAAAAAACCGAAAATAAAATATTAGTCCAAATTTGGTTATATGGCAAGATCGTTAGAAATTCGGGTAAAGAAATCAATTGTCTCGCCATATATTTCGGGCCCCGTGGATGGCCCCAGCTTTGTGCGACGCACGCGATGCGCTCGCGCTCTTCCTCACCGCCGGCAGTCGGGAAAATCCCAAGCACCGGCGTCTCCAAAGAATTAGCGAAGGCGCCTCTGAGAGCCTCAGAGCCTGAGAAAGAAAAATCGACGAGTCCCGTGAACCGACCCCGATGCTTCGGCCATATATATGTCTTTAAAGAAATATGCATAATACAAGGACCATTTCTTGAAGAGATTTTTCAATAAACAATTCTTACGAACTGATTTTCTTTTCGCGGATTTTAGCGGACCGAGATATATTATGATGAACCTCTCCCGTATCCCACCATTTGAGACGACGTTAGAAAGTGACATAGATATGACACATTCCAAAGACAAAAATATATTGCTAGCAATAAAATTTTATTTTCGTTGCTCCAGCAAAATATTAATCAACTCCGCGATTTAAACGGAGTACGGCTTACATCCCTAGTGCGATGAAGCGTGGTAAACCGATGTTTTCTTTCTTCGTCACACTCTTTTTTGTCTTTCTATTTTCTTCTTCCCCTTCTTCACCCGTCTGCCGGAACATTGACAACCACACTTTTCGTGGCGTACCGTCTCATTGAGTTAGTTCACGGGTCTGCTGGTATTTCCCTACCTTTCTCTCTGATTGTGAGGTGATCGATGGAAGAAGAACACCAGTGGAAGTAGGATACATATATATACAGTCCGACCTCGCAATAAAAAACCCGGCAATAAGAAACTATCCCCAGTTTCTCATTCGAGCGCTCCCCCACTCCGGCGCGAACTCCGTGCTCGAGAATTTCGTGCGTGGAAGAGTGAGAGAGACAGCGGTGCTTTTGGTTTCTTATTGGAAGCTCGCACTGTATATGTATATGTGTTTGCGCATGCGTGCGCGCGCGCGTGTGTGTGTGTGTGTGCGCGTGTGTGTGTGTGCGCGTATGTGTGGGTAACGCACACCCAATGTCTCTAAAGAAATAATGCGCGTGTATACGCGCACAGACACCTGTAAAGGATTATGCGCAATATAAGACGCATTTCGCGCACGTATATTTTTCCGAGAATCCCGTACACCCCTACCGCTATGGCTATACAGCTTGGTAACCAGGTTTTTGTTCGTTATCCCCTCCTCTACCCGTGTGCCGAAACACCAGGAACCGTGCATTTCGCGGTATACTTTCCCATAATTTTTCCAATCAGTTATAAAGAAAATGTCGAAAAAGCAACAACCTGTTTGTCAGATCCAAAGAAGATGGTTGGAACGCCGAAAAGTAAGTGATTTCATTTTTGAATTCATCGCTACAGTAGTTGCAAATAAATTCCAGAATGTTGCAATAAATACAATAAATGATTCGTTGTTTTTTTTCAGCAAAACTAACGTCCGCAGCGGGAAGACGCAAAAGTTCTCGGTTGACGGTGAGTGTTGATGATAGTTTGTTTATAGCACTGATTCCGTATGATATCGACCACTTTTGAAACCGAAACTTATGAATTGCGCAAAAAAATTTCTTTCTGTTTTTCAACTATTTTCAAAGGCTCGTAACTTTTTCAAAAATTGGTTAATCGAGACGCTTTTTTCAAATCTTTCGTATTTTCACGTGCTTTTCAGAAATATATACGACAGAAATATTTAAGTCATACTATGTGAAAAAAATCATAAATATTATTAAAAAATCATAAATAAAATATAGCGATCTTCGGATAATTAATATTTTTCTCAACTAAGATTTTTCTGTAAAGAAATGAAAAATTTCGCAGAGTATGACTTGAATATTCTTCTCGTATTTTTTCTGAAAAGCACGTGCAAATGCGAAAAATTTGAAAAAAGAACAACGTCTTGATTAAGTAATTTTTTGAAAAAGTTACTCGTATGAGCGTTTGAAAATAGTTGAAAAACAGAGAGACGTTTTTTTTTCAAAAGTCATAATTTTTTTCGGTTGGGCAAAAAAGTTTGAAAACTCACAAATTTTTTTTCAATGGGGTAGAATAACATATAAAACTTTTAGCGAAATTAAAAGTGGTCGAAATCATGTGGAATCGGTCATAGATAATGAAGAATACAACGTAGAACGTGTTCTTAAAATAATTTTTATATCGTGAATTTTTTTACACAAGTCAACGGAAAAAGGGAAGACACAGGCAACGGCAGCGGAAATAGCGCCACCACTGCCGTGTCCGACCTCATGCCCGACGTTTCGGGTAGTAACGCCACCGCCCGGACCGTCGTCGGCGTCCAAACCATGGACAACGCCAGTATCTCGCAAGAAGGTCAGTATGAGAATTTATATTGACAAAAATATATCGTCGAATAACGAATAGGCATGCAACAACAACAACAAAAATTGTCTGGTTTTTTTTAAATCTCTTTACCCAACCGGAAAAAGATATGAATTGCGCAAAAAACCTGTTCTCTCTGTTTTTCAAACATTTTCAAACGCTCGTATCTTTTTAAAAAATTGGTTAATCGAGACGTTTTCCTCTTCGAATTGGTCCCATTTCCACACGCTTTTCAGAATAAAATATGAGAAAAATATTCAGGCCATACTCTGCGAAAATGTTCATTTCTTTACAGAAAAATCTTAGTTGAGAACAATATTAATTTCCCGAAAATCTCTATATTTTATTTATAATTTATTATTTTTCTTAAATCTTGATTTATTTTGAGATTAATGCCGCAAGGTTCATAGTGAGTAGATATCTTTTTCTATTTATTTTTCGATTGAAGAAAAAATGCTTCAGTGTTTCTGGAAAAAATATCAATTTTATAGCCACTATTAATCTTGTGTTATTAAATTAAGAATAATTCTCAGTTTAAAAGAAAAAGAAAAAATCATAAATAAAATATATGGTGTTTAGGAAAACTCAGATTTTTTTCAGAAAAACTGAAACATTTTTCATTCGAAGGAAAAAATAGAAAAGAATCTGCCCACTATGAATTTTGCGGCATTCAATTCAGAATAAATTAAAGGTTAAAAAAAATTGAATATCAAAAATAAAACATGGAGTTTTTGAGAAATTAAGATTTTTGTCGAAAAAAATAACAAATTTCGTAGAGTATGACTTGAATATTTTTCTCGTATTTTTTTCTAAAAAGCACGTGGAAATGCGAAAAAGTTGAAAAAAGGCAACGTCTCGATTGACTAATTTTTGAAAAAGTTATGAGTGTTTGAAAATGATTAAAAAACAGAACGACGTTTTTTTTTCAAAATATCTAATTTTTTTCCGATTGAGTAAAAAAATTTGATAACATCACAAAATTGTTTTCAGTGGCGTAGTATAACATACAAAATTTTTAGCGAACTTAAAAGTGGTCGAAATCAGTGAGGCTGAAGTTAGCCGATGATATTTCAGAGGACATTTCAGCATCGCATATTGGCTCCAAAAATGGTTGGATTTAAAAAAAACGCATAGTTCCGTATTCGCTATAACAAAACGATGTCGGGGTATTTTTTTGTTTCGGTGTCCATGGTAAATATTCGATTTGCAGAGATTTTTTATGATTTTTTTTTTTAAATAAGTTTAACATTGTATATACGCCAGAAAAACTATGCAAAAAAAAAATACAGAAATGTCCGGCTTAAAAACGGTCATTTGGGGTATCTTTTATTTTTTTCTCACACCGTTAAACGAATAGATGGAAATGAATAAATAAACCTTTAGCATACAATAACTTTGAGATGGAATGCCGCAAATACAAATTTCAAAATTGTATAGATTGGTGTTCACATTGTCTTGATGCAGTTTTTTTTTCATCATGAAATGATTTTATTAATATTTCAAAAATTCATACTAAAAAAATAAATAAGTTAGTGTTTAACATAGCATATCTCAAGAGGGACATATCGCAGGCGACAAATTTTAAAACATGATTTCCATTTCAATTTTTCTCAACGGGAGATTTTTTTTTCATTATTATGAAAGTTAATTTTTTACATTTTGAGTATGTGCTCCAAAAATCAACAATTTACATGTTCGATTCTGCATATGTGAGGGATGATGTATCGCAGATGAAAAATTTCACAACTTACAGTTTCAACTTTACATTTTCTCAATAATATAATTTTTTTCTTTTTTATCTTTACTAAAGTATGTTTTTTATATTTTAAATATATACATATTACTATATCTACTATTTTTAAATACGTTTGGTAAAAAATGAAAATCATTTTTTATTTTAGCCCAATAATTTGAACACTTACAAATCTTCAATAATAATTATATGAATACACATAATTTTCATGTGAAGTAACCCACTTTGAGCATAGATGGCAATGCTAAAATTGACTTTCATAATAAAGAAAAAAAAATATCTCGTTGAGAAAATTTGAAACGGAAACCATATGTTTTGAAATTTTTCGCCTGCGATATGTCCCTCTTGAGATATGCTATGTTAAACAGTTTCTTTTTTATTTTTCGAGTATGAATTTTTAAACGTTAAAAAAATAATTTCATGATGAAAAAAAAAATAAAAAATACCCCATCAAGACAATGTGAACACCAATCCATACAATTTTCAAATTGGTATTTGCGGCATTCCATCTCAAAGTTATTGTATGCTAAAGGATTATTTACTCATTTCCATCTATTCGTTTAACGGTGTGAAAAAAAATAAAAAATACCCCAATTGACCGTTTTCAACCCGGACATTTCTGTATTTTTTTTTGCATAATTTTCCTGGCGTATATGCGATGTTAAACTTATTTTAATTAAAAAAATCATTAAAAACCTTTGCAAATTGAACATTTACCATGGACACCGAAACAAAAAAATACCCCGACACCGTTTTGTTATAGCGAATACACAGTTATGCGTTTTTGTAAAATCCAATCATTTTTGGAGCCAATATTCGATGCTGAAATGCCCTCTGAAATATCATCGGCTAACTTCAGTTTCACCGAAATCATACGGAATTGGTCATAGATATTAATGAAGAATGCAACGTCGAAGATGTTCTGAAAATAATCGTTATATTATGATTTTGTTTACAGAAGTCAACATATAAAGAGGCGGTTATGAGGCCAAATCAGGTGGCAAGGCCATATCCGGCGCAATATCTTCAACCAGCACCGGTGCCGCAGGGAAATGTCCCAGCGCCAATGGGACCGGAACATGCTCGAGTCCCATTGGCGCCTGGATATGGTCCGGCTCCAGCAGTACCGGAACATGCTCCGGTGCCGTCAGCATGGGGGTATGCTCCGGCGCCGTTGGTGCCGGAACATGTTCCGGTGCAAGCGGCACTGGTGCTGACGGCCGAACACCGTGCTAGGCTAAATAAACAAATAATAGCCTATAACTACACCATATATGTGAGCTGCATGCAAGAGCGGCTCGACACAGCGAACGCCACGATTCGGCGCATGAGGGATAACGATAAGGAGCGTAAACTAATAAATAACCAAAAAAAAAGCGTCAATGTCGCTACGTATACAACGGCGCAACGAACGCAACAACAAAGCAGAATAATATTAAAAATGTATTTTTTTAATAAAAGATAATTAAAAACATGGTACGGGTATTCTTTTTCAGTTGACAAAAACTGCCTCCGCTGTCTTTGGGCTGCCTTTTCCTTTGCCTCGTGGTAAAGAAACTGCCTCCTCTGTGTCTGCGCTGCCTCTCCTTTGCCTTATAGTTGATAAACTATCTCCGCTATCTCTGCGCTGTATTTTTCTTTGCCTCGGAGTAAAGAAACTGCCACCGCTGTTGCTGCGCTGTGGTTTCCTTCGCCTTGCAGTAAAGAAACATTCTCTGCTGTAGCTGCGCTGTTTCTCCTTTGCTTTATAGTCGATAAACAGTCTCAGGTGTCTCTGCGCTGTCTTTTCCTTTGCCTTGCAGTAAAAAAACTACCTCCGCTGTTGCTGCGCTGCTTCTCCTTTGTCTTATAGTTGATAAACTGTCTCAGCTGTCTCTGCGTTGTTTTTTCCTTTGCCTTGCAGTAAAAAAACTGTCTCCGCTGTCGCTACACTGTCTCTCCTTTGCCTTATAGCTGATAAACTGTCTCTGCTGTCTCTGCGCTGTCGTTTCCTTTTCCTTGCAGTAAAGAAATAGCTTCCGCTGTTGCTGCGATGCCTCCTTCGCCGGGGCGTGATGTTCAACGTTTCAGTATATATACATTATCGAAATTCCTTTAAAATGAGATTTATCCTTTAGATATCGACAAAAAAAGAACCAGATAATAATTTATACACTAATCATATATTATGGTATATTCAAATAAAAATAATCGGTAATCATCATTAAATGATTAGGACATATCTATTTCATCTCATACATAACAATGACCGTTACCGGTGAGCCTGGAAAAACGATTAATATTTATTTTCAATATAGATAACTAAAATATGGAAATTGAAAAATCGAAAAAAAATAGATCCCGTCGTTATCCCATTATCTAACTAGGCTTAAAAGTTGTGGAAAGAATGACAGTTTTTTAGAAAAAAATTTCAAGAAAATCGATTAGTACGTGTTTTTTGTAAATCAACAATTTATATTAAAAACTTGAAAATCTTATAGAAATATGGTTTGAAAATTTTGTTTCATAATTTCTTATCAAAAGAGTGTTTAAAAAGAAAAATTTCAAAAAAAAAAACCTCCACTTTGGCTTATTTCTCGGAAAGTTATGGACGTATGAAAACAAAATTTCATTTTTGAAAGATTGATATCTTAAAATAGGGTCGACAAAAAAACTTGAAGAAAATCGCGGAGACCTCTTTCAACCAATACTAGAACACAAAAAATTTTCCCGAAAATCGGAGATGCAAGAGGTAATAGCTGTCCGATTTGGCGTGGAATGCCCCATATGTATATATAAAATTTACTAATCTACCAATTGACCAAAAGCTGGAACATATAATTGGTAAATTTGAATTAATAGAATATATATATATATCAATATATTTCAATATATATATATATATATATATATATATATATATATATATATTACCCGAATCATTAAATTTTGTGGTAAGTTCGAGACTCGAGGTAGAATAAATAGATTAATATCCTGTTGGTAAAGCAAAGAAATTTATTGAGAATTTGTTTCGGGGTAATTCCAGTTGCTCCTTATTACCGACGCCGGTGCTCTAATTAGTACCGCGCTAAGCGTATCGATCGCGATTGATTGATATTGGCGCTGGCGATCATTCGGGGTGCGTCGTCTATTGTATATATGAGTTTTGCCAATATGGCTTGCGGCCTCTCCTGTCACGCGTGTGCATGTGACTTGTTTATGTTTTGCTTTAGTAATAAAATAATCATTTTTCTCGAATCGCGGCGTGTCTAGTGCGGTGTAACTGTGTCGTTTGGAATTCTCCGTAGACTGGTAAGTTGTTTCGATTTTTCTCATATCAAGCGTCCCGATATGAATTTCCTTTCCTCCTTCCAACTGATGCCTAGGGTCGTTGACCCTTCGCCGAATTTGTGGACCGTTGGTGATTGACTTCGTCGTCGGTGCCGGCTGCTTCTCAAGTGAGTCGCGAATTTTAATACGAAACTAACTGTGTCATTGTCTTTTCAGATCTGTACCGTTCCGAGAGTCAAACGAGACTCGTTGTCTCTACCGTGGTAGAAACGTCAAGCGTCGTAAGGCAACAGTCGGATAAGGCCTGGTCGGACTACACAGGTAAGAGACCAAGATGACTAAGGTGAGTTCGAGAGGATGTTTGCCCCTATTTATACTTATTGCTGTTTGTTTTCGTTTACGAGAAATATCGCCCCCTGGTGGTACTAATTTATTTCCATGTTTCAGGTGGACCCGTTTCATTGTCCCCCGGATTTTCCTGAGCGACACAGCGCGCCTTCTTCGTCGCTGGGCCGAGAAGGAAAATCCATCCCTTCGATTATCTTTGCTTCGGCGCTCCTTAATCCCAAAATTTGCTTAAATTATTGAAGTTATATAAGAAAAATTTGAGTTCTGGGATTCATGCCTCACTGCGAGCAAAAAAAACTTCTTAGTTTTGTTGAATTTATATCCAGAAAAAAATTTGTATTAACTTATTCTATTCATAGTTCACTAGAAAACAAAACTTCTTCCATTTGTTGAAGAGAAAAAAAACTTCCTATCTTGTTTACTTTATGTACAAACAACAAAAATTCATTCATAAAAAAAACTTCTTAAATTTGTTAAAGAAGAAAAAAACATCCTAACTTTTTCACTTTCTGTACAAAAAGAAATTTGTTTCATATTCCACTATGAAAAACTAGTGATTTTAATTGTCTTGGCAAGAACTAACTTCTTTCGTTGTTCCTCGCACAATTGTTCATTTTGAACAACAAAATCAAAACAAATATATATAACAAAAACTTCTTCACTCTTGTCTCTCTCTTCTCAGCAGTCGTCGGCATGCGGCCACAGCCACTGGAAACGGCTCTCGGTGGTTGGTTCCTCGTCCGATTCGTCCTCAAGGATGACGGTCTCGAGGTCCTCCCACCACTCCGGATCGTCGATGTCGTTGCCGGGGAAAGCTGGTGTCGTCGGTGCGACCGTTGGAGCGACCGTTATCGGATCATATGGCATGTTGCATTTGATTTTCCGCATGCCGTACACCGGATCGCACATAAGAGGTCCGGGAGTGCTCCAGATGAATGGAACAGGTATTTTCGTTCTCTTCGCCGCTCGGAATATTTCGGCAATTTCCGCAAATGACGTGCCGTCCTCTTGGCGCAGATGTCCCCATAACGCCTGTCCTTCGGGTCGGTCGTTTTCGAACGTGGCCCGCCACATTCCCTGTTGCACGTAGTTTAATAATTGTTCGCATTTTTCGTCGTCGTATTCATCCTCGTCATATGGTTGGAGACCACGGATGGCGCACATCACAGTGGCGAGTGGGTTTTCTTTCGCCCATTGCGTTGGAGTGAAGCACTTTTCAATTTCTGTGTCGATGTCGTCGCCGTGGTCCCCCAGCTACAACCATACCTGACCGTATTCATATTCCATCACTGTTGCTCGATGGAAGTTTTGGCCGTCGTGGTAAAAGATCCCCTTTCCCGGGTATAACTCCTCCTCCATACAGTGCATCACTTCGGCAGTCCTTTTTGAAACGCACCTCATGCGCGTGATTATTCGTCTCGGATCGTTGTTTGGTGTTCTGATGTGTAGATAGAGGTGGTTTGGAGATCCCATCGCCGATATCCGGACGTTGTACGTCTTCCCTCTCATCTCGTTTGTGTCGGTGGTTTGGTACTCCATTTTCACGTGTTGCTTCGTTTGTGTCTCTCGGTGAACTAATTATACCGGCCGATCTGATGCTCCCCTCTCTTACAGTCCGAGTGATTTCCCCGGATACCAACTTCTGATATTGGTATCCGTTATTACTGTTAATTGGAAGATATTTTCTACGATGTTTTTATTTTGTTTTTCTTGCCGGTGCCTTCTTTGTTTCTCGGCCTTCCGTAATTTTTTTCTTAATAATTTTTCACTTTTTTGCTGATTTGCGTGAGTTTCGTTTGCCGCCTTTTCCTTTTCGTCACGTTTGCCTGTTTTCTCTTCCATTTCGGTTGTTACACTGATTTGACTTTACCCGTGGCTGTTCGCAACGGTTTTCGCGGTGCGAGAGAAAAATTTTTTTTTTTTTTTTTTTTTTGATCCACTTACGGCTCGCTCACCGAATATTGGATTATATGCGACTTTCTTTGCCTGCTTAAATTAAATCCTTAATACCTTGTAAACTTAAATTCTTAATTTCTTGCTTTCTTTCAAATTTTAAATTCTCGGTAGTTTTAAATCGTACCCTTTTTAAATTCTTGATCGAAGAAGAACAATTTTAAATACTTAATTTTTTAATCATAGCTTCTTATCGTCATTTTTATTCGTAGCTCTTTATCATCCGTGCTCTTTTTTTTTTTTTTTTTTTTTTTTTATAAACATTTTTCCTAATGCTTTTTCTTTTGCTCTGTAGGTTTTGCCGGTTGGACGTACTGCTTCAGAAGACACGCGTGGAACTTTCCTCTTTCCTTTTTCGTCGAGGGATCCTCGAGAAGATACGTCGCCAGTACTACGCATCTTTTTATTTGATATGGGCCTTCGTACAAGGGCATAAATTTCGCGGCCCTTTTATTTTTCGGGTCCGAGACGTTTAGCGCTCTTACTAGCACCAGGTCTCCTTCGTTAAACGTGGTCGTTTTGTGCGTTTCATAAAATCTTTGTGCTCTTGCTATTCCTTTCTTGCGTATTCTCTCCTTGATTAGGGCGATTTTCTTTTCGTAGTCGTTTTCATTCAGTTGTTTTGGGTCTTCTGATAAGAACCATTTCTCCCATGCTCGTTCCGGTCTTTTTCTGGTGTGGATCTCCGATGGCACTTCCTCAGTGGTATCGTGATAGACATCGTTAATGCATGTTTCGATTGTGGGAAGCCATTTCGCCCATGCCGCGTGGTTTTCATCTAACAAAGTACGAAAAAACCTTGCTAGTTCTCTGTTCACCCGTTCCACAATATTTCCTTGTGGATGCCGAATAGATGAAAAGACTTTCTGGATTTTCTCCTTTTCCAATTTCTCCAGCCATATTTTGGATGTGAATTGCGTGCCGTGATCGAACTGTATGCGTTTTGGTTTCCCATATTTGGGAATGTAGTCGAGGAAGATTTTTCGGATTGTTGCAGCCGCATTAGCTTTCTGTAGCGGGTATAGTTTGACAAATTTTGTAAATGCATCGATGGTCACCAATATGTGTTTTACGCCTCCTAGGGCGGGGGGAGTGGTCCAAAAAAATCGATAGATAATAAGTCTCCCGGCGCTTCTGGTATGATTGTTTGCATCTTTGCGTGACTCGTGAAGTTCGGATTTTTATTCCGTTGGCAGGTGTCGCATCTTGCTATCACCTGTCGTGTTCTTTTGGCGAGGTGCGGGCATGTGAATTCTTCGTCCAGTACTTTATGTAATTTTCTGGCTCCGACGTGTCCATACATCTCGTGACTTTCCTGAATCAGTCGTTCGATGATCTCCGATGGAACTAGGGGCTTCCAAATTCCCATCCGAGTTTTTACCTGCAGGTGCTTGTCTTGGATTCGGTATTTAGTTTTTTCGTTTTCATTTTCGGCAAGTTTCCATGCCTCCTTTGTTGCCGGATCCGTTCTTTATATTTCACCGAGTCGTTCAAAGTCACTTTTCATTTTGTTGCTGAAGTCCGTTGCCCATGTTGTCGCTATTGTTACTCTCTTTCCGCCTTGCGTATTTATGCCTTCGTCGTATGGTCGGCACAACCAGTCGGCTACGGCGTTTTCTTTTCCTGGGCAGTGTTCGATCGTCAGGTTATAGTCCTGTATTGCCAGCGCCCATCTGAACAGTCTGTCCCCCGCGAATCGGCATGTTTGGAGGAAGGTGACTGCCTTGTGGTCCGTTCTTACATGTACCTTTGCACCTAAAAGATACGTTCTGAATTTTTGCAGTGCCCATACGACGGCTAACAGCTCTTTCTCCGTCGTCATGTAACGGATTTCTGGACCTTTTAACGTTCTGCTGGCGAATGCTATTACTGCCCTCTTTCTATCGTTGTCTTCTTGTTCGAGTACTGCACCGAGAGCGTAATCACTGGCGTCCGTGGTTAGCCCGTATGGTTTTGTTACATCCGGCTGTTTTAGTACGACGCTTTCTGTGAATAGTGTTTTCACTTTTTGGAATACCTTCTCATGTTTTTCGGCCCATTGCCAAGTTGCACCCTTCTTTATCAGTTCGAGCAGCGGTATTGTCTCTTCGGCATGTTTGCTTGTGAACCTTGAATAAAAGTTGATAAGACCGAGGAATCCACGTAATGCTCTCGGATTTGTCGGTCTTGGGAATTCTCGTATTGCCGCAATTTTCTCAGCTTGTGGTTGTATTCCCTCGGTTGTTAGTACGTGCCCAAGAAATTTTATTTCTTGTCGGAAGAATACTGATTTTTTTAAATTCAGCGTCATCCCATTCTGCTCGATTCTTCTCAGGAGTTCTTCGAAGTGATTAAGGTGCTCTTCAGTGCTTGCTGACATGCATAAGAGGTCATCTACAAAACTTATGACCGATGGTCCTATGTCTTTTAAGACTATTTCGAGGCCTTTGATAAGACTTGCCGTGCTCGTTTTCAGTCCGAATGGTGTCACCGTGAATTGGTAGCACCGTCCTTCATGCAAGAAGGCGGTGTACGGTCTTGAGTCCTCATGAAGTGGGATCTGCCAAAAACTACTCGTCATATCCAAGCTTGACATGGTGCGCATTGCTTTACATTGCTGGAATATTTCTTCGATGGATGGTGCCGAATCGTGGTCCTCTTTCAGATTTTCGTTCAGCTGCCGGGCATCTAGACACAGCCGAACCGTGCCATCTTTTTTTACTACCGTTACCATCGGATTGATGTATTGGCTGTTTGCTCTTTCTATTACCCCGTGCCGCAGCATGCGTGCTATTTCTTCTCTCACACTTTCGCGATATTTCATTGGTATCGGGTATGATCGATTTACATATGGCTTTGGATCTTTCAAGTGTAATTTGTGGATGTATGCCGTCATCCTCCCTGGTCGTCGTGTGAATATGTGGCGGTATTTCCAAATGAGATCTACGAACTTGTTGCGTACGGCCTCCGAGACTCCTTTTATCTCCCTGCTTTTCCCTTCAACTTCTCCTCTCATTAATACCTCCTCTCTCATCGCCGTCACCGCCCTTATTTGGCCAAGTTCGTCTATTTCCCTCCTCTTCGGTTCACTCCACCTTTCTTCTTCTAATACCAGCACTACTTTCCCGTCGACACACACTCGATCCTTTGCAGCATCAATCGTCATTCTCATTGCTCGCATACCATCTATTCCTAAGATAGCCTCTCGTTTCAGTTTTGGAATTATCATGAGTTGTAATATAGCTTTTGTTTCACCAATAGCGATCTCTGCAAACAGGCTCTTCTGTATCCTGCTCACCTGTCCGCTGAACGCTCCCTGTACCTCTCCGCCGGTTACTGGTAACATCGGGCATTCCTGTACGTCCTTTTGTACTCTAATATAGCATTCTTCCGACAATCCTGATACTTCACTCCCGCTATCGATGAGCATTTTGAGGCTTGTCTTGTTTTCAAGCTTTACTTCGATTTCTGGACTCTTCGTAACTCTTATCTGGTAGTTGTTTTTCCCTTCTTCCATCAAATATTCATTTGGTTGTTCGTAGCTTTCGTACTCGTTTTGTTCTTTTTTCCTTACTCGACGCTTGTTCTCGTTTTGTACGTCCTCGGTTATATTTGATATTTTCGTTGCGTCTCGAATCGTTCTATTTTCTTTCTTTCTCTTCTCTCTCTCTCTCTTCTGTACGTTCCTTTTTTGTCTTCTCCTGGCTTGTTCTAATTCGTTTTTCGTGAATTCGTCATCCGTTACGCCACCTTCTTGTTGTTCCAGGACGTGAATCTCGGGCGTAACGGCTATTCGTTTCCCTGGTTCTGCTCTTTCGGTGTCGATTCCGCCGTGCTTTGCGGTTGTGCTGGTGGCGTCCATGCTGGTGCCGTTGGGTCCATTCGTTGTTCCCGAGGTTGCGGTGTCCTCTCCCATGCGCGGTTTTGCTGGTTATTATATGTCCACTGAGGACGTGAATATTGAGGATTTTGTCTCTGCTGCCAATGATCTCTCGTGTTTTCGTTTCCTCTGGGGCGTTGTCCCCCGTTATATGATTCGTGATATGATCGAAATCTCTCTCTCTCGTTTTCTCGGTGTCGATTTCCTCGTCTTTGGGAGTTGAGAGATCCTGACGCATCGAGTCGCTCTAGTAAGGCGAGGAAATCGTCAAAGGTTTTTACGGTGCCTAGTTGGACCGCGGACCGAACCGTCTCGTTGAAGTGGTTGCTGAGGTATCTGATGATTTTTTCATTTGAGAGCTTCTTCGTGAGGTCCTTCGCGTTGCTGAAGATTCTCGTTGCGTATTCAGCGCGGGTTGCCTTCTGTTCGTCGATTTCGTATGCTCCGAATTCTAAGTTCCTGCTGATTTTGTCCTCAATTTGTTAACTCCAGTATCTAGCTTTGAATTTCTTCGCGAAATCCTCGATGGTATAGACGTCGTCCTCGACTACACGCCACCAGTCTTTCGCTGCCTCGTGGAGTGACTGGTTTATTAGGTAATGCAAATTTGTGTTGCCGGTGAGCTCCCAAAATTGCTCGAATTCTCTAAGATATCTCATTGGTCTCTCTTTACCATCTCCGCTGAATGTCGGGGGTCTCTGTTTTACCGCGAAGGCTTGACTTATGTTTAAACCACCCTGGGTCATATTTACCGTCTGCGATAGTCGATTTCGTATTTCTTCCTCAACTTCTTCTATTCTCGTTCGGTTATTTTTGGCCATTTCTACGGTGGTTTTTGTTAGCTCGTTTTGCTGGTGTAAGCTACTTCTCGTGATCTGTAGCTTCTTCTCGTGGCCGTCGAAGTCTGTCTTTCGGGCGCGGTCGATTTCTTCCATATCGGCCTTCATTAGATCCTGCGATATCGTCAGCTTCCGATCGTTCTGTGCGACCACTCTATCGATTTCTTCTCGGAATTCCTGCCGCACGATCTCCTGCATTTGCCTGCACCTCAGGACGCATTTTTCGTCTAGGTCATTTACCTGTTCGTTCGTGATAAGGCGTTCCCGAGTTTGTTCATTTTTCATTTCTTTGAGCTCTCGCAGCATTACGCGTATACTTTCATCAATTTCACGTTGTAACGCTTCCGAGCTCGCTCTTACCCGCTCCCTCTCTGTCATCGTGCTGTGCCCTACTTGGGGCGAGGTTGTTGGCGTGATACCGAGTGCGCTTTCCTCGGCGGGAGTTTCATCGATGATGTCTGGTGTCGGTTCTGCCATCCTGTTGACACGACTTGCTGAGTTACCCAGGTTTTTTATTTATTGTTTAAAACTTCGAGTCCCTGTTCGGGCGCCAAATGAAACGGTATTACCCGAATCATTAAATTTTGTGGTAAGTTCGAGACTCGAGGTAGAATAAATAGATTAATATCCTGTTGGTAAAGCAAAGAAATTTATTGAGAATTTGTTTCGGGGTAATTCCAGTTGCTCCTTATTACCGACGCCGGTGCTCTAATTAGTACCGCGCTAAGCGTATCGATCGCGATTGATTGATATTGGCGCTGGCGATCATTCGGGGTGCGTCGTCTATTGTATATATGAGTTTTGCCAATATGGCTGCGGCCTCTCCTGTCACGCGTGTGTATGTGACTTGTTTATGTTTTGCTTTAGTAATAAAATAATCATTTTTCTCGAATCGCGGCATGTCTAGTGCGGTGTAACTGTGTCGTTTGGAATTCTCCGTAGACTGGTAAGTTGTTTCGATTTTTCTCATATCAAGCGTCCCGATATGAATTTCCTTTCCTCCTTCCAGCTGATGCCTAGGGTCGTTGACCCTTCGCCGAATTTGTGGACCGTTGGTGATTGACTTCGTCGTCGGTGCCGGCTGCTTCTCAGGTGAGTCGCGAATTTTAATACGAAACTAACTGTGTCATTGTCTTCTCAGATCTGTACCGTTCCGAGAGTCAAACGAGACTCGTTGTCTCTACCGTGGTAGAAACGTCAAGCGTCGTAAGGCAACAGTCGGGTAAGGCCTGGTCAAACTACACAGGTAAGAGACCAAGATGACTAAGGTGAGTTCGAGAGGGTGTTTGCCCCTATTTATACTTATTGCTGTTTGTTTTCGTTTAGGAGAAATATCGCCCGCTGGTGGTACTAATTTATTTCCATGTTTCAGGTGGACCCGTTTCAATATATATATATATTTTTTCTGGCACCGAAAGTATATGGCTCGACTGATCAAGCTGTAAGGTAGCTTCTTCAGGCGAGAGAGCTACAACGTATGATTCGCAAATTTTACTTACAGAGCAATTGACGTCGACGACATTGGTCGTAAATCGTCTTGTTGCATCGAGAATAATGCTGAAAAAATATAATTTTATCTGTCCACATTTCGTCATTATTGAACCAATAATTTAATAAATTGTTTACACAAAAAAAACGATGGCAGAGAGATTCGAACCACGAATTCTTTCGGTGCCGCGACGGACATGTCCCGCGACGAGCCTTAGCCCGCTCAGCCACTGCCGTTTTTAAAAATTTTTTTTTTTTATTTATTAAAAGTCAGTTATACAGCGAGACAGTCTTTGGTTAACTTAAGTTTAGGGTGAAAACTTTAAAAACTAGACATATCACATATTGAGGAACGTCGTATAACTCCAGGGCGAGGTGTCGGCTTCCCCAAGTTATGGTGTTAGCTTACATACGTATGTGAAAAATATATATTTTTAATATATAAACAGTGTTTAAACTTAATTTTATATGGATGAGTGGAAAGGTGGGTGTGATATTGGCTTTAGGAAAAAAACCACTCTTTTGTTTGGAGGAAAAGTAGGTACTTATTTTAACTCTTATGTTCGTTGTGACGATTTTTTTCGTCACACCGGAGATGGCAGCCTGCAGGGGGTCGCAGGTGCGACCCTGGGCGCCGATGAAACGTCGAGTCATCACCCCCGGGGGCAACTCGGTCCGTCGGCTACGTCTTTCAGCAACGAAGTTCTCGTTGGTGCACCGCACGCTGAAGTCCGCGCGAAACGGCGCCTCGAAATAAGGAGTTCGGCGGGTGCGGCGGGGGAGGCGGTGTTGCAGTTTTTTGTGCCTGGTGGCAAAATTACGTGAGCCAACCGCCAAGGACAGGGACGCCTGCCCGGCGAGGTGAGCTCCCCCCCTTCCCCGTCGCCCGTTCTGGGCTCCAGGGGGAAAGCGTGCGGTGAGGGGGGTGCGTCGTAGGGTTCGGGAGCACTCGGCTCCTAGGTGAGCTGTGCATGACTCTCGTCGCGCTCCCCCCTCCCCCGCTCGCGCCACTCGACGGCCAGAGAGAGGTATGCGGCGCGGGAGGACCGGCGAGAATCTTCAAGGAAGAAAGCCGACCACGCGACACCCGTGACATAATTGGTCAGCGAGAAGTAATAAGGAAAAGTAGGAGGAGAGTACGTAGGCTAAGTACACCGGCCGGACAACGAGACCGGCAGTCATCATTCGAGGAGCATCAGAAGCACGAGTCTAGCAGCGAGAAGTAGTAGTGAAGAAAAAGGAAGCAAGGGAGATCGGCACCGGCCGTACGTGAGTTCACGTCAGCTTTCCGAACGGAAGAGAGAGGAGGCAGGGACGAGACAGCGAATTAAGTAAGTCCCGCGATAATCGTTAAACAATTGAAATTATTTTGCGGTAGTCCCGCGTCCGGTATTACAGAGGAAGAAATACGATGTTAACGTACCAAAAGCTGCTCGCCCCTTGCCGACTCTCTCCTTTCATAACACGCGCCGGCGTCGCGTACCACGTGCGACCGTCCTCTACCGCGGTCATACCGTGGTGTTTACCTACTTTATAGCGAGTCGCCGGGCCAGTTTTGTGTCGTTTAGAATACTGTTACAATTATCATAGAGTAGGGAATTTTTCTCTCGTCGCGTCTAGGCTACCTGAAATAATCATTTATCATCAAGGGGGTTACTTACCATCATTGGCTATCTACAGGGTGATACCTGAAACAATCATTTATCATCAAGGGGGGTTACCTACCATCATTGGCTATCTACAGGGTGCTACCGGAAATAATCATTTATCATCAAGGGGGTTACCTACCATCATTGGCTATCTACAGGGTGCTACCTGAAATAATTAGTTATCATCACGGGGGTTACCTATCCTCGTTCGTTACATACCGAGAGTACATATTATAAATCCTTCTCTCGGACGCGGTTCTCTGGCGATATGAGTAGATAGGGCATCAGCGAGATGAGGTTCTCTACCGCGAGCGAGTGGTAATCATTGAGAGCAGGTTGTCAGGGTGGTATAAGCATCGTAAAGCGGAAGTGTTATCATTGGAAGACACTCGCGATTGTAAACGTTCCTCGTGCAATAAATTGGTTGCCTGTTAATTGTGGAATTAATTTGCTACGTTGCCTAATTGAGCCAAAATTTCTTCTCGTCCCCCCCTCCCTCTACCTTACCGACCCGCAGGCGGGCTGGGTCAGCCGGAGTGAAGCCCGAGACCCCGGTGTTCGCTCTCGGGGGGAAGCGGGGACGCGTAGGGGAGGCCGTGGTGGCGGCAAACTTAAATAAAGCCGGTCTAGACCGGTGGTACGTGAGCGTACCTGGCGCCCGTCCGCCCCCGGTTAACCCTACTGCGTCAGCAAGTCCCGACTCCACCTCGCCGGAGCAGCGGAAAATGGCGCGGATCACCGCGCGGTCCTCCTCGAGTGGCGGAACCGGAGGTTCTCGGAATGTGCGGGGAAAACCCGTTACATCGTATAGGCGATGATTAATATAGTGTTATGTTCTAGTTTTATATAGCGGATAGTGTGTCCGTTATATATTAATATTGTGTGTATCACAGAATTTGTATTTACTGGTGTATTTGTATGTTCTTATGCTCTGCGCCTTTTTCTCCTCCTCCGTTTCCTATGTGGACGAGTATTTTCTATTGATAGCCTATTTGTTAGATGCGTAATGTGTTTTGCAGAGTTGTCTAGCCAAAAGTATTTAGGGTCGAGTCGGTGGTCGTCTTCTTTGTCTATGTGCGTAATAGTAGTGTCGTATGTAAATTTTTGTCTATTGGTTATCATGTGTGTGTAGCTGGGCGGTAATTTTTTGTTTGTGGCATGCCTTTTCCAATGATATAATATTGGTACATTGTTGTGGTTTTGAATTATGCCATCTCTATCGTGTAGTATAAAGGCTTGCGGTTGTACGTAGCCGGTGATGGTGGCCATGTATGTTACAATAGGGTCCGGATGGCAGAAGGCCTTAATAGTATTATTTGTGAGTAGGGCGTTATTTGCAAAGTAATCTCGGGTCAGTTTTATAATGAAGTTATCTATTCTGATGATATTTGCTTGTGTGTATACGATTGAGTTCTTAACCCTATGTTGGAACATAGATTCCGGGGATCTGTGTAAGAATAATGCAGCTCGTATGCAATTTCTTTCAAATACTCTTAGTTTTTCCGCTTGTGCAGCTCCCAGGTTCCACAGCACCGGGGCTGCGTAGATTAAGATGGGTCTGATTAATATCTGATAAATTATTATTTTTGCAGTTTGCGATTTATTTCTGTTGTTTAGCAGTCTGGCTAGTGAGTGGTATCTTTTTTTTTGCTTTGTCTATTTGGATCGACCAGTGCATTTGGTTTCTAAGCAGGTTGTCCAAGTTTACGCCTAGGTATGTGACTATCTTCTTGGTTGGAATCATAACCGGAGCTCTGGTGTCAGGGTTATGTGTCGTTATTTGGAATATGTTTTTGTATTCTATATTATGGTGGGATAGGTAAGAGTTTGGGCGTCTGAATAAAATGGATTCGCATTTTGCTGGATTAATGCGGAGGTTCCAGATACCGTATAGGTTGTTAGTTTTATTAACCAGGGTCTGAAGCTGCTCTTGTATGTCTAGAACTTTGTTTCCAGCACAATATATTATTAGATCGTCAGCGTAAGCTATTGAGTGTGTGTAGTTATTGGTATTGAGATTAAATGAATTTAGAATATCGGCTGTAAAGATATTGAAAAGGAGGGGGGAGGTGACTGTGCCCTGTTGGAGACCTTCAGTAATAAAAATTTTTTTTGTAGAGGTATTGGCGCCATGACATAAGGTGAATGTGCGGTTGTTTATCATATCCCATATGATCCGGCAGGTGTGATCTGGGAATTTTTTTTTAAGAGTTTGTATAGTAGCCCATCGAGTCACACCGAGTCAAATGCTTTCTCCAAGTCTATTAATGTAGCTCCCACGAGGTATTTCGTGGAGAGATAGTTATTTGCATCTGAGAGGAGCTTATTTATTGCATGTGTTGTGGAATGATTAAAGCCGAATCCATATTGTGTGTCTGGTATCACTAAATTTACGTTGCAATGTCTTAGAATTGATTTTTGGATGGTAATTTCGAACACTTTACTAATTGTCGGCGTCATACTGATCGATCTATAGCTGCTTGGCTCGTTTTTGTTTTTGTTTTTTTTTCAGGATTGGGTAAATTGTAGATATTTTCCAGGCTGCTGGAAAGTACGGGATGTTAAGGGCGTTATTGAATAGAATAGTGTTGTCTTTAACGATAACCGGTGGGATATGTTTCAGTACTATTGAGGGGGATGTTGTCAGGTCCGCTTGATGATTTATTTGATAATTTACTGTATGTTTTTTGCACCTGCGGTATGTTGGTGTAGAAGGTTGCGACTACCCCTGTTATGGACGGTGTGTGAGCCTTGTTTGTATCAGAAAATTGGGTTAGTGGAAGTGGATTTATTGTTCGTCTATTGAATTCTGACTTAAATTCGGCTATTGTGTTGCATATGATTTCTCTGAGTCGGGTATTTGTATCAAGATGTCTCGGAGAGTTGATACTTTCGTAGTGCGCTCCGAGGATGTCTAAAATGTCTGTATTATCTGTGAGTATGTATTTGTTGTTCTCGGTAGGCAGTGAGGATGTATTGCTATTTGGGTTGCTGAGTAATCTGCTATCTTTTTCGATATGCATTGGATGTAATGGGGAAGCAGGTTTTGTCCTGAATATGCTGTTGATTTTTGGGAAGAACGTTTGGGGGTTCTTATGGTCTACCTGAGTTAGTATTTTTTTCCAATATTTTTCAGTGCTCAGTTTGAATTGTTCGGTTATTAGCTTTTTTGTATTTGCGAGTAAGGATTTAAGCGTTTTTGATAGCTGTGTTTTTGAGTACGGGTCCGTTATTCGTTGCTTATTCAGGGCCGTGAGTAGCTTGGATTTATGCTTATGCAATTTGTTTATGATTTTGTTTATGTATATTTTTGTATTGTTTTCTCAGCCACTGCCGTTCACTCGAATACGAATCTGCGCCAAACGTAGGTAAGCGGCTTGGTGCCCGCTGTACGGCGTTCTCTCCATGCTCGTCGAGACCGAGAAACTCAACTCGTGTTCGAAAAGAAAATTGGTAAATTAGAGAGCACTGGGAGACCAATCGGGTTGAAATTTTGAGGGTACATAGAGACTTATGGCCCGCGGTGGGTGACAGCCATTTTTTTTTAATTTTGAAACATTAATAGTTTTTTCGTCTTTGAAAGAGGAAATGTTAATATTGCCATAATCGCGCGATTATATTCGTCGTGGCAAAGACAGTATTTCGTTCACAATGAAAAAACGCACATTTTGGGCTTTGTTTCGTATCAATCGACGAAAAAATGAGCGAATTATAACGATTTACGTTCTTGTGGAAAGCGGATCTAGCGTGGGTAAGATCGCCGGCCCAAGCGGTGGGCGCTGGTGTTACGTCCTCGATGGTGATTCGGAAGAGCACGGTCACGCCGTTCTGTTGACTCCGCCGATATAGTTTTATCGGCGTGAACTACGAAGAGTATGCTCAGTTTGATCAGGATGAATGAGATATTCTGATCGAGCGGAAATTCGGAAATTCGGAGGTCCGGAGATTCGAAGGTTCTTTATGAAATTCGACCCCTGCTATGCGCAGTTGAAGAGAACAACACGATGAATAACAGTTAACAATTGAGTTTATTCAAGTTGATTCAAGATTATTGTGTAACTCTTAGTTTGTGTCGGTTTAACTTAACTGAACGTCGTGCAAGACGTTTTACAGAAACTGTTCTAACTGAGGACTGAGAGAACTCGAGTTGTGTAATAATTGTCTATGAGTCTAAAAAGACGAAGTCTATAAGTGTCGTTTTTTGGTCAGAGCGTGTCTTTT
This sequence comes from Netelia fuscicornis, assembly GCA_946811545.1. Taxonomy (NCBI): domain Eukaryota; kingdom Metazoa; phylum Arthropoda; class Insecta; order Hymenoptera; family Ichneumonidae; genus Netelia; species Netelia fuscicornis. The sequence goes on from OX328013.1 coordinate 23,665,506, forward strand.
TATATGTGCTCTGGCTTTGGGTGGAAGGGATTTTTGTTTAGGGTGGAGTTTGGTTTAGGGTGGAGTTTGGGTTTTCCTTTAGGAGAGGGTCGGAAAGTTCTTGTGATAGGCTGGGTTTTCCCTACCGTCTCTAGTATTGAGATAAGTCATACTACTTACTTATCAGACAGAACTATCTGGTATGTCGGTACTAGGGGTAACTACGCAGAGCGCCCTTTTACCGACTAGAGGACATATGCAACCGACGTTTGGTCATGACTGAATTTTGAAAATTGACTGGGCCTCTAATGTCGGCCAGTACGTAACACTGGAGGGGCGAGAGTCGAAGGCATAGGCACGCCTCGTGCGTACGTTGGCCTCTGCCTCGCACCGAGGCCTAGTGCGAGGCGTACACGGAGAGAATTTCTTATTAATTTTTACGGTGAAATCTCGGTAAAAATTACATTAAAAACTTTAACTCAGTGATAAATGTGCAAACAGTTAAAAATTGATACTCGTTTCAAATATTTTACTTTCAGACATGTAAAAATTTTAGCACGTAGCATAATTTTTACGCACGCTATACAGAGGTCACGGATTACGGCCAGGCGACCTAGCCCTAACTGATTTTACTGTGAAGAACGTGAAAATTCTGGTGTGTACACGGAAAATTTCGGCTTCCTTTTTTAAGTTTTCAAAACAAACACGCAAATTTGTCAATGTGTACCGTACACTTTTATTTGTATCAGCCCTTTTTTCAACGTATTGTAGTAATGTTTACGTTTCACGAAAATTTACTATTAATTTCAATAAAAATTATTGAAAATATTTTAAATTTTTGTCACGCAACAGTAAATTTTTACTCATTTCCATTAAAATGTATAATTTATTTCCTAAAAGCCTGAAGAATTGCATATTTATCACTCAGTTACTGTGATTTCACAGTAAAAATTACTTAAAAATTCTTTCTGTGTATATATATATCTCGGTGACATATATATATATATATATATATATATATATATATTGTCACGCCGTTGTGAGGGGGGTATGGGGAGTTTGGGATAATAAAAAAAAGAGATAAGAAAAATATCACAATAGTCTTTATTTTCACGATTAATTTTACGGCGGACGATCTCCGGGATATTATCTAATAATAACAAAATCTGTCAACTTATTTGGGCGCCAGTTAAATTTTAACAATAAAAAAAATTAACAAAAATAACAACTACAAAAAAAACACTTCCAATAACTGGCTGAAGGAAGTACTAGCGCGTAGGGAACGGGGGGGGGGGGGGGTCAAACGGGAATACATCTCAGGGAGAGGTTCTCCGACGCAATGGCCTCTTAGTAATTACCACTGGCCTTTGGTTTTAATTTTAATATCACACATTATTATATGAGGCTATCTTAGTACTAACGTTACTGCTAACACGGTCAGTCGCAGGGAAAGGGGGCAGGCGGGGAGAAAGGCGTTGTTGTCCGTGAAGACTTCGGATGATTGAAGGTAGGGGGGGGGGGGTGATGGTTGATCGCGCTACTCGCGCGATCGAATGCTCTCGACGGCGGTCGAGGTAGTAGGAAGGGGCGGGAGGGGGGTCAGGCGGGGAGAAATGACTGTTACGCGCAATGGTACTACTTTATAAATTTTTACCGCCGTCCCACACGACACGCAAGAGAAAGAAAACTCAAATACTGATCTCTCACACTCGGAAAGATAATGAAACTCGAAAAATACTATAATATTCGCGGTTTTCTCAAAAATGAGTCGGGCAACAATTCGAGGGAGATAACCGTGCAAACACTCACCGTGCCGATTTTCTTTCTCCTCGTCCTGTCCGTTCCTTTTTCTCGCGTATCCCGTTCGTGCCTGGTCGTCTTCGTGTTTTCGTATTCCTTGTTCCTGTTCCTTGTACTCTTATCCGTAATCGTTCCAATCGTCTCCAGTATTTTGCCGTATTAATCTCTCTTCACACTCTTCTTCTCTCTCGCTCACACTCACTCTACACTCTCTATACTCTCTATACTTCTTATCGCTCGCTCTATCCTCTCTACTCGTCGGCTCGTCACAAAGTGACGGCCGCATGGCCGGCCGGAAGCTTGCGAAATTTTCTCGCTCGCTGATTGGCTACCGACCGGCATCGATCATCGAGGCAGCAGCGACACGGATCGATGGGAGATGGGTCAACCGGGTAATTGATTAGGGACTGTCGCGAGCGGGATCTATTGGGGACAGGTAGGTAATTGGGTCGGTCGATAAGTATGGGAATTATTGCGGACGGGATTTTATAATTGTGGGTAATAAGAAGGGTAGGGTAATCGCCGTGCGCTGCTGCCATCTTCGTCACTCTGTCGCCGCGCGGCCGATGGATGGCCGGGTTGCGGGGACGGACGGGTGCTGTGATTTTGACAAGTGGAGAGTGTTGTGTTTCGTGCGAGTTTTCCTTGGTGATTTTCGTTGTGGAATTATTTCTGTTGGGGTGGTGAGCGGCGACTGGGATATGGAGTGCGATGGGGATGGTCCTCGGGCCTGTCCAGGTGAGTAATTTTCTATTTGTTTCTTCTCGATTTTCTGGATTTTAACCTCTTCTTTTTCTTTTTAGATTGCGATGGCGGGTCTTGGAGGACGACGAAGATGACGACGATGACGACGACGGCGCCGACGGCGACGACGACGATGACGACGACGATGACGACGACCACGACGATGGCGATGACCTCCGTGGCGATGCCGCTAGGTCTGGCGGGTCAATCATGATGAGGAGATTTTCGTTATCTTGCTGTCTCGTTTTCGGGGTTTTTCTTCTTCTTTTCTTGTTTCAGGCCAGTCGAGGACGATGACGATGATGCTGGGGATGCTGCTGAGTCTGGCGGGGTCAGTCGTAATGACTGACTTCTTGCGCGGGTGAGTGTTTGCGCGGGTTTTATGATTTATTTCATAGAATTTACATACTTATCTTTCTTTTCTCTGTTGCAGGTGTGGGACGGCCCCCTTGTGCGAGCCGGCTGCAGGGAGGCTGTGACCCTTGTGGCGCATGGCGTCACAATATATATATATATAATATTCATAATATTTATAGAATACAAATAAATAATATATATATAAATATAATATTAATAATATTTATATAATATAAATAAATAATATATATAATATATATAATATATATATATATATATATATATATATATATTGTGATGTTGCACAACCTCACCCCGCCGGTGGGCTCCAAGGCAACCGTTCCACGCACGCAATCTGCGAGAAAACGTAAGTAAAAGTCATCCTAGGACCACCCCCATCCCTCCCCCTCCCCGAATAGACCTCGTAGCATACCCCGGTGCAAGCACTTGCGTCGGAATCATCATCTTCGTCAGCGTCATTATCATCGTCATCTTCGTCAGCGTCATTGTCATCGTCATATTCGTCAGCGTCATTGTCCTCGTCATCTTCGTCAGCGTCATTGTCATCGTCACCGTCAGCACCAAGGATATCCTGAGGACACCCCGATGGTTCAAAATTATCACCAGAGGAACTCCCAGGACGCCCACCAAAAGAAGAAATTCATCGGCACACACGCACTCTCACCATTCCAATCGAAGAACCCGCCAACAAAAATTCTCACATGTACCGTCCCGTAACCCGGTTACCGGTCATCCATCGACGCGGTAATTCGAGTTACGAGGAGATGGCAGCAGCGCGCGGCGAGCATAAGCAATTACCATTACCCGTAATCCCGATATCCGTGAGAACGACCCTATATTATCGATCGTCATAACTACACCCATTTCCCGATAGATCTCCCTAATACCGTCCCGAAAATATCGATCTCCCCCCACTGCTCGTATCACCGGACCCGTGCCGCTGCTGCCTAACGAGAGACTCGTCACTTGGAGTTCGACCACCAAAGTAAAGAGAGCGATTAAAGTTGAGAAATAAAAAAAAAAAAAAGAGTTTGAAAGGAGATTAGATTTGCGAAGAAGGAAGAGCGTGAGAGTAGCGGAGTATCGAGAGTGAGAGAGATAGTGTAGAGTGCGAGGAGAGTGTAAAGAGTGAGAAAGAGTAGATTGAATAGAAACAAAAAATTTGAGCGTGAGAGAGAGGTGAGAGTGAGGAGGACCTAACGAAGGATTACAGTGAGAAGTATCAGGAGGGAGTGCGAAGATACGGCGCCGCCGAGATAGAGGGAGAGAAACGAGCGAAACACCGGCAGGAAAAAAACAACATCGACGAGTAAGTGTTTGCACCGCTTCCAATCCAACATTATCTTCCGGCACGCATTGCATATTTTCCTTTCTTTCGTTTCTTTTTTTTGTACCCAAATTACTTAGAGATCTCCCCTTTGTATTTCTTTTCTTTTGTTCCCACTGCGTTTAGAGAAAATCGAAACCAATAGCGTATTAATAACAATAAAAAAATTTCGAGAAATAATCGTGTGGAACGGTTGTGCGTGCGTAGTGTAAGGCGAAGCCGGTACGTCCCCTTTCCCCTGTTCCCCCTTTCCCTAGGTCGTCCGCTCCGACCGTTACGCGCGACATTGCCAGTCGCGCGCTTGTTATTGTTGTGGGTCTCGTGTCGCTGTCCTTCAGTCAGCGTGCGACGAGAATCGAGCATTTCCCAATTACTAGAGCGTCCCAAATATTCTCCTTATCGTCCTATATGTCGTTTCAAAATTAGCTTACCCACTATTAAATTCAAACTTAACCGACCGGTATTTAATTCGAGATTTTATAAGAGACTGATGGTCATTAATAAGAGGCCAAATAGAGTCGGAGAATCCATACCCTGAGTTTTCCCTTTTTTTGTTTTTTTTTTGTTTCCCATAAGATCATCCCCGTACCGCCATAATATTAAGCGAGCGACAATTATTGTTTTTGTAATATTTTTTTTTTGTTGGTTTGTTAATTTACGAAAAATTAACTGGCGCCCAGAAATTTATGTTTTTGTACCGAAATTATATTATCCCCGGAGATCGTCCGCCGACCGCAGTTATAGAAATTATTTTTTTTTGTTATTCTTGTGTTTTTTTTATATAATAAATCGTGTGCCATTTCTTTGTGTATTGCGTTAGTTGGTGTTTCTTTTCCCGTTTCAGGACCCCCTTCTCCCCCCCCCCCCCCCCCCCCCCGTATACACCCTCGTCGGCGTGACAATATATATATATATATATATATATATATATATATATATATATAACACATGGATCAATAAGTCCCGAGACTAACCCAGAAATGACGCTCGTAGTAAACCAGTAACCACGTCTTTCTAGAGTACTAACCTTTGCTTGAAACGTGTCAAAATTTTAAGTCGATCGGACCAGAAACAGCTGTGTTCAGGAAAGTGCGTAGTGTCGGGAGTCCATGCGAGAGGTCAGCAGGTCTCGGCCTTTGACTCTCGGGTGGACTCGGCCGTACTCGCGCGTAACGAGATCTCCCCCCACTCATCAATCGATCAACTACATCGATTTCTGGCATCTTTACTTCTAGTTCGGCTTCCATTAGCAAAGGGTTTCGTCGCGCGCTTCTAAGTTTCTTCAATTGTATCGTTGACTTCGGCTATTCTTTCTACTATATTCATTCTTGTGACTCTGTGGACTACTATTCTGACCGGCTTTCTTTTGTGGATATTCTTATTGTTTGTGGTGAACTTCGATACGATCTCTTATAATGACAACGGCTCTCTGAAACGAAATAATTCTAACGGCCACGCGGTCGCGAGTTACGCTGCCGCCATTAATCGGCTCACACGCCGGTACATCATCATCTTGTACAGTATAGTATTATAATAAACGTTGTTTATATATGTTGTTAATTCTTCCGGTCTCTTCATGTTTTTATTTCGTGAGTTCACCATTTCACTGTGCTTCTCCGTTCCCTCACTTCACCTAAACCAGATCCCGGGTCTGCTCCCACCTTTGCAGTCAAGCTGAGTTATCGAGGTAGGAGTAAAGTCGTTTTGTAGTTTGTTTCAAAAATGGAAAAAACCGAGTTTCGTGTTCTGATAAAACATTGTTTTTTAATGGGTAAAAACACCGTGCAAGCGAAACAATGGATTGAAAAATGTTACCCGGACTCTTGTCCATCAAAAGCAACGATTTGTCGGTGGTTTGCCGAGTTTAAACGTGGTCGTACCGACACAAATGACGCGGAACGCTCGGGTAGACCTGTGGAAGCCGTTACACCGGAAAATGTGAGTGAAGTGACAAAAATTATAATGAAAGATCGTAAAGTGAAGCTCCGTGAGATTGCTGAGATGACACAGATATCATATGGAAGTGTATTTACTATCCTTCATGAAAAATTGAGCATGAAAAAGGTTTTTTCCAAGTGGGTGCCGCGATTGCTTTCGATGGAACAAAAACAGCAACGAGTCGATGATTCAGAAAGCTGTTTATCGCTATTTACTCGCAACAAAAAAGATTTCTTGCGTCGTTACGTGACCATGGACGAAACATGGATACATCACTACACTCCAGAGTCGAAGCGACAGTCATCTGAGTGGCGCACAGCTGGTGAAAGCCGTCCGAAGCGTCCGAAAACGCAGCAGTCAGCTGGCAAAGTCATGGCGTCAGTTTTTTGGGATACGCATGGCGTGATTTTCATTGACTACCTCGAAAAAGGTAAATCGATCAACAGTGATTATTATATTGACTTGCTTGTGCGTTTGAATGAGGAAATCGCAAAAAACGACCGCACATGCAGAGAAAAAAAATCCTTTTTCACTAAGACAATGCACCCTGCCACAAGTCGATGAAAACAATGGCAAAATTGAACGAATTGGGCTTTGATCTGCTTCCCCACCCCCCATACTCGCCAGATTTAGCCCCCAGTGACTACTGGCTCTTTGCTGATCTTAAAAAAATGCTCCAGGGAAAAAGATTTGGCTCAAATGAGGAGGTCATCGCTGAAACTGAAGCTTATTTTGAAGCGAAAGATAATTTTTTTTATAAACATGGTATTGAAAAATTGGAAAAGCGTTGGAACGATTGTATCACCCTAAAAGGTGATTATGTTGATGAATAAAAAAAAATTTTGCAAAAAAAATGTTGTTTTCATTGTTAGTCTCGGGACTTATTGATCCATGTGTTATATATATATATATATATATATATATATATATATATATATATATATATACTGAAGAAAAATGATAAAGCTGTCATAGTCGTACGATAATTCTTATCATGTTGAAGGCAACATTTCATGCTCACTGGAAACACACACAATTTGGGCTTTATTTCGTATCATTTGATGAACAAATGACTGAATTATGAGAATTAACATTTTTGTGGAAAGCGGGCCGACGTCGGTAGTTCTAGCGGCACGTGTAGTCGTCGACTTCGGAGGGGGCCAGACAACGCTCTCTAAGGGATTTCTATATTTGGACATAGAGGTGTGCCTATGTGACCTATGGGCCGTGACTTTTCAGGCGTGTGTCTCCTCCTCTACCAGTTACCACACCCGTCTCGCGAGAACCGTTCGTCAGCGCTCCGTGCGGATTTTCGTCACACTATTTTCTCGTTGTGCCGATAAAAATTTCGATGTTTTCTTTCAATAACGCAATTTCGTAATTTGACAGCCAATTTTGCATCAAATTACATGAAACAAAGCTCAAAATGTGTGTTTTTTAATGCTGCATGGGCTGACTGTCAGGAAATTTCGATAGCATTGGTCCAACTATAAAAAATTATCTAATTTCTCCAGTGATAACTAAATCTGCAAACATTTTTTCAAAATTTTGGAAAAATAAGAAAGTCAATCACTTTGTGCCATAATTCTCTATATGCCCTCCAAATTTTAATGCGGTTGCTTGCCCAGTGCCGGACAAATTACGGGTCCCGTTTTCGAAGCGCTCGTCGTATGTGACATTGACTCTTAACACGAGAGATGGTAGGAAAACCCAGCCTATCACAAGAACTTCTCGTCCCTCTCCTAAGGGAAAACCAAAACTCCATCCTAAACTAAAAATCCACCCTAAATAAAATCCCTTCCACCCAAAATTAGAGCACCTATAAAAAGAGACGCTCTAACCAAAAAATATACAGTCCGACCTCCGAATAAGAAACCAAAAGCCCCCAAGGGGAAGAGTTTTGCCTATATATCGCATACCCCCACCAGGTGCGCGCTTCGCGCTCACTACCTCTGCCTGTCTCTCTCACTCTTTTTCGCATGCGAATCTCTCAATAAGAAACTCGCTAGAACGCGTTTAGACTTACAATTAGTACATATTCACATCGCCCATGCAAAGACGTTTTCGACTGCCCGTGGACATTTATTTAGCGAATTTTATATACTATTGAATAAAATGACCGAAAGTGTAAAGAAGCGTAAGAAATCAGACTTTACTACACAGGTCGAAGAAAATATTGCAGAATCTGCGCTACAAAGTAATACTTTAAACAATGAACTGGCTGTGGCCAAACGCAATCGATATATACGTTTGGGGAAATGAAGACAATTTTGGAAAAGTGTAAAACCCTAAACTCTCGAGAAGTGTGTATAAAATACGGCTTAAATAAAAGTATTCGAAGTCAATATCTCTGAGGATTCATTTTCAATGGCAGATTTCGACTCCTTTGAAAATATTTCACCGTCTGTTAAGTGCGTTGGAAATCAAAATAATACGCAACAAGACGCTCCTAATTACGTCTCGGAAACTTTTGCTGTTTTATATGAAAATCTTTAAACGCCCTTATCTTTGTTTTTATGTTATATGAAATCTTGTCAATACACATATGTATCTTTTTAATGAATACAACAAATTTCTAATAAACTTGTAGATTTTGTGTTACATTCATACACGCACACACACATACTCACGCACGCATGCACACATCAATTTACACTACACGTTAACTCTATTTTGCCCGAATAATATCTCCCAGGCTGGGTTTCTTCAACAGAGGTTCGCGACCGAAATTCTCGAGCTCGGAGTTCGAGTCAGAGTGGGGGAAGCGCTCGAGTGAGCAACTGGGGAAAGTTTCTTATTGACGGGTTTCTTATTCGGAGGTCGCACTGTACTTATACATAATTATTACACAACTCCAGTTCTCTCATTCAGTCCTTAGTTAAAACACTCTCTGTAAAACGTCTCGTTCGACGTTCAGTTCAGTACAGAAACTAAGAGTTACTCTATATCATTAATTCAATTTGAATAAACTCAATCGTTAACTGTTATTCATCGTGTTGTTCTCTTCAACTGCGCATAGCAGGGGTCGAATTTCATAAAGAACCTTCGAATCTCCGAATCTCCGAATTTCCACTTGATCAGAATATCTCATTCACTCTGATCAAACTGTGCGTACTCTTCGTAGTTCGCGCCGACAAAACTATATCGGCGGAGTCAACAGAACGGCGTGACCGTCCTGTTCCGAATCACCATTGAGGACGTAACAGTCGTGTAGTCGGGGTAGACCGGCAGCCGCGGGTAAGCCGCATATATAGTAATAGAAACGCGCTCGGCCAAGTTTCGTGGGTCTATTTATTTGATTATTTCAAGAACCAGTGGGACTATTTCAACATTTTTTTTAATTTGGGGTAACTCGATCACCGGAATCTGATTCTTTACTCAGATTTCATGTAAAGTGAACGAACAATTTTGTTCAGATGTTTTAACCTACACGTCCTCACATTAATATAATATATATTGAACAATTAAGAATGTTATTAAATATTATTCGAATAATATTCCAATAATATTAAAGTAATAATAATAATAATAATATTCAAATATTTGTATAGTATCCGAATAACATTTAATAATATTCTTAATTGTCCAATGTGTTGTGCCGCACGATTTCACACTGCACTTTAATATTTTAGGGATCTGTTACTAAAGGGTTAGAACCCAAATGAAAGACAAAAGTAAAATATAAATAGTTTATTGACACTTTGAATAAGAGAAAGGAAAGACGGATTCTTGCGTGAATCCGTCGAGCCGCACGTACAGGTTAAAGATTAATTTCAGACTATTTAAATGTTGGCTAGCTGGTCCTTTTATGCAGTTATAATTCGAGCAGCTTGACCAGCATTGTTTTGTTATTGTGTACTCCAAATCTGGTTTACATTATTTCTCAAATTTGGAAGTTAACTTTTTTCGTAGAATTTTGTTTGAGTTGGCGTTCACGTAGCCTAATCTCGAAGTCGGCTTTAATTGCGCAAAGCAATTAAAGTGGACCGTTGGCCTACTCGGTTATACGTCCTACTTACACCAATGTAGTAACGCTCGATTATCGGAGCACAACAAATCTACGAAGTGAAACATTGAATATTAAAAAATGATAATTGCATTATAATTAATGTGAGGACGTGTAGGTTAAAACATCTGAAAAAAGATTTTCATCCATTTTACATGGAATCTGTGTAAAGAATCAGATTCCGGTGACCGAGTTACCCCAAATAAAAAAAAAATGTTAAAATAGTCCAGGTGGTTCTTGAAATAATCCAATAAATGGACACGAAACTTGGGCCGAGCGCGCTTCTATTACGATATATGCGGTTTCCCCGCGCGCTCAGGCATTTCTGGTCATGTTTAGGCACGATTTTCACCTACTTAAACGAAATTAAACGAAAATCTAAAATTGACGATTTATAGGTCAACAGTTCTAGTTTCAAAAGCCGCTTGTTAAACTTAAATCGGACGATCTCCAGAGCATCGAGTCTCTCCGCAAATTATGGCACAATTCAATGTTCATTGCAATAACGCAAAAACTAATTATCCGACAGCACCCAGGTTTTGCACACGAAAAGTACATATCAATATGTACTATCTTGCGAAGAGCTTGGCCTACAACTTTAAAAATAGCGGAGTTACACATTTTGAAAAAAAAAACGTTTTTTCCCGATTTTTTTCAGTGTATCTCCCTTAATTATTGACCGATCGGCTTCTTTCAGGGCTCATTTTATGCGTACTTCAATTACCTACAATTCGTCCATTGGGACCAAACAGATTCCTTCATTATTTTTTGTTTTATAAGCAAAAGACGAGAAAAATGTGGTTTTTTTCACTAATTTGTCAATAACAAAAAATAAAGTGGGAATCAGAAGTCAAAAAATGGTCAGTTATGATCGGGAGGCTGTTCCGCGTCTGATGACACTCGCCGTTATCGGGTGCTATTTTTGTCAAAAACTCTTGATTTTAGAGCTCTATTGCTTGGGCTAATAGAACTTTATCAAGTCATTCCATTTAGTTTCAGCAGCCGATAGTGTTAAAAATATTGTTGGTTTTCCCAATTGTCTATTCATATCCATTACAACTTTTTTTTTTGTTCCCAAAATACAGGACTAGATCTGTCAATTTGTAAAAATCTTATTCATCACTTGAACCAATTTATCAACATAATTGTTATTTTGTTATGGACCGATCAAACCTAGCAACGGCCAGGTTTGGCAATTCGTATTCGACGCAACGAGATCAGTGCATTCCACATCGGCGTTTAAACCTCGCATGTGGAAACCGCCAACGCGCCGCGTCAGCAGCATACTCCGACTTCACGGAAGACGCCGGCCCAGAGAAACTTCTCAAAATGCAACGGCCCCGTGAGTTTTTCCCAAAACTCAGCGGCTCCGAGCACCCTTCTCAAAATGCAACTGCCGATTGGGAAGTTGACCCGATTGCGACAAATCAACTTCCCAATCGACGACCGACATATTGTTCCTGGTAACCCCCACGAGACCTTCGACCACATTCTCCCCAGGGTAACGAGGATCCGGACCGACCAAACTATCAGTAGTCTTAATCCATTTCTCTGCCTCGACAGACGTATCCCTCGGTATACCGGTACTCGTGCCCTAGTGGAGTGTACATTGCACGGATCTTGAGGTTCGTGGGTGTTACCGGAGTGTCGCGGAACCGTTGAAGCATAATTAAGAACTCTCGCGATTTTTCGATTCTTAGTGGGGACCAAATTGCAGCTCGATATCCTCCTGTACCGTGTAAATTATCATTAGGACTTTACGCGTCGGACATATCGAGTCCATTGTCAATCGATCAAAATACAAATAATTAGATCGCACAGCGTGTGCGTCTAGACTTTCATTCCGCAGACTCAGCTACCGCGCGCCAGCCGTCGTCGCGCATGTGTACGTGTATCTTGGTGCGATTCAATTTTATAAGCGTGTGAAACAAATAAAAGACCGCTATACACCTGAGGTGGCATAGAAAAGGAACACGGAGGCATCTCCAATTTCAATTCTCCCGACCCACACACAGGCAGCCAGCGGTGAAAGCACAGACACGCATCTGCGGAGTGGAATACCAGGTGAGGTGAATACCCCTTTAAACAGGACAGGGATCCACGCGCCGGAATCCTGACAAATCCGAGCGCAATAATAAAATAACAACAAATTAGGCCGTAAATACGATCCTAACAATTTAATATGTTTTTTGCCGGGACTTTGTGAGTTTTGGGTTTCATACGTACATGAGTTTGTATTAGAGACACTATTTTTTGTAATCATACTCTAGTATAACTTATGAATAATTTTGAAATTTTTTTAGCTCATCTTCGATCGTAAATTCTGATTTCCGATTTCGCTCTATCTGCAAGCGAAATTTTTCGAATAGCTGATTTTCGACTTTTTCCATCGTAAATAGTTGGAAACGCCAATATTTGAAAAAACTTCATCGTAAAGTAGTGATATAGGGATGTAATTTTCACTTGGAACTATCTTTATTCCGGCGTTATTAATAAATTCTGGTTCCAATAATGTTTCTTCGTGTCCTGGATTAATTGGATCATCTTCGTATTCTTCCCAAATAATTTGATTGTTTACTATTTTCACATAGTTACCGGTATTTTTATCAATATTTAATTGAATTTGTTATTCAGGGGCGACGTAATCGAAGCTCGTTAAAACATTGCTAGCGGGGGTAAGTCAGTGGGAGGCCCTCGGACATTCGGGGGGGAGAATCAGGTGGCCTTTGCAGGTTCCTACTGCTGATCCTCTGGTAACCCCGAGGTCGGAGAAGAAGGACAAGGAGAGAGATAGGGCGAGAGAGAGAGAGGGTACTCGGTCCGAGGGGTGGGGGTTGGGTGGCCTTTTCAGGGTCCGACTGCCAACACCCTATCCGCCCCTCTTCCAGAGTCAACGGGGTAGGGGCGAGTGGGTTTGGTGGATCCGGGTCGCTCTGACAAGAGCGGGTGGAGCAGGTCGTTCTAAAAAGAGCGGTTGAGGGTACTGGGGCCCCAGCGGCATTAGGTGGCGTCTACGACCGATGGCTCCGTGGGGGTGGTCCCTCGATTAGGCAGATTCGAGGACGCGAGTCCGCAGGTTTTCCGATCCGATTGACCAACTCCTTTAAGGCCTGCGGGTCGACCTTCTCTGTAGGGCGGAGCGATTTCTTCGGTGAGAGCCGAAAAGCCTCCTTGGCAGCAACCCTCGAAACGATGGTGGCTGGTTTCGTGGGTCTGGTGGCTCGACGCTCCAAGGATTTTACCACGACCTCGTGGGTTGAGACGGCGGCGCGCGGGCGGTTGACCGGCGTAGGGACAGCTTGGTGCTGCGTCGGCCGAGAGGCCCCGGGAGTGGCCTTTGCGTGAGTTTGGTGAGAGAGGTTCTTGCCGTTGGGGTGGACCTAAGAAGGTCCGATGGTCTTGTTACTAGTCGAGGTCTCCTGTGCCGCCTGTCGAGCCTCGGCACGATGGTCCAGGCGACGATAGTAGGATGAGGTACGGTGTCGCTTCCTGGGCATCGATGGTTAGGAGGTGGGTCTTGGTAATAAGTGGTGGCCCGAGACGGAGAGTTACTTTTCAAAGTAGAGTTTATTTTTAAGTAACCTATAGGGTGTGTGTTACAAGTGAAGTCTGAGGGAAGAGTCGAGGCACCTTGTTCGGCGCTCTCGTCCAGACGACTGGTGTCCGGGCTCGTGGCTGTGCCACTTATATACCCGTTGAGGCTCAAGCGGCGCACCAATCAGCGCGCGACTCGTGCGGTGAGCATGGTATAGGTATACCCCGTGTACTAGACGGAGTGCGAGCGCTGATTGGTGCGGCGGTTGTTCGCTCGGTCGGGCGCTAGACTCGATATAGGTATACTATGGGCGCGAGCGTTGATTGGTGCGGCGGTTGTTACCCGTAAGTATTATTTTGATGAAGAAAGTGTGTGGATAAAATATTCGACGGAAAATGAGTGTGACGCGAAGCGGCGTACAACAAATTGATTTACCTTCATTATTATCGATATTCTGTGCTTGCGTCGTTTCGATTTCGTCATTAATATATATATTACCTACATCATTTTTATATTGAATCCATTTCTCGTTTAATGTTATTTTATGCTTAATATATAAATCAGTTGTGATTAAATATTGAACTGCATTCACAATTTTATGTGGCCTAATGATTTGGTAATTTTAACGATATTTGCCATGCATACATCTCATAAGTTGGACATGAATAGTGTCAGTTTCATTAGCATTTCGCAGAAGGTTAGAAACAAACGCATTTATATTTACTGGGATGTTGACGCAATTTCCTTTAATATCATATTGTTTTTCAAATCCAAGAATTCGAATTTGTAATAATATTAATCTAAGTGATATAAACCTCTCTTCCATAGTAGACAAGTTTTGTAAACTATCGTGAATTACCGGAAATTCTAAACCATTGATAAGTGCTAATTTTGGTATATCGGTTTTAAATAAATCTTGTTTGCATGTTAAGCAGAGTTGAAATGTATTTTTTTCAGTTGTAATTTTACATATGATTTTCCAATTTGGATGAATTTTTTGTTTCGTTGCCATATATTCATTTATGAAGGTGGAAATTGATTTCCGAAACCATAATCCACCACAACATGAACATATATCAGTAGGTCCTTCGGTAATAGATGTATCATAAATTTTAACGACGTCATTTTCATTTAACCCGTAATGGTCACACTTCCTATACACAGTTCTTCTACTTCCTATACACATACAAAAAGTATATTTATTCTAAAGTTTGAAGTTACGTATTTTTATCGATTGCGTAAAATCGGAGTTGTTCCGGCCACGCCGGAATTCGTTCAGCACCGCTCGCGTGATCGAGCGCTGATTGATCGAGGCGGCAGCGTCGCGCTTTGTCCGAGCGACGCTTCCCCCTCTCTCGGGGTCTGTTAACGGCCGAACGATTAAGGCATCTTCTCACTTTGGAAATTTAAAAAAATCGATTTTTTTTTTTTAATTTTGAAAGTACATATCTTCAAAAATGTCATCTCGAAATTTCATAAAGATCGGATGAGTCTAACTACATTTTTTGGCGACCGTTAGGTGACTACCTGAGAGTACCCACAGCATACGTATTGTTCAGACTCATGGTGCAAGTACAAGAAAGCAGTGAAAAACAATCAGATAGAAACTTTTAAACATCCTCCTGCTCTAGCTGATGATGTTCAAGAGGTTTTGAAACCGATCTATGAAGAACTGACGAAGGACGAGTTACTGGAACGATGCCTCGGAGGAAATACCCAAAATAACAACGAGTGTTTCAACAGCTGTGTCTGGGCAATGGCGCCGAAACACGTTTTTACGGGAAGAAAAACCGTGGAAATTGCTTGCCAAACAGCGGCATGCATTTATAACGAAGGGCTACAACCTGTTTTAAAAATTTTGGAGGTGATGGGTGTCAAACTAGGCCCTATCGCCGTTCAATACGCCGAGAAACGCGACAGTGATCGCGTACGCGTAGGGAACCGCCGCAGCTCTAACGTTTCAAAAGAGACTAGGTCGAGACGAAGGGAAGCTATTTTGGACGAACACACCTTCTACGAAGAATCGGAAGGTCCATTGTATGGAGCAGGCATCGCTGATTAACCCGAGGTAAGGTTTTTTCATGATTTTTCTGCAACCAAAACTTTAAACGCAGTTATCTCAAAACAAGGTTTTTCGGTGCTTTGTTGATGAAATTTCGGAAACTATCCGGCCGATTGTCATGAAATTTGAATGACATATGCTTCATAGTTATGGCTATAGCGCATATCATCAGATTTTTGAAATTTTGATTTTAAGAATTTTTTTTTACAAAAAACTGCAAAAAAATCGTGTTTTTTTTTTACTTTTTCGAAAAACGTGCGCCATTTTGTTATTTTCGCGAATATCAAAAATCTGATGATATGCGCTATAGCCACTGACATACTGAATCTAAAACAGTTTTATTTTTTGTTTCAGACGACCCGTCTCGAAGATACCATCAACAAGCCACGACCATAACATTTTTACACGGGTTTTTCGATGCTACTGATGTATTATAATAATTGTTTAAAAAAATTAAAAAAAAATTTTTTCATGTACTTGAAAGATGTGTTTATTACATAGGATCCGTTTTATCCCATAATTTTAAGCAAAAATCCTCGAAAAAAAATCGCAAAAACAGCCTATTTTTGAGGCGCTTAAAGTGAGAAGATGCCTTAACAGACGCCGGTTAATCTTTATTAACGGCATAGATCTCGGTTTGGGTACGCGCGTTCGAGTAACAAGTTCTATATCACGTCTTTGCTCATTCCAGTGTATTACTCGACCTTCTCAGTTTATCTCGGCCCGGCGTGTTAAATGTACTTTCGGATTGGCGACGACGGCACGCGATAATTAAGATAGTTCTCTTGGATTGTGGACCACGAGACATTGGTGAACGATTATCGCTCGACGGGCTCCATTGTTAACGCGGTCGGCTCGTGGCAATCTACCGTTAAGCGAGGTGCGCTCGAAACGCGGAACGGCAGCCATCTTGTGCTCGACCCATCATTAGAATCGCTCGTGTCGGCTCGGTGTTGGGAATTAGTTTAAGGACGACGAATGGCAAGCATAACGTTTCTTGCCATCGCGCGTCCTAACCGTCATCGAGGTTTGCTCCGCTTATTGAGACCACGCGGACCATCGATATCTATAGGTTTTCGATCGTGTCGGTATGCTCATTTGTGAGTCGCTCTAGGTGTGTGCTCGTGTACCTGTACATTTGTTGACGTCTCGAATATCATCAGTAGTTTGCGCTCTCTTGGATCATCGAGTACGCGTTACGCGCTCAGCTAGTGTATAAGGAAAGGTTGACCGGCTCTATACGTGAATTGCTCTGCGTTGCGATTAGCCGGCTCTTTGTTATGTTTGTAAAGTGACGCTGCAATAAAGTGACGACCAACGAATGTTGTAACGCAATGCTCAGTGTGGACAATTTGTTATTTTCCCTCGCTCTCCTTTATCCGTTAACCAGGTCCTCGCCGAAACAGGAGTGAAAGGTTTATACATGGAAAATTCAATGAAAAACGGTTTATTTATTTAGAAAAATCATTTATTTTATCAATTATGATATAAGAAGAATGTTTGAATTATTCAAGGCCACCACATTCAACGCACAGGAATAATCGGTGCTCGTCACACATCGGTCGTTGGCAGGAAGAGCATCGAATTTTTGTTTCCGGTCCTTCGTACGGTGGCAAACTTCGCGCCTTTTTTTTTATTTGACAACTTAACGTTTTCTTGAACGTATTCTTCTCGGTTTTTACCCAAAACTCTTCCACAAGATACGTGACGACCGTTCGAGGTCGAAAGTTGTAAGACATCTGTGTCCGCATATACGTATTTGTATCGACACTAAAAAAATAATTTCACTTCATACATCATTACTTACATTCCTCGACATAGTCCAATGCGAACAACCTTTAAATTTTCTTTCAAATTTGTTACGCAATGGTCACACGGGGTCTACTAGAACCCACGAAAATGCACGTCCGCACTCTTTGCTGCCTGCAAGACACCTGACGCGATCTCAAGCATCGCCACTGGTCGGAAAGTATTGTAGTAGGTTCAAACAACAAGAGATGGCAGCACAAGTTCGATTCTTTTGGAGGGTAGTTTCACGTGGTAATCGTAGGGCTCTCGTTTTTTTAATCAAACAACTCTTTTATCTTTTACAAACAAATATCTATCCCTTTATTTCTCACTTGTTATCACTGTAGGACCGGGCCCGCAGGCCTCCGACGACGCCCCTGAGGCGTGAGCAGCGAGAGATATAGAAAGAAAGAGGCAGTCTACAAAGAGCTTCCGAGCGACTAACTAACCCTAAATAGCTTGTTGATTATTCAGTAAATTTTATACTTTTTATCCTTATCGACTCGTGTATAATTCTTCGCCTCACCCAACTCTGAATCCTACATCACAGTGTATCTTTTTGGCGCGCGTATTCTCCACTCATTAACTTTTCTTTTTCTCGAAAACGCGGGAAGTAAAACTAAGTCCTATAACTAGTTATATGCTAGAGGTTCCACTCTTTTGCCCGAGTCGTGGGACTAGTGCGTGTTTCCGCCGGTGGCGTTGCTGGCGCGTTCCGACTTGTGTCGGTCATGGTGTCGAATCCACCACAGCCATTCCCTCCCCAGTTTCTTTCGCTGGAAGAGGAAGGAACAAAACTCTTTTCCTTCCGTAAGTCTTATTGTTAGTCGGTTTGTCCATTGATGATCCCCAGTGATGCGGCTGCATCGTTGTTTCGTTTTCGGACGTTGGTCTTGCTGTTTCGTCGTTCTTTACGACATGCGCTGGTTTGAGACGTTCGACGGATATGACCTTCTCCTCTCCGTTGCAGTTGATGACAAAACGGCGATCATCTAGTCTATTTACAGCTTCGTATGGACCTGAATATGGTTGTTCCAACGGTGGCTTTACCGCATCGTTTCGCAACAATACGTGCGAACAAGTTTGGGTGTTCTTGAGAATGAACATGCGTGCCCTGCTATAATGTGCGGTTGGCGTTGGGCGAATCCCCCTCATGCGTTCTCTGAATTTTTGTAAGAATATCCCTGGCTGGACCAAACAGTCCTGTGATAGAAAGAATTCCCCGGGGAGACGGATGGTATTTCCATATAGCATTTCGGCGCACGATGCACCAGGACTGTTGGTAAGAGCTCCGTCCATAGGACTTGTTTGTTGCACATTAACGCAGCTTTCAGCGTGCGATGCCATAGCTCCACCAGGCCGTTCGATGCAGGGTGATACGCTATTGTTCTGATGTGTTTTGCTCCGATCAAGTTCGCCAGAGCCGTGAACAGCGCACTTTCGAACTGTCGGCCTTGATCCGTGGTTATGCTGACTGGTGGGCCGAACCGGTAAACCCAATTGCTGTAAAAGTCAGTCGCCACTGTATCCGCCTCAATATTTTTCATTGGAATTGCCTCTGGCCACCTGGAAAATCTATCGATTATAGTTAAGCAGTACCGGAATCCGTTGACGACTGGTAACTCAATGATATCCATGTGTACATGGATATCATTGAGTTCGAACCGTCCATCCGGTATGTCGATGAACTTCGGTTGTAATCTATTATGTTTGTTGATCTTCGACCGTTGACATGGTTCACAGTGTCGTGACCATTCCAACGCGTCTCTCTTTATCCCTGGCCAGACATACTTTTGTTTCAGGAGCCGACACGTGGTCCGTCCGCTCGGATGAGCTAGTGAATGCACTGAATCGAATGCATCACGCCGTATACGTTGTGAAATGTACGGCCGTACTATTCCCGGGTTTATGTTGCAGTATACGTTCACTCCTGGTTCCACCGACAGCTGCTGCAGTTGGAGCGAGGTTTCATTACGAACGAGTCCCCGTAGTTCCTCGTCGTCTTCTTGCGCGTCTCTTATTGTTTGAGCCGACAGAACTCTCGGCATCTCGATCTGATTTATTTATGTGATCCGAGACAGTGCATCGGCCACCGTGTTATCATCTCCAGTCACATGGATTATTTCCGTCGTATACTGACCGATGAGGTCGAGTTATCGGATCTGTCATTGGGAGAGTTTGTTGGAGTTCCGTTTAAACGCATATATTAATGTCTTGTGGTCCGTACGAATTACAAAATGTCGGCCTTCGAGAATATGCATAAAGTATTTCACGGCGGCAAACACTGCTAATAATTCCCGATCATAGGTGCTGTAATTTTTTTCAGCCGGGCTGAGTTTTCGTGAGAAGAAGCCCACGGGTTAGCGCACTTCATCGATAACTCGCTCCAGGCATGCACCGGTGGCGGTATCTGATGCGTCAGTTGATAGAACTAGTGGGTCATTGGGAGAAACGAACATCGTCGTTGTGGCATTTTCCACGTTCGTCCTACACTACTTAAACGCCCGTTCGGTCTCAGGTGTCCACGATATCGGCCGTTTGTCGTTCTTCTTAGACTCTTTCAGATATTCGTTGAACGGGGCCTGAATCTTGGCAGCTCCTGTTATACTGCGTCGATAATCGTTGACGATGCCGAGAAAACGTCGGAGACCAGCAAAAGTTGACGGCTTGGGATAATTTAGTATCACTTGAGCTCGGTCCAATGGGAGCTTATACCCATCTTGGTTTATTGTAAATCCCAGAAATGTAAGTTCTGGTTGGCCCAAGACACATTTGCTTAGGTTAATGGAGAGACCATTCTGATGGTGTCTGTCAAAAACGGCTTTGAGGTGGCGATGATGCTCCTCTGGTATATCTGACGCGATGAGTAAATCATCGATGTACACGCTGACACACTCCAAATCTCGAAATATTGAATTCATGAATCTCTGGAAGGTTTGTGACGCATTCCTTAAACTGAATGGCATCACCAGAAATTCGAATAGTCCGAACCGCGTAGTGATTGCGGTCTTTTTTACATCCTCTTTCATCATGGGAATCTGATGATATGCTCGCGTCAAGTCGAGCGTAGAGAATATTCTTTTTCCAAACAGTCCCTGAAACAGATCGCGACTGTGTGCGATCGGATATCGGTCAGGCGTCGTTTTGGCGTTCAGCACCCGGAAGTCACCACATAGACGCCAGTTTCCAGATTGCTTCTTCACCATATGTACGGGGCTTGCCCAATCGCTTTTTGATGGTCGGATCATCCCCAGCTCCAGTAATTGTCTGATTTCACTCCGCGACCCTCCCAGTTTCTCGCCAGTCAGCCGCCTGAAACGCTGAGCTACTGGGGCACCGAATGTTTCAATATGATGAGAGACATCCCCTGAAATGCTCTGATTCGGCTTTAATATGGGTTTCGTGATCTCAACGTTTTGTTTGAGCAGGTTCGAGTATTCCTCGTTTATGGCGCCGATGGTAGATATACTATGTATCATGGCCACCGATACCAAGCCCGACGTCGAGAGCTTCGTATTTGAGTCAATCAACCTCCGGGTTTTCAGATCTATAAGCAGACCATAGTGTCCTGCCTGTGCTATTATGAATTCCCATTTAAATGCACGGCAAAGTCCCGGGTCTACTGATATTACCTTTGTACCGTAGGTAGTAATCTCGGTTGCATTGGCAGCACATAGTTTACATGAATCAGGAAGTTTTCCTTCCACTAGGCGGCGAGGTAGGATCGTAACCACCGATCTTGAGTCGATGAGATATTTTACGTTTGACCTTTTGTCAAACACGTGTAGACGGGTTTCGGCTCTCAGTAGAAGGGTCGTGCTGCTTGCGACCGTCTGTTCCGTGTACAGCACCGTTAGTTTCTCGACTCAGAAGATGCTTTGAACTTACATGGGAGATCGCAGCGGGTTGCGTTATTTCCGAATTTCGTGTGATGAAAACACACGCCTGACGGTGTCTGCGAGCGGCCGCGAGATCGAGGTCGCCTGGTCCAGGAGCTGCTATTGTTGTTGTTCTTCCTGCTGCCCCAACTGTTGGGTTGTTGCACCGTAAGCAAGTTGTAAGCACCGTTGTTATTGTTGTTTGTTTGCCGCAATTCTGTCCTGAGTGATTCCATGGATGCGATGAGATTCGCTAGACTTTTTTCCATGAGTGTAATCCGCGACTCGAGTGAATGAACTGCTGCGACCTCCGGCACCGCTTGATTATATGCCGTGGCCGAGATCGAGTCCCAGCAAAGCTGACTTCTTGGCCCAGCGGTAAGAGGTCGCTAGCATCGTCGCGTGCTTGTTACGCTGCGTACAGTACGCTTATGTGTGCATCTGTGTCAGTCATCGATTGCTAGCTCAATAAACTTAGCCGGTTCTATTCAAATATCGAATTTTTCTCTATGCCAATCGATTGTTAGTATTTGTTAGGCAAAATCTAGCGTTTGTTAGACCTTTATTTATTGACTAATACGACAAACAAATTTCATGTCAAAGTTAGTTAGATTTCGAACTTGTCTTCGTACCCAATCTATTGGAGCAAATTGAATCTATCGCGTCTTGCGAGAGAAGGAGCAGAGCGAGACAGAGAGAGAGAGAGAACGCTGTAACAGCTGCTCACTGCTCTTAAGCGCCATCTGCCCTTATGAATCCGCGAGTCAGTACCCACAGATTAGCAGTATCGACAACACGCTCTTATTATGAAATACTAATCGGAAAGAGGAATGAATAAAGTGAACCATATAAATAAGAAAAAACGATTTAGCCACGTTTCCTCTCAATCCCAGGATCGATATTATTCCGTCTGCATTACCTCAATACAATCATTTGTTAGTCGTTTGTTAGCATTTGTTAGTTGATTTTTATCGTTTGTTAGAGCTTTATTTTAATTTAATTATTAAAAAACTTTTCGGACTTAGGCCCGATTGCACCCCTTGCACTTTAGAGCGTATCTTTAGCAAGTAATACCCAAGTCTCAAGTGTGACTTAAAGCCGTTCCGCTTGCACCAACTCGTTATGGGCGAATCTTAGTTAAGGACGATATTTCTAGTAACTTTGTATATATGCGATTGGCATACCGGCCATTTCTGTTCCATTATGTATATGCGCACGGTTTTCATAGGTAAGTTAAAAAATAGACTATTACATGTAATATGTAACTTAAATATGTAATAACAATGCATAGCTGAAAAGAAAATAATAATTGTATTATTGAATCATATTTAGTATATACAGTCAGTGACGAAATTGAGTGGACACTTTCTAGTATAAAGTGCCGGAACGGTTTTTTATGTCATTTTGCCAGTAATTGGCCTAGGCCAATTTACCCAGTGTCATTTTAAAGAGGAGCAATTTACCTTCATTTTGGCTGTTTTAAAAATTTTTACGATTTTTTTTACAATTGGCATCCAGTTTTGAGAAAAAAAATTTTGACCGTTTTCTTGTTTTTCTTTGAGTAGACACCTTTCGTAGTAAAATTTTTTTAGCACATTTCTTTAACCGTGATCGCAAAGGGAGTAGTCCAACCTTCAATATCTTTTTTTTAGAAAAAATTGTACGGTTTTTTTTCCAAAGATATTTCATTTTTAGAGAAAAAATAGACGATTTGAAAATTGCTGCGCAGGACGAAAACGACGAGGTTTACAACAAAACCTCAAGATGGTAAAAAGGTCGTTTTCTATCTCCTTCGTCTCCTCGTTGTGCGATCCTTCGTAGTTTCTCCACTCTGCCTTGCCACATTGCACTGCCTCTAATACTTGCTCTGGTACACACGTCTGCACGTGTAGGTCCATATGCGTGTTAGTATGTGTGTGCGCATCTGCTTATTACGAAGCCTTGAGAAAAGCCGTTATAGCCAGCGTGATGCATTGCTGTGTTTACGAATATTTTTAACATTTTTTCATTTTTCATTTTAATAAAACCTTTTTCAAGAATGCCGAAAGCTAATGTCGAAAAGTGCCGTGATAATGGACAGCAAAAAATTGTAATTTTGTACGCAGTGTTTCAAAGATAGGTATGTAGATGTAATCGAAACTAGAGCATTTATTTCGTCCGTTAGTTATTATAAGCCACTTGGCTCATTTGTTGAACTCGAAAACATACATCCTAAATAATAAATTGTTAAATAACTTACAAACTTGGTATCAATATTTTAATAAATAACCCGATAATTGTCCTACTCCTGATAATGCATTCGTGTCGTTCTCTCGCAGGTTAGTTTCCTAGAAGTTTCACCTCTGCCGTGTCTATCCTGTATCACTAATTTTTAAAGCAATCCACAGACTATATATTTATGAGTTGGTATCTTCGAAATGAGCTCGACAACATTCTTCAAAAATAATTATTTTCCTGAACCTAACTTTCTAAGAGTTCGTTAAACTGTTATATTTATATTCATATACAGTGAAAATAATAATATTACGCAACTGGATCTCCGATTGCCTCAAGCATCTGCGGTCATGTGATCAGGTAAAACTTGCTATAGTGGCCCCATTTTTTACACCTTTAGACAGTACATTCAAATAATACAACTTTATTCGCAATTACGTGATAACCAACTCTCTGGATAAAAACATTTGGTAAAAACTGACACGAAATCCATCTATCTGACATATCCAGATGGGTTTTATAGAGAATTATTAGAATTAGGTAACTGATGTGGTTGGAATAATTTAATGATAATAATCCTCAATATCTATACACCGAGCAATGCAATCAATATGATATTTTGTGCAAGTTGCATCTTCAAAAGTTCTAACACTCGTCTGGATTGAAAAGAATTGATTGTCCAACCTACCATTTATTATATCAGTAAAGTAGTATTGGGAGGAGTGTATATTGAACATTGAGTTCATACCCATGTATGGAAACAAAACGTTTATACGTTCAAACTCTAAATGATTTATGTCGACGGTGGCTTTATCCGCAAACTGAAATGTGTGTACATTTGAACGTTCTACGGTATTTGCAACCAGTCTGGGGCCTCATCGAGAACTCACAGATTACTAAACAGATTGTTTTGCAGTGATTTACTATTTATATATCGCTGATCGGCGAGGACCGATAGGACGTGTGGCGTATTTCCATCGATTGAGTATGGTGTCGATACTCATATAAATAACAATGAATGAGGGAACGAAGATTTCAGACAGATATTGGTGCTGTAAAAGCTAAAGAAGTGAGAGAAGAGAGGAATAGTAATGGAATGCATAAAATGCTTATCTTACTCCTTGGCCTTAAACGCGTACACAATATATTGTACCTGATTTAGCCTGATCCTCCACAACTGAAGAATCACCACCTGTATTGGTTGCTTTCTGTGCCTCCTGTGCGATTTTTTTTTGATTTGGGTTGCAAACGGTTAGCGTTACGACTCCCTCTGTTCGTTTCAGAAGAGCTGTCGCCTGCAACAAATAAACAATGCAAACCGCTTGTGAATAATTTGCGTTAGATCTAATGCAATAACGGAGTGACAATCTTTCATATTAAGAAACATACTTCATCGAAATTCAACAACAATTTATATGCGGAGAGCACCCTTTGCGGAGTACAGCGAATGATAAGTAAAAGATGATAGACATGACCTACATTCGCAGTCTACCAATGGTAAAGTTCAACGGTGAGTATCTCATATAATTTGAGTATCAATATTTGACTGAGATCAAAACGAAAAGCAGATTATCTTGAAGTGAACTCTCTTGTCTACTCAAAGTAGTTGATATTATTGAAGCCTAAGAATTTTTCGACTACATACATAATCGAGGTATGCGTGCCTCAACAACAGAATTTGCTCATCTAAAAAGTAACACCAGAACTATTTGCTCCATTCAACAGAGTCTATTAGAAATACAAAGTAAAAGATAAAGCTTATGACTAATATATTTGTTGTGCCTAACGATTTCGCACTGCACTTTAATATTAAGGGATCTGCTAGTAAAGGGTTAGAACCGAAATGAAAGACAAAAGTAAAATCTAAATAGTTTATTGACACTTTGAATAAGAGAAAGGAAAGACGGATTCCTTGCGCGAATCCGTCGTGCCGCACGTACAGGTTAAAGATTAATTTCAGACTGTTTAAATGTTGGCTCGCTGGTCCTTTTATACAGTAACAATTGGAAAAGGAGCGCAGTGGCTCAGTGGATAGAGCTTCGGGTTCGCACACAGCGGACCCGGGTTCGATTCCCGCAGCCGACACCAATGAAAAAAAAATTTTCTACGTGTTTTTTCTGCAATCCTGGCGGTTCGGATTCCACCAAAACAACTGCCCAACAAAAACCTCACTGCGATGAGTGGGGGATCGGTGCTCGGCTTTGGTGCTCCCGCAAGGCGGTTCTCATCGCGCGGATGGTGACGCCTTGGTCGGGCACGGGCAACCCATAGCATCACAGGTGAGGAGGTGCCGGCCCTAGGCGACTCTGGTGGACGTGCTTGAGTTTACTCGCATTGACGCTGGGGGAGACTAGGTACGTACCGACCTGTATCGGCGGAGGTTTTCTGCAGTTTCCCTCCGTCTATGGCGAATGCGATACAGGGAGAGTAAAGAAAATGCGAAGCGGCTGCAGCCGTCAGAGCAAGGGGAGGACAAAAAACTAGATGTCAGAAATATACAGAGAGAGAGAAAAGAGAGAACGGATAGGACAGATTGTAAAAACCCGAGAGGGTGTGCAATTAAAAATCCCACAATAAAAATAAAAACAGTAACAATTGGAACAGCTTAACCAGCATTGTTTTGTTATTTTGTACTCCAAATCTGGTTTACATTATTTCTCAGATTTGGAAGTTAACTTTTTCGGAGAATTTGTCTGATTGTGAGGGGGCGTTCGCATAGCCGAAAATCGAAGTCGGCTTTAATTGCGCAATGCAATTCAAGCGGATTGTTGGCCTACTCGGTTATTCGTACTACTTACAAGAATGTAGTAACTCTCGATTATCGGGGTATAATAGAGTGCTGAAAGTGATTATCAAGGAAAGTGAGAGTTAAGCTATAAAAATTATAAAGACAACCCGGCGAGAATTCAGGAACACGAGACCACGGAAATTGAGGACAGCGAATTAATAACGATGATCAGGCGAGAAACAAGGAAAAGCGACAGCGAGCGGACAAGCAAGAATAAGAAAGAGATAAGGGATAGGAGGCTCAAAATGAGTGTTTGCACAAGTCCCCCTCGTAAGCATTCTCGAAATTTCCTTATCGAAGTATTTGTCCGAAAATCAAATTTTAATAACGCGAGTAGACAGTACGTGCGTGCATCGAACACAAAAATTTCCCGTTTAATGTTTTTTCTTTTCGTTGCGTCACCGTGTGGGACGGCTGTATTAACCCGAAAGTATTGTCACGAAAATTACGAACATTCTAATTGCGCGAGTAACAGTAATCCTTACCCGCCTGACCCCCCCCCCCCCCCCCCCCCCGAATATGGGGGGGGGGGGGGGGGGTCAGGCAAATATACATTAGTGATATTAAAAATATCACTAATGTATATTTGCAACTTTTGTTTGTAATGGTCACATCTACCTCAGAATAAAGCCTGTTACACCTTGCGAAATTCACCCTGTACATATATTGCAACGGCCGATATGGCCGCCCTCCAGTGAAGACCCTGAAACATAATAACAATAATTAGAAGAGCGTAGTAGAAAGACCACCAAAGTTCGAAAAACCGATACAATTCTGTTTTTCACAAAATGTACCGACATGCGATATATGCGGCGAAGCAGCTGTTGTCACTTGTGCGTGGTGTAAAAAATCTCTGTTTCAAACACTTTTATCACGACTATCATTATTGTAATACGTATAATCCATAACAAATTTACTGTTAAAATGATTATTAAAGTGTTCCAATTATATTTTAATCTTCAAAGGCGGCATGTGCCGAACAGGCTTTTTTCGTAAAAATACCATAGTAATCCAGTTACTTTCCGAAGCAGGAACTTATTCCGTAATAGCGAAAGACTTACCTATTTCTCTACCGATATGAAGGAACAATTAAAGAGTGATTTTCATTCAATTATTCACGAATTATTGCAATAAATAATATGCAATTTGTTGTTATATTCATCATTATTACTAGGAACGTTTAGTAGTCGAAGAGCAGAACGTTTTGTCCCTATAAACTTTTTTTTATCTCCGCCCGTTCACGAATGAACAAAGCTTTTGAGTTGCCCCCCTTAAGAGTCAGTGTCACATACGACGAGCGCTTCGAAAACGGGATCCGTAATTTGTCCGGTACTGAGCAAGCAACCGCATTAAAATTTGGAGGGCATATAGAGAATTATGGCACAAAGTGATTGACTTTCTTATTTTTCCAAAATTTTGAAAAAATGTTTGCAGATTTAGTTATCACTGGAGAAATTAGATAATTTTTTATAGTTGGACCAATGCTATCGAAATTTCCTGACAGTCAGCCTATGCAGCATTAAAAAACACACATTTTGAGCTTTGTTTCATGTAATTTGATGCAAAATTGGCTGTCAAATTACGAAATTGCGTTATTGAAAGAAAACATCGAAATTTTTATCGGCACTACGAGAAAATAGTGTGACGAAAATCCATACGGAGCGCTGACGAACTGTTCCCGCAAGACGGGTGTGGTAACTGGTAGAGGAGGAGGCATACGCCTGAAAAGTCACGGCCCATAGGTCACATAGGCACACCTCTATGCCCAAATATAGAAATCCCTTAGAGAGCGTTGTCCGGCCCCCTCCGAAGTCGACGACTACACGTGCCGCTAGAACTACCGACGTCGGCCCGCTTTCCACAAAAATGTTAATTCTCATAATTAAGTCATTTGTTCATCAAATGATACAAAATAAAGCCCAAAATGTGTGTGTTTCCAGTGAGCATGAAATGTTCCCTTCAACATGATAAGAATTATCGTACGACTATGACAGCTTTATCATTTTTCTTCAGTATGTATATATATATTATATATATTATTTATTTATATATATATATATTATTTATTTGTATTCTATAAATATTATCAATGTTATATATATATATATTCCCGAAGAAGCTGCCTGTAGCTCGATCGGCTGAGGCATATATTTTCGGTAACAGATATATATATATATGTCGAAGAATGTTTTTCGTTGGTTTTTGTTAAAAGAAAAACAAAAGGAAAACGACAGGCTTCACGCCTGGATGGAATCCGAGCGAGGCACGAAGGATCGAGAGCAAACGAGGAGCCCTTGGAGTTGCCAAGGGTTTTGTTTAAAACGGACAGAAGAGGGAGTCTTTAGAGAACTTGAGAAGAGTGTGCTCGCACGGGGATCATCTCGCTTTTCCTTTTCTTTCCCTTTTCTCCGTTCGGTTCATTAATAAAGAAAATGCCTAATTCTCAAAAGGAGATTAACGATTCTCTTTCTAATCCGACATCAGAAGTGGGATCTGAATCTGTTGAATCACAAGGGGCGAGTGAGACCAGCGAAGAAAAATGGCGATTACTTCTCGACCAACAAAATCGAAACTTTCTTGCATTGCTACAAATGATGAAGACCCCTACAACAAATAATAATAGCGTATGTTTACCGGAATTTGATCCTGACAAGCTCGAAGTTAATGCAAGATCATGGATAACGACCGCGGATATTTGTATGGCCGATCAACCATTGCAAGGAGCATCCTTGATGATTGTATTGAGCCGTGCCTTGAGAGGACAGGCTTCAGCATGGCTGTCGCAAGTATCATATGCTGGAATGATGTGGAATGATTTCAAAGAATTGTTTATATCAAGATATGATTGTCCGGAAACTGCTGCTGCATTTTTGATAAATTTGGCCAGTAGTAAACCTAAAGAAGGCGAGTGTATTGCGTCTTATGCTGCATCGTTAATGACTTCATTAATGACATTGTGGAAGAATTCGACTGTTGAAGAGATAGCATTATCAACAACATTGGCGCATCTTGCACGTTTTGAGCCACGTGTACAACGGCTTGCTTTCACAACAAATATTACTTCAAGGAATCAACTTCATAACGAATTGAAAGCAATGTCGTTTTTGAAGCGAAAATCTTCGGAAGGTCAAAATGAACGAAACGAGGGGCCAGATTCCAAGCGATTCAAGTTCACGACATCTTCTTCCACCGTCAAATGTTTCTTATGTGGAAAGATAGGCCACAAAGCATCAACATGCCGATCAAGAAAAGAACACCAAGGAAGCGAGAGACAAATGAATATTCAAAAGGAGGGATCACGGAAGAATTCCCCAGTCCGATCTTCAAACTCCATTAAATGTTTTAAATGCCAGAAGAATGGTCATTATGCTTCACGCTGCCCCGAGAGAACTGTCAAGGAGGGCCCTGACAGTGGTAATGGCAAGCATATGGAACGGCGTGTGGATATGTGTGTAGTGAATACACCTACGGGCGTGCTACAACAGAATGGTGAGCGATACTCATTTTGTTATGATTCGGGATCTCAATGCTCACTCATTAAAGAGTCAATTTCTTGTAAAATTCATGGAAAACGAATTAATAATGTGGTGACTATGACTGGTATTGGGCAAGCAAGTGTCGATAGCACCTTACAAATTCTGTCAATCGTAAAAATCGACGATATTACTATTGAAATACTATTTCATGTTTTACTCGATCGATATTTGCGCCACGACATTATGATTGGTGCAGAAATCTTGAGTCAGGGTGTATCTGTGTTAATGACAGTTAACACATTGAAGATGACAAGAACGCGTGTTATTAATGCATGTAACGTAACGCCACACGAGTTCAACTTTGAAAATTTGGACACCGATATTCCACAAGAATTCCGATCGAAATTGGTATCAATTTTAAATAAATTCAAAGACCAATTTGTGTGTGGGACCCCAAAAGTTCGTGCGAATGTTGAGCCTGTGCAAATTCGCCTTAAAGATCCCAATAAAACAGTTTATCGTCGCCCGTACAGACTGAGCGAAGAAGAACGAAAAATAGTTCGAGATAAAATAAATGAACTTTTGAATGCGAAAGTAATTCGCCCCAGCTCTTCTCCTTTCGCAAGTCCTATTCTCCTTGTCAAGAAAAAGGATGGTTCAGATCGAATGTGCATAGACTATAGAGAGTTAAATGACAATACTGTTCCTGAAAGATTTCCGTTGCCCCTGATCTCAGATCAGATTAATAGACTCCATGGTTGTTATTATTTCTCAATCTTGGATATGGCAAGTGGGTATCATCAGCTACCAATACATGTTGATTCTATAGAGAAGACAGCATTTATAACTTCTGAAGGGCAATATGAATACCTTGCTCTACCTTTTGGACTGCGTAACGCTCCTGCTGCATTCCAGCGCGCAGTAATAACGGCATTAGGAGAGCTTGCAAATACGTACGTAGTTGTCTACATGGACGATATCCTTGTTGTTGGAACACGGGATGTAAAAGAATCCTTGAAACGGGTTGAAACCGTTCTGATCACTCTCACAAAGGCTGGGTTCTCTTTCAATATTAAAAAATGTTCCTTCATGAAGCAAAAGGTAGAGTATTTGGGCTTTGAGGTAAGTCAAGGTGAAGTAAGGCCGAATCCCCGGAAAATAGAGGCTTTGGTAGCCTTGCCTCCTCCGCACACCGTACCTCAGCTACGCCAATTCATAGGACTGGCGTCTTATTTTCGTCAATTTGTACCGAAGTTCTCCCAGATTATGGCACCACTCTTTGTCTTAACAAGCTCGACAAAGAAAAATCTCGACTGGAAACCGGATCATGAGGTTATACGTCAGAAAATTATCACGTCTTTGACCAATGAACCAGTACTGACAATATACGACCCGGAATGCCCGACTGAATTGCACACAGACGCAAGTTCTATCGGTTATGGGGCAATTCTTATGCAAAAAAAAGAAGGCAAACTACGGGCGGTAGCTTATTTCAGCAAACGTACTACGACTGCAGAATCAAGATACCATTCATATGAGCTGGAAACGCTTGCAGTTGTGAATGCAGTAAAACATTTTAGACATTACCTGCATGGACGAAAATTCGCTGTGATGACAGACTGTAGTTCACTGCAAGCATCTCGAAAAAAACTGGATCTTACACCACGTGTTCATCGGTGGTGGGCCTTTCTTCAGGCATTTGATTTTGATATTGTTCACAGGGATGGAAAGCGCATGAGCCATGCTGATTTCTTCTCTAGAAATCCTTTGCCTGAGACGCCTATCAAGACTTTTGATAAAATGGAGCAAAAAGAAGTTTATACAGCAGCCCTTTCCGAAAATTGGTTGTCTGCTGAGCAGCAGCGGGATCCTGAGATTTTAAAAATAATAACTGATCTCAACGAGAACCAGTTGGACGATGAAGCGGCCAAAACCTTAGAGATTCGATCGGGCGTGTTGTACCGAAAAATTCAACGGAATAAAAAAACACGATGGCTTCCCTATTTACCTCGAGCTCTTAGATGGTCAATTATCAATACTGCACACGAATCTTTGATGCACCTAGGATGGGAGAAAACTTTAGAAAAATTGTATGAACTCTATTGGTTCGAGAATATGTCCAAATTTGTCAGGAAATTTGTGGAAAATTGCGCCACCTGTAAAATTGCGAAATCTCATTCAGGGAAGATTCAAGCAGAGTTGCACCCGATTCCAAAGATCGCCATACCATGGCATACAATACATATTGACGCCACCGGCAAGCTCAGTGGTAAAAACGACAAGAAGGAGTATGTCCTCGTAATAATTGATGCATTCACAAAGTTTGTGATCTTACACCACACACTTCGTATAGACGCTATAAGCAGTATCAAGGCGTTATCACACTGCGTGAATCTCTTTGGAGCGCCCACCCGGGTAATTGCCGACCAAGGACGTTGTTTTGCAAGCTCAGATTTTCGAGAATTCTGTGAAGCTCACAGCATTAGTCTTCATTTAATAGCGACTGGAAGTTCTCGTGCAAATGGACAAGTAGAGCGGGTTATGAGCACGCTCAAGAACATGTTGACAGCAGTAGAAACAAGCAAAGAACGATCATGGCAGGATGCTTTGCTCGATGTACAACTAGCTATGAATTGTACTATCAATCGGGTCACCAAGTCAAGTCCACTTGAATTGCTAATTGGCAAGGTAGCCAGACCCCTGAAATTAATGCTCGCTGATGATATTGAACCACAAATTGATATAAACGAGGCGCGAAGTTTGGCCGTGGAAAATATGGACAAAAACGCTGAATACGAAAAGAAAAGATTCGATCGAACAAAAGCCAAAGTTCATAAATTTGAAAAGGGAGATTTTGTATTACTTCAAAACGAAGAACGCAACCAAACCAAACTGGATCCTAAATACAGAGGACCGTTCAAAGTAATTGACGTGTTAGACGGGGATCGATACACACTCGCAGCTCTTGACTCAAAAAGGACATACAAATACTCTCATGACCGATTACGAAGAATGCCTGATACCGATGCTCAAGTCGATGAAGAAGATTTGGAGTCCTCACCGGGAAAATCAAAAGAAAACGCAAGTGTGTTGATAAATTAAAAAAATATATCTTGAAAATAGTATGGGTTTTCTGAATTCGGATATGAGTTTGATTAACTGCCTTGTAAATGAGACTGATGTTTTAAAAAAAAAAACGGGTACTGAGAATCTGCATGAGGGTGTGCCAGAATTTGAGCAATGAAATGGAATACTGTCGCTGGATGGAAGTGACAATGGCACGGTGTACCCTGTTACTGGGTAAGTGCAGGAGGTCTCATCACTGGATGTAAGTGATGAGAGGGTTTGTAAAAAAAAAAAAAAAGAAAAAAAAAAAATCTTACGACGTCAGAATAGCCAAACTATAGAACTAAGTTGAATCGTTGAGCCAGGAGTGGCCGAGATGAACAACTAATAATGAAAACTTCTTTTCTTCTCTTGTAGACGAATCACACGAGGACGTGTGAATAATCAGAATGGCCGTGTCGAAGAATGTTTTTCGTTGGTTTTTGTTAAAAGAAAAACAAAAGGAAAACGACAGGCTTCACGCCTGGATGGAATCCGAGCGAGGCACGAAGGATCGAGAGCAAACGAGGAGCCCTTGGAGTTGCCAAGGGTTTTGTTTAAAACGGACAGACAAACGGGAGTCTTTAGAGAACTTGAGAAGAGTGTGCTCGCACGGGGATCATCTCGCTTTTCCTTTTCTTTCCCTTTTCTCCGTTCGGTTCATTAATAAAGAAAATGCCTAATTCTCAAAAGGAGATTAACGATTCTCTTTCTAATCCGACATATATATATATATATATATATATATATATATATATATATTGTCACGCCGTTCGGGAGGGGGGTATGGGGAATTTGGGGTTAAAAGAAAAGAAATAAAAAAGCGTAAATAAACTTTTATTACTTCAATAATATGACGGCGGACTATCTCCGGGGCAAATAATAATAGTGTGATGTCGCGAGTTATTTATTAATTTATGTATTGTGATTGGGGCTGCCGACTTGGCTACGGAACGCGGTGGTTGAGAAGTAAAACGCGGTAGACACTTAATAGAGAAGCACAAGACTTTATTTTCAGTGTTACAACGGACAGCGTAACGTTGCTGCTTGGATGATCGGAAATCTACTAACTAACTAGCCTAAGGAGAGGGTGGTTTTTATAACATTGACTCGCGCGAAAGTTGCGGTTTGGTAGGGAGAGAATTTGGGAGTTAGAACATTTTGGAAGCGGAAATGCCTTGGAAGATTCTAGGAATGGCAGCTGTTTCGGGCCTGAGGTGGGTCAGGCTACAAACATAGATGTTTTGTTGTGGGATCGTGGAAAATGGAAAACATATAGGTTTGGGGTCTTTATGGGGAAACAAAGATTATTTGTATTTCGAAGGCGAGATGCACCTGCGACAGCGAAGGTGTAGCTGCAGGATGTCACGTAGGCAGAAAAAGAATGCGAGAGACTCGTAGGAAGGAGGGAAAAAAAGGTGGATGAAAGTGGACCATCGTCACAATAGTAATACACAATCTCTCAAATTTTTGGGCGCCAGTTAATTTTCAGGTAAAATAAAATTAACAAAAATAATAACAAAATGAAACAAACTCAATACTGGACTGAAGGGAAGGGCTAGCGCATAGACAAGGGAAAGGGTCAATCGGAAGGATTCTCAGGGTGAGGTTCGCCGGCTCAACGGCCTTTTAATAATTACCACTGGCTTTCTTCTCGTACGTATTAGATATCGCTGGTCAATACTTAAGGGTAACTCGGTCGGTCGCAGGGAGAGGGTCCAAGCGGGGAAATGGGAGTTGCTTTGGATTTGGGAGTCGGCTGTGCCGAGGAAGGTCGGTCGTGTGTGCCTCAATCGCGCGAGTCGCGCGATCGAATGTTCTCAACTATCGAGATGGATACAAGGGACAGGGGTCAGGCAGGAAATGACCGTTACTCGTACTTATGATATTCGCTACTTTAATTTCTCTAATTGTTACAGCCGTCCCACACAACTTTTTAATACAAAAAAAACTCTGGCCAAAAACAAGGGATAAACGCAAGCAATAAGGGGGGGGGGGGATACTCTATACAACTCAAATGTAAAAGGGGATAGAGAAAGATTTTGGGAGAAATATGCCGATAAGGTTGACCTGTGCAAACACTTACGTCCTTTACAAGGTCCTTTCTCGTCTTGTCTCTCCTTCTCTCGTCGTGTTCTATCCTCTCCTTGTCCTCCCTCCGTATCCTCGAACGCTCTCTCCTCGCACACTTTCACTCTCGCTAACGCTCTTTCCTTAAACTATTGCAACTCTATACTTTTCTCTCACTCTAATTTTCTCTCGCTAAATTTTTCTCTAGCTAATCGTCCTATTCGGTGGCTCGTCGCAAAGTGACGATCTCTCGTCCTTTGCTGGTTCTCGATGTCGATCATTGGGCAGCAGCGTCACGGGTCAGTGGGGGAAGGGTTAGACGTATGATCGATATTAGATCATCGCGGCGGGATCTATCGGGACGGACAGGTAAGTAGGTCGGTCGGTAAGTAGGGAATAATTTTGGACGGGGTTTGAAAATTACGGGTAATCGTAATTTTGGCACTGCCGTGCGCTGCTGCCATCTTCATCTTCCTTATCGCCGGTCAACCGATGGATGGCGTCGTGGCGGGGACGGACGGGTAATTCTCTTGGTAGTGGCGGATAACTGAATGCGGTGTGTTGTGCTAGTGTGCGAGCTTCTGCGTCCCTTATTTGTCTCTTTGTCGATGTCGGGACGTGGACGATGACGATGAATTGGAGATTTCTTCGGGCCTGGCGGGCCGGTCCTCTTGACGAAGTGTTGCATAGGCCTTACAATAATTGGGGTAAAGGAAGGGAAAATAAAATAATATGTTATTACTTGCCTGGTTTTGGGCCTGTCCGTGGGGACGGTTGTCTTTGGGACGAGCCGGGTGCAGGGGAGATATTGTACAACGTTACAATATATATATATTGTAACGCATATATATATATATATATTGTTACGTTTCAATATATATATATTGAAACGTAACACGTCTCAATAGTATTTTTATTTCGCGTTGCGCGAAGCTCCGACTATTTGTGAAGGTCGTGTGGGAGGTGGGGATTGATTAATAATACTGATTTTATCAAAACAAAATTTGTTTGTGAGTTATTTTTCGTAATGTGGCTCTGTTGCCTTTATTCTGTAAATTCTTAATTGTAATTTTATAATGAAAAATCGAGGTTTTATTCTACGAGCAAGTTATGAGCAGACAAGTTTCGTTTTAAATATCCCGCCGTTTGCGGGCTTTCTCGTTCGAAGTGTGGTGCGCGATAATCGATCCTCGGTTATCGGTCGCTCGATCGTGCTTACCCTTCCCTTCAGAGTGTAGTTGACGGCGTGATGAGATGCTCGTCCTCGATCGTGCTTGTGGCAAGTTCGGTGGTGTGGTAATGGTGTTCATCGATGGTGATCGTTTCCACGTTCCAGTGTTTTATCAGGATCGTGCTTCTAGGTTTAAGTATTATAAACGTCGTAATTGTCTATCGTCAATTTGGTAATATCTTGGACTAAATGCTCCGAACGTGTGTGCCTTCCCTCTCCCTGCCTCTGTCGTCTATTGACACCGCGCTTGTGTCTCCCCTGTCCCCGTCTCCGTAGTGACAGATAAATATTTGCTTTATTTTCCAGATTTACTCATCGAGGGAATTTCTTCACAGGAGTTCTTATTCAGAACTCCATATGAAATATTTAACTCTTCTTCAGAGTTCACTGGATATCTCCGGTGTTAACTCTTATTCAGAGTTAACTACCAGGTGAGTAACCAATAAATTTACTGGTTTCTATTGAGATTTCCCGGGCTTATATACTGTGTTTTTCCCAGGTTGCCGGTGTTCTCATGACTCGCTGAATTTTGCGCCGTTGCCGAGTCCTCTCCGCGGATTTCGATTGGTCCAATCAGACTTGTCCAGTGCGGCGGGAATTTATGGATTGGGGATGAGACGAATTCCGTCTCAATATATATATATATGTGTCAGCAGATATACATATTGTGAGAATTGTTTGGGCAATTATCCAAAAATGTCAATTTATGTTCTCGATCGGAGATTTGACGGATTAATAATCTCACCAAAACGGATTCACTCCCAGCCAATTATCGTAATTTCAATATATGGGGATCACTCGGTTAAATCCTCTCGCCTCATAACGCAGGATATCTTTAACAATCAATAATCAAAAAGTGTGCAATTACTTATCTTATAAAATGATACGGATGCCGTTGAAAGTCCGATTCGTGCGGTCATGCACCAACCTCCATTTCCTTCAATCTCCGGTTTAGATGGAATAATCCGAGGACGGATACGATATACAATATTATTTTATTTTATGGCGCTTATACAAATCACTTATAAACTAAAAGTATTATCGGGTGTCGGCCGACATGTCTCGCTCGCTCAGAGGACAATTAGGGAGTGTTCATTAGACTGATTATAACCGTTATTAGAGCGTCCGGCCGAGGAGTGGGGGTAGCGGACGACAATGTGTATCGGGAAACGCGAATCGATCGCGATATTTCGCCATCGGAGTCTCCCTCAGGCGAGATCCATTACATTTACCCGCCTTTTAAACAGGCTAGCGCTTGGATCGAGGTAGTTTAAAATTATCTCAACACATACGTGACCTATCGCAATAGGGCAGGGGCCAAAACGGCTAGAGGAACACTCTCTAGTAATTACGCCAATGAGGTATGACTACTGTTGCGTAGAGAGCAAGATGCCGATACTTTAAAACGACCACGACGACCCAATGGTCGTTACAGATAACTACAAAGACGACTGTGAAATTAAATGGTTGTCGAAGTAGCACTAGGTCTCCCAGGTTTATCGTTGTCCGAGATATCGATTTCTGTTGCCGTTTTCGCTTATTGAAATTACGTCGTAAGCGGTCATTTGCTAGCACAATCTTTCTTTCCAGTGGAATTGGTGTGGGTTGAGGAAAGTTAAACAGAGTTTCTATTTCATCCTTAGGAATTTTTTCCAGTTGAAGCTCATAGGGGGTGAAGTCGGTACTGGAATGCGTCGTGATATTTATGAGTAGCTCAATTTTTTCGATGTGGCGAGCCCATGAGGTGTGATGGTCGGCACATAACGTGCGAAATAGGCGGCCGAGTTCCCGCATAACCCTTTCCGTGGGGTTACTTTGCGGATGGCGTATCGAGCAAAATCTAGCTTTAATATTGTTTTCCTCAAGGGTTTTCTGCCATTGGTGGGGCGTGAATTGCGTTCCGTTGTCCGCAAGGATGGCCACGGGTTTCCCCAGGGTTGGGAAATAGTGTTCGGTTAGTCTACGTAGAACGGTTTTGGTCGTCGCGTTCTTTATTGCATACAATTTGACGTATTTTGAGAACGCGTCAAGCACAACAAAGATATATCGGGTTCCTCCCGTCGATCGAGGAAGCGGGCCGTAAAAGTCGACAGTTAGGAGTTCCCGGGGCTTTGTCGCCGGGATCATCTGGTAGGGGCCTTCCATAGCATAATTTAGGTGCTTAACACGCTGGCAAAGGTCACAAGAAAATACCCAGCGTTTTATGTCGTTGCTCATATGGCCCCAATGAAAATAATCACGAATTCGTGATATTGTTTTCGTGGCCCCCGGATGTCCGAGTTGGTTGTGAATAAAGGCAATGATTCGGACGGTAAGATGCTTAGGCACGACAATAGCTCATCGCTTCGTGATGCCATGATATCAAAATAGTACATTATCCCGAACCTGGTAAATGTGAGTAAGAACGTTTTGTTCGACTTTGTGTCTTAACCTCGCGATGTCGGAATCTTCCTTTTGTAATGTGCTCATTTCAGTAAGGTCGGCTCTAAGATCGTCGGGGATAGCCTCCAGCGACTGGATGAGAGCGGGATTGGTGAGGGGTGTTGGCTGCCCAGGCGTTTGCGTCGCGGGGATTCGGGCTGGGATTGCGGCTATGCGGTAGGACTTGGTATCCTCCTCCTCGAATTTTCCTATTGGATTCCTACTAAAGAAATCGGCAATTATGTTTTCTCGTCCACTGCAGTATGAAACGGTGAAGGTATATTGTTGTAGAATTATACACCATCGAATCAGTCGGACGGTTTGATAAACGGTCGAATTGAGGAACGTCAGCCCTTTATGATCGGTGATAACTTGAAAGGATCGTCCTATGAGGTATCGGCGACATTTTTCTACTGAATAGGCGATGGCCAACAATTCTTTTTCCGTGGTGCCATAATTCTTTTCTGCCATAGATAAACAACGGCTTATTAGAGAGATAATGTGATGGTTGTTTTCAGCATCTGTTTGGTACAGTACACCGCTAATTTCTTTGTCCGTAGCGTCGGTTTGTAGCTTGAATGGCCGGTCAGGAAGAACGTGGCGAAGCGTAACTGCATTAGCAAAATTGTTTTTTAATTCACGAAAGGCCCTACTATGCTCTGGGATCCAATTCCATTCGGACTTGCATTTTAACAAGGATCGGAAGGGATCAATGGAGTTTGCGTGTCGAATACTAAATTGGCGATGGTCGGTGCATACGCCGATGATTTGTTGCAGCTGTTTAATATTCTGTGGTTCAGCAAAATTTCGCACAATGTCCAGTTTATCAGGATCTGGGCGAATTCCAGTAGTAGACAGCATGAATCCGCGAAATTTTACCGTGGTCTGACAAAAGTAGGATTTGTCTAATCTTAAGGTGAAGTTATTTTCTTGGAGGCAAGCGAATATACGATCGATATGTTCTAGATGCTCTTCGAAAGATTGTGAGGTAATTAGTAGATCATCGATGTCTAAGGTCAAAAAATCATTAAATTGGTGACCGAGCACTTGCGACACTGCTCGGATGAAGCCGCTGCCTGCGGTTTTAAGTCCGAAGGGGATTCGACAAAATTGATAAAGCGTCGATCCATATAGGAAAGCCGTGTATGGACGTGATGTTTTTTTTCAGTGGAATTTGCCAGTATCCATTAGCTAAATCATATATCGTCATATATTGGACTCCGTAGTATTTCTGGACCAATTCTTCAATACGCGGAGGGGTCTCCTGATCCGCTTCAATGATTTGATTGAGGAATCGGGCGTCCAGGCAAATCCGTAAACGACCATCTTTCTTGTGCACGATCCGTAACGGGTTACAATAGGTGCTCGTGGAGCGGTCGATGATCCCAGTTGCCAGCATTTCCTGTAATTCTTTTTCGACAGCAGGTCGAATTGATAAAGGGACTGGATACGATCGTCGGACAATAGTCTTGGGTTGTAGTAATCGGATTTCGTGTTCGTATGACCCAGCCCCCGTGAATTTCAATGAAAAAAGACGTTTATATTTTGTTAATAATCCGTATAGTGCAGCTCGATTGTCTTCTGATAAGTGAGGCACTTCTTGAGTAATGCTCCATATATCATTATCATAGTTTCTCTCCTCCCCACGGATGTATAAGTGGCTCGTACGCGCACTCACTCGCTTGTATTTATGTGGGCGATCCATATGATCTACACAGTATTGATCGGCTCGTGTAACTTTTCTGCAAAATTCCGTATACGACACTGATATGAGTTCAGCAGGCGGGGGAACGTCTGGCCTGTCTCTATTTTGTTTTGATTTCTATTCGCCGTAGGTTATCGCTGGCGTTTTCGTTCTGTCCTCCTTTGCTGTGATTGAGTCCCCACCCGCCGAGCTTAGATTTGGCCGGTTCTCACCGGTAATAGCCACATAATGTGGGGTTTT
Source organism: Netelia fuscicornis (assembly GCA_946811545.1). Lineage (NCBI taxonomy): Eukaryota > Metazoa > Arthropoda > Insecta > Hymenoptera > Ichneumonidae > Netelia > Netelia fuscicornis. The sequence continues at coordinate 23,706,191 of OX328013.1, forward strand.
CGGGAGAGCGGCACCGTTAATTACCTGAATGAACATGATATCGTCTTCATGAGACGCTATTAATTTATCACACAGACGCTTGTCAAATGAAACAAGGTTCAATGGCACATCGTGGCCATTTATATGTACACTCATATTAATACAGTTAATAATAACTTTTTGGGAATAAAACCGATCATTCCCCAAAATGATGGGTGACGACAAATATGGAATAACGAGTAATGTCGTCGGTATCTGGACCTCTCCAATGCCAATATCTATGCGAATTTGTTTTTTAATTTTTGTTGCTTATCTTCCAATAGCTGTGGTAATGACCATATTCGTAACCGGTAAATCGCATATCTTGAAGTATATATTCAAATACGAAAAATAGTCTTCGGAAATGCAGGTCACTTGCCTGTGTCTACCAGGGCAGGAATCGGGATACCAAATGTTTTAATGATGATTTGGGGACATCGTGGAATCGATGGTGGACAGGTCGCCGTCTCGGCGTCTCTGACCAGTACTGACCTTAGGTCCTCGAAAACGTCAAACGGGCCTGTTGGCGTTAGCGGACCAATTTTTTACGCGCCCGCTACTCGTTTAAATCGTGAATCGGCTGAGAAGGTGTGTTCTGTAGAGAAATTATCGGTGGCGGTATCGTCATACAAGAGAGAGAATCCGTTCTTAATGATGGAACTTGCGGAGAGTGGTATGCTGGCCCTATATTTGAAGATGTATTCATCGCCGTTATATTATAACTTCTTGTCGCGGGCCTCTGTGAAGGGTGATCTTGACTGGGTTCGCGTCATGAGGTGTGGGTGTTTCTCCTAGTCGGCGGGGAGTTTCAATTGATCATTCTTGACTTGGGATTACCGGAGTACCCGTTACTTGTATGACCGTAGCATCCATTGCGTCTTACCCTCTCCCTTTCTGCGGCAATGACATCCAGCGAGGCGAGGGCATTCGAAATTTCTCTGGCCTGATTATAGTTGGCACTGATCATAGCCTCTCTCACTCGCAGTGATATCTGCTGTATGACAGTGTAATCAATCTCCATTTGCTCGAGTTCTGGTAAAAGATATCGCGCGGTAGTCACCTGCTTGAGGAAATATTCCTGTAACGTTCCCTATTGAGGCGTATATCTTTGATTCGCCCATTGGTTCTTCATCCTGACACGTACGGAAATTGAATAAAATTCCTCCAAAAAGCCACCTGAAAGTCGTTATACCCTCGAAAGCTCACGCGATTCGCATCGTACCAAATCTTTGCCCTTCCGTGTAATGTGTTCTCAACTACTGACATTTTTGTCTCCATTGGGGTATGACCAATCTCAAAAAATTTATTTAACCTGTCCAAAAACTCTTGGGGATTCATGTCCTGTTCGCTGCCGAACTTTGGTGCGCCGGCTTCATTTTTATTGTTTCGCAATGCTCGAATGAACCCGTGTAACATACCTGCCTCCTGTTCTTCCTTCGGTGATACGGCCGCCGTCGCTTGCAAGTCCTCGATAGCTCTCTGTTGACGTTCAGAGACAGCTCGCAGCTGAGCCAATTCGCTTATGATTTTATTTCCATCGCGAAGTTCCTCTCGCAGTCTATCAAGCTCGGCTTTCTCGATCATTATTCTCTCTCCCTCTCTCGCGTGTCAACCGTTCTCGCTCCTCTTCCATATCTATTATCTGACCTAAATTACAACGGCTCTGTATTAAATTTGCGCTCGACCCTGGCCTTTGTCTTATGACCGTCGGAGGGTCCGGGGATTGTGGTGTATCAACAACTTTCGGCGGTGTCCGTTCCACCGGCATAAAAACAAATGCGCGAGGCTCGATCGGCCTCTACCCACCTTGCGTTTATGATTGAGAGATAATGACTATTAACCGGGTCCCACGTTGGGCGCCAAAATTGTGAGAATTGTTTGGGCAATTATCCAAAAATGTCAATTAATGTTCTCGATCGGAGATTTGACGGATTAATAATCTCACCAAAACGGATTCACTCCCACCCAATTATCGTAATTTCAATTTATGGGGATCACTCGGTTAAATCCTCTCGCCTTATAACACAGGATATCTTTAACAATCAATAATCAAAAAGTGTGCAATTACTTATCTTATAAAATGATACGGATGCCGTTGAAAGTCCGATGCGTGCGGTCATGCACCAACCTCCATTTCCTTCAATCTCCGGTTTAGATGGAATAATTCGAGGACGGATACGATATACAATATTATTTTATTTTATAGCGCTTATACAAATCACTTATAAACTAAAAGTATTATCGGGTGTCGGCCGACACGTCTCGCTCGCCCAGAGGACAATTAGGGAGTATTCATTAGACCGATTATAACCGTTATTAGACCGTCCGGCCGAGGAGTGGGGGTGGCGGACGACAATGTGTATCGGGAAACGCGAATCGATCGCGATATTTCGCCATCGGAGTCTCCCTCAGGCGAGATCCATTACAATATATATATATATATCTGTCACTGAAAATACTGTCACCGAGATATATATATATATATACGCGTCACACTAGGCCTCGGTGCGAGGCAGAGGCCAGCGTACGCACGAGGCGTGCCTATGCCTTCGACTGTCGCCCCTCCAGCGCCCGCCGCGTGGGCCGACCATCTGACCCACGCTAGACCCGCTTTCCACAAAAACGTAAATCGTTATAATTCACTCATTTTTTCGTCGATTGATACGAAACAAAGCCCAAAATGTGCGTTTTTTCATTATGAACGAAATACTGTCTTTGCCACGACGAATATAATCGCGCGATTATGACAATATTAACATTTCCTCTTTCAATGACGAAAAAACTCATAATGTTTCAAAATTTTGAAAAAAAATGGGAGTCATCCACCGCGGGCCATAAGTCTCTATGTATCGTCAAAATTTCAACCCGATTGGTCTCCCAGTGCTCTCTAATTTACCAATTTTCTTTTCGAACACGAGTTGAGTTTCTCGGTCTCGACGAGCATGGAGGGAACGCCGTACAGCGGGCACCGAGCCGCTTACCTACGTTTGGGGCAAATTCTTATTCGAGTGAACGGCAGTGGCTAAGCGGGCTAAGGCGTTCCACGCTCGTCGCGGCATCGAAAGAATCCGTGGTTCGAATCTCTCTGTCATCGTTTTTTTGTGTCAACAATTTATTAAATTATTGGTTCAATAATGACGATGTGACGGATGGTGAGCGGCGATGAATGAAATGCGCGTATAATTATGTGACAGAATTAGTTTATTAATTCAGATTGAGCGGTATAAGGTCTTGACAGTTTAGGTGTTGGAGGAGGACTGATTTAGATGATGGAAGATGCTGGGAGAAAGGGTTTGAAAGAAAGAGTTTAGGAGTGGAGGGAATGTCGCGTGAGGGTGATAAGGGACCGTGGGATTGTGGAGTCAGCCGAATTGGGAGTTAGCAAGAAAAGAGATTAGGAGTAGGTGAGAACAGTGGGAATTAAGTGTGAGACCGTTACACTCCCCTTCTTGGGAAAAGAATGGATGCTCCTGCATCCGTTTTACAAAATTTTGTTTGTGTTATGTGCTTCTATATAATTTTAAGTGGTTTGTTTACAAAAAGAATTTCGATTTAAGTGTGCGATTTTATATAATTTGTTTTTTAAATAGTTTGTGGTGTTTGCGTGTGTGGTTGTATCTCCTTGATTTTATATTGGTCGTTCTGCTGGTTTCCGTAAAGGTTTCTGTAGAAGTTGCTGTTTTTTACCTGTAACTTATAAAGATGCATTATTCTTTGGGTTAGTGGGTGGTGGTGTATTACGGTGAGAGGGTAGGTTTGTGTGGTTATATGTATGACGTATGTTTATAAATGTATGGAGTGGTTATTTGCCGTTTGGTTGATTGATCCTTATTTCCTTTCAATTGTTGTTGAATGGTGTGTTTTATGCTTTCCCTTGGTTTTGTGTTTTATTTTGGATGTGGCCTTGATTATTCGTCCTGGTTATTGGCTTGTATTTGATCTAGCTTGCGTATTTTATGTTTGGTCTTTATTATTATTTGTTTCCTTTTGTTATTGTATTGTTCGTCGTGGTGTGGCTGCTAGAATATTCTGAATCTTTTATTAGCTTGTTGGTTAGTAGAAGAGGTATGTTATCTAGGATTGGTTGGTTGGCTTATGTGGGTGTTTTGTTTGTGGGTTGAATGGATACGTTTTAAATATAATTAAAAGTTTTATTGTAAAAGAAAGATAAAGTAAAGAAATTATAGGTATATATGTATGATTAAGTATATATGATTATATGATTAGATATATGTCGTTAAGTATATATGGTTAAGTGGGTAGTTTGATTATGTTCATGACTGTTTTTAATGCTATTTGTTTTTTTTTCTTTTTTTGTTTTGTTAGGTCGTTGTTTATTGTGTTTGATTCCAAGGGCTATATAAATTTTCCCGTTTCTAGGAGAATTGCGGTGACATTTAGATTGTAGTTCTGGATTGAATTTTCTATTATTTTTGTCATATTGAGTATTAGGGTTGTAGAGAAATTTGTCTGGGTTGAGGATGTTATGTCGATGGAATGTGTTAGTTGAGTCGTACGGGTTTTCGCTTAGTATAGCGGGCTAATATTTAAGATGCCAGTATTTTTTATTGTGTAAATGGATGACTGATGGTTATCGCAGTTGACGTAGAGGTTTTCGTGATTCTAGTGCTGCAAAGAGCCATGTGTTTGTATCTGGGATCCTGGACCAATAGGTGTGGCGGAGTGTTTTTAGCCGAATGTCGTATTCTGCTAGAATCTTAAATTGAGGGTTTGACAAGAGTTGAGTCTCGCATTGGGTATTTTGATCTATCTGTTGGACGGGGTTGACCTGGTTGCATACGTAGTACGACATTGTGATTTTACAATTTGTTAAAGTTTTAAGGTTAAAATATTTTTCGTAGTTTTCTGAGATTGCTGTATAACTGAATGCTGATTTGATGAAGGCAAAACGTGCCTCGGTTTTGTGCGAGTTGTGTAACTCTTATTAAGGGGTTGCCGCTTAAGGCGTGTGAGTGGCATCTGTAACATGTGCCATTTTTATTTTATCTATGTGTACTATTTTCGTTTTATCGTCCTTAATTTCTAACTTAACATTATGTTTATCTAATACTTCTAAGATTTAAAATGGTCCTATATAATGAGGGTCGAGTTTTCCTTTTCTTGGTTCCTTTATGAGGAATACTAGTTGTCCTTTTTCGTATTTCGGTTCTGTTACTCTTTTATCGTAATATCGTTTTGTTCTTTCTTTAAATTTTATTTGTTTTTCCCATGCGGCTTGTCGTGTCTTTTTTAAGTTGTTCGTGAGGTTTGTCATGTAGTCGTCATATGTTATTGTTGTTTCTGGAGGTGGAAATTCTGAAGGTGTACGGGCTGTTCTTCCGAAGACGAGTTCGTATGGTATGAATCCGCTGCTTTCGTGTGTGCTTCTGTTGTGAGAGAATGTTGCGAGTGTAAGGATTTCGTCCCAATTGCGATTGTCGTCAGTGAAATGTTTTAGGAATTCAGTGAGGCTGTGATGATATCGTTCTAATGCGCCATTTGATTGAGGATGATATGCTGTTGTTTTGTATTGTCGGATCTGAAAGAGTTCGACGAATTGTTTGAACGTGTCTGACATAAAGTTTCTTCCTTGGTCCGATAGTATTGCTCGGGGAGCACCAAATGTTGTTATTAAAGCTGTAGTAAGTGCTTTAACGATATCCGTAGAAGTTTGATGTTTTAATGGAACTGCTATGGCGAATTTACTGAAGAGGTCTAAAATGGTCAAGATATATTCGTGTCCCTGTGTGGTTTTTGGTAAGGGTCCTACGATATCGATTGCGACCTTATTCGAATGGTTCTGTTGCAGAATCGGTGATGATCATGGGTGCTTTATCTTTCACTCGTACCAGTTTGTTCTTTTGACAATCGAAACAGTATTTGATGAATTCTCGAATGTCGTCTTTGAGGTTTTTCTAGTAGTATTGTGATAGGATTCGATTATATTTTTTCGATAGTCCGTTATGTGCACCGATTTTTGAGCTGTGGAACTCTTGGATGATATTTTTCCTACATGGTTGTGGAGGTACTGACAATAGACCATGGCATAATGTAATGTGTGTACGTGAGTTCGTTGATTTTTCTCGTACGAATGATTTGATATATTCCCAAACGAACGGATTTAGAATTTTAGGGTCCTTTGGGATCGTACAAGTCTCTAGCTGCAATTTATTGAATACTTCGAATAGTGTTTTTAAGCAATTTCGAAGTTCTGTAATGGACAGTGAATCTGTTGATTTCTGTTTACAGATGATTGTGAAATAGCAAGTGATTCCTCGGCGAGTAATTAGAATATCGCCAATTTGGGGTTTACAGTCCAAAAGTGATTGTTGGTTGATTCTGCCTTTTTCCTGTAGAATTTCTGATATCATCGTATTCATTGTACAGTCTGCTGATAGGAAGTATGCGATATTGTCTTTTCGCGCTAGGATATTTTTTTGTGTGGTGGTAATTTTGTGTTTGTTTGTTATATCTTCCGTTATTTCTGTCCTTCTAGTTGCGGGGCGAGATTCTCTGTGTGTTATTTTCTTTCTGTAGTATTGTGATGGTACAAATGGAGTATCACTGTCTGCCTCTGTTAGGTTGTTTCCACTTCAGGTGTTTTCGCCTGATGATGGGTTTGATGGATTATTCGTTAATTCTCGCTGTGGAGTAGCTTGTCTGGTGATTCGTTCAACATTTCCGGGTGGAGATCGAAATGTTGGCTCGATTGTTGTTTGTGTGTCGTGCAACTGTGGTACTTCTACTGGAAGGTTGATGTTATTTCCGATATTTCCTTCAGGAGATAGATTTACTTCGTCTTTGTTATTTGAAGGTGACTTTGCTAACGAATCGAAGTATTCGGGTGTCATTTCCGGTGAGTATGGTCCTATGTTCGTGATACGTTTTGGCTTCTTTATGGACATTCGTGGTGGTGATGGTGATCTAAAATTCGGCTGCACTTGCGGCTGTGCCTTTCGCTGTTGATTCTCTTCCTTTGAGGCGTTAATTTCTTCCCTGGTGAAGTTCGGTTGCGATTACGTCTGTGCATTTCGTTCCTTATTTTCTTCATTTGATTCGTTAATCTTTTTCTTGTTAAAGTTCAGTTGCATCTGCGCTTGTGCGTTTCATTCTTCACTTTCTTCATTTGATTCATTAATTTTTTCCTCGTTAGACTTCGGCTGCAGTTGCCGTTGTGCATTTTGTTCTTCATTCTCTTCATTCGATTTGTCAATCTTTTTCTTGTTTTTGTTATATTTTTCCGTTGTTGTTTCATTCGTGTCCTTGGTCGTTTGCGCCTGTTTTTCGTCTTTGCTTCCTTTGTCATATTGTTCCTTGTGCGTTTCCGGGTTGTTATATTTTTTGTGAGTTCCTCCTCCGTTGCTTCTGTTTCTGCGATGACGTCTGTGCTATCTTTTCCTATATTTGTTTCCTCTTCTGTTTGTGGAGATTCATCGTCGATTTTTGGGTCTGATTTAGATTGTGTGTTGTTTTCATGTTCGTTTTCACTTTCTGTTTTCTGTCCGTCTTGTTGTTTCTTTTTGGGTGTTGGGTTGCCTGATTCTTCGTCTGAATCAGAGCGTTGTCGTGTGTTTGGCTGCTGTGAGTGTTTCGGTCTTTTTGGGGTGTTTTCTTCTTTTGAAGAACTTTCTCTTTGTCTGATAGGCATGACGGCAATGGGGTTTCTGGATAGTGCATCTGCGACGTGGTTTAATTTTCCGGGTTGGTGTTGTATTTTAAAATCGTAATCGTTGAGGGTCATTTGCCAGCGCTGAAGCTGCTGTGGCAAGTCGGATTTGATATTTAAACATGTTAAAGCTCTATTATCTGTGATCAATGTGAATTGTCTACCGTATAGATACGGGCGAAAATGTTCTACTGCGAAGACTACTGCTAACAATTCTTTTCTCATTGTGTCGTACGCTTGTTGTGGTTTCGAGAGTGTTTTTGAATAGAATGCTACGGGGTGGTTGAATTTATTATATTCCTGACTTAGGACTGCGCCTATTGCGTAGTCTGAAGCGTCTGTGGTAAGTGTGAATGGTTTTTCAAAATCGGGATAACGCAAAATTGGACGTTCTATAATTTTGTTTTTGAGTAATTCGAATGCTTTTTGGCATTCGTCTGTCAATTGGAATGTCACATCTTTTTTCAATTGTTTTGTTAGTGGTGCTGCGATTTTTGCGAAGTCTCTAATGAAACGTCTATAATAACCTGCAAGTGCTGTAAATTGTTTTATGGTTTTTTTTATCAGTTGGAGGTGTGAATTCTGTTATGGATTTTACTATTGTGTTATTGGGTTTTACGCCTTCTTCCGTAATTGTGTGCCCTAAATGTGTGACTTCTGTTCGCAAAAATTGACATTTATCGGTTTGCAAGGTTAGACCTGCTTCGGTTAGGCGTTTCGCTAATCGCCGAAATTTTGTCGCAGTTCCTCGCGAGTGTTAGCGTAAATAGCAATGTCGTCCAGATATACGAACAGGTCATTACCCTGGAGTCCTGATAATACGACATCCATCAATCGTTGGAATGTTGCGGGCGCATTTTTCAACCCAAATGGCATACGGTTGAACTCAAAATGTCCGTTTGCCGTTGAAAATGCGGTTTTTTGTTTGTGGTCGGGATCCATTTCAATTTGATGGAAGCCGGACGCTAAGTCAAAAATGGAGAAGTATCGCGCTTTGCCCAAATGGTCCAGAATATGTACGATATTCGGTAATGGATAAGCATCGGATATTGTTTCCGCATTTAATTTACGAAAATTGATAACCATTCGCCTTCTCTTTTTGCCCTGTGAGTCTGCCTTTTTGGGTACGACCCAAACTGGTGAGTTATAGGGTGAGAGGGAAGATTGGATGATGTTTTTCTCCAATAAATTATTAACTTGCGTTTGGATCTCTTTTTTGTGTACAGGTGGAAATCGGTATTGTTTTGTGTTAATAGGTTTGTTGTCTGTCGTGGGAATTTTATGCTGTGTTATTGTTGTGTGACCAAGTTCGTCGTTTGGTAGGAAAAAGAGTTTTGGATATTCAGATACTAATTGTAAAATGTGTTCTTTTTCTTCGTTATTCAGATGATCTAAATGGAGCAATGATTTGAGACTTTGTAGTCGTTCTTCATTATTTTCGGATACGTTTGCTGTGTAAATTGATGCGTTATTGTTTTGAGGATTGTTACAAATGTCGGTTTCGAATTTAAATGGTGTGTTTGAAATTATCTCAATTGGTTGCAATTCTATTGTAGGAATTTCCAATTCTATTGGTTTTGGTTGACGGTTGACTACTTGTAGGTAGGCAATTCCGTTGTTATTTTTTACTAATGCGCCACCGTAACGAATACCTTCTTTGGTTTTGTATGGTGGGACATAGCCCTCTGAAATTTTATGGTTTTTGATTCTTATGTGCATTATTGTTTTTGATGTTGGTGGGATTGCGATATATTCACGTTCGGAAAATGGTATAACATGGCCATGGAAGGTTATGCATTTTTGTGTATATAATATATCGGCTGGGATCTGTTTGAAGAATGCGTCGCCAAGTATCGCGTTTTCCTGGATTGGAAATGCGTCGGTGACAACATGAAATACTGCTTTTACTGATTTAATTTGGATTGAGCATTTTCCTCGAGTATATGTTTTACCGTCAGTTATACCTGTCAATTCATAAAATTCCCGTGTGTCGATTTCTGTTGTGGGATTGAGTGCGCTTCGTTTGATTAAGTTTATTTGTGCACCTGTGTCGATTAATAACTTTGTTTCTCTGTGCGTAAAATCAGGTGAGTTTAATGCTATTGAGGGAGATTTGTGATTCTTCGAAATTCCTAATTTAAGCGTTGCCTCTTTGAATTTAATTCCGATTTCTTTTAATTGATCGCGGTTAAAGGTCTTTAGTGATCTGATGATGAGTCTCGTGACGCACTTTTCCGCGAGACGTTGTCTTAGTTTTTTAGGTCTACTTTTTCGAAAAGTGTATCAATGTGTTCTGTGCTATTCGTTCTTGATTTTGTCGGGGTATTTCTACCGTATTAAGTCGTTCTTGATATTCGTTTTGGTGTTGCTCAAATGAGTTGTTTCTGTATCGATTTTGGGAATTGTCTGTGTGTTTATCTCGGGAGTAGTTTTGTGTCTGTCGTTCGAATTACTTCAGTTTGAATAATTGGTATGTCTGTCGTTCGAGTAATCTCTGTGTCTCGTTTGAATAATTTCTGGATCTGTCGTTTGAGTATCTGTCGTTTGAACAATTTCTGTATCTGTCGTTAGAGTTATTTCTGTACCTGTCGTTTGAATATCTGTCGTTTGAGCATTTCTGTATCTGTCGTTTGAGTATCTCTCGTTTGAATAGTTTCTGTATCTGTCGTTTAATCGGTTTCTCGAATGATTTCTATATTTGTCGTTTGAGTAATTTCTGTATCTGTCGTTTGAGTCGTTTCTGTATTGGCCTCTAGAATTTCTGGTTTTGTTTTGAGTATATCTGTCTCGTGAATTATTTCGGTATCGGTCGGATGTTTCTTGTGAGCGCCAAGAATTTTTACCTTCGCGCATGTTTTTTATTGTGAAGCAGTCTTTTGTGTCGTGTGTATGTGATTGATGAAGTTCGCAAAATTTTTCTGGGTTTTTGTGTTCTGTAAAATGTACTTTTGCGGTGTTTCTGATGTCGAGTGTTCCGCGCATTCGCTTTTGTTTCTCGATTTTGTATTCTATTGTTTGAGCTCGACCGATGATATTATCAAATGTTTCTGCGTTATGTAGAATCAAATGAGAACCTATTGCCGGTATTAGTCCTCTAACGTAAGCTCTTTTTGCCCTAGCTGTTACTTCCTCGATTCGTGTGTCTAGAAATGTTCTCTGTGCGGCTGCAGTGTATACATCCGATAATTTATCTATTATATTATTGAGAATGTCGCGCGTTCTCGCTGCGTATTCAATAACGGTTTCACCGTAATTTTGTGGGGATGATTCTATTTCATTTTCTAAGTCTGCCAAATCTTTATTTTTACTAAATGTTTTCTTTAATATTTTTAGGAGTGATTCTAGAGAATTTGGGGGGTTTGCATCGATGACTGAACGTGCGATGCCGTTCAGTTTGAGTGGGATCATTTTTAATCACTTAGATCGTTCGCCATCTGAAAGGCATTTATTGACTCGTTTAATTGTTTTTGCGTGCTCTTCTATTTATACATTTTTCCCATCGTATACGGGGACAACTTTAAAAGCGTCTCTAAATGTAAATGTATTGTTATTTTCGGCCATTGTAATAATTTGGTGTTCAATGTTTGGGTAAAAATGTGGGGGTACTGAATTTCGCCTATTTGTCCTACGGGGTGGTTTGGTCGGTGGATTGGAGATTACGGCGCGATAAAATGACATGGAGACATGTTTATTAACTTTGATGTGTAGCTGCTAAATGTACATTTTTGTTCGTTGGTGGTTAAATGTAAAAAAAAAAATTTTCTGTCGAAAAATTTTCGAGAGGGAGCGACAACAACAAAAAAAAATTGTTTACATTCTGTGTGTAGTTATTAATGTTTGTGTGTGAGTTACTTTCACCATAAACGAATATGCGTTTTTTAGAGCTAGCATGCAAAAGATTTTTTAGTGGAGTGTACTTACAATGCCAGAAGAACGATGGTGAGCGTAAGCATCAGCTGATCTTTTATGCGCTGGGACGGTGGCTCACGCGTAGCGGCTGAGTCGTTGTGTGCGTGCGTCTTCGTTGTTCCGTCCGTGTGTTGGCGTAGTAGGTCTGGTGTGGCTGAGGTCGTGTCGTGTGTGGCTCGTTAGTTGTTCCTCGCTCGTTGCTTCGTTGTGTGTGTTATCGGTGATCGTTGCGTATGTGTTCTTTCTTCTTTCTTTGCTGCTTCGTTTCCGTGTACGTTGTGTAGAGTATAATGTATAGTGTGGTCTGTGTTTGATGTGATTTGTCTCCAACCTTTTTTTTCTCATTTGTGTTAAATTATTATTATTTTATTTTATTTTTTTTCGCTGTGTCGTTTGTGTAATTTATTGTTATTATTAAAATTTTTAAGATAATTTGCGTTGGTCGAATCCAACTTCTGACACCATGTGACGGATGGTGAGCGGCGATGAATGAAATGCGCGTATAATTATGTGACAGAATTAGTTTATTAATTCAGATGGAGCGGTATAAGGTCTTGACAGTTTAGGTGTTGGAGGAGGACTGATTTAGATGATGGAAGATGCTGGGAGAAAGGGTTTGAAAGAAAGAGTTTAGGAGTGGAGGGGATGTCGCGTGAGGGTGATAAGGGACCGTGGGATTGTGGAGTCAGCGGAATTGGGAGTTAGCAAGAAAAGAGATTAGGAGTAGGTGAGAACAGTGGGAATTAAGTGTGGGACCGTTACAACGAAATGTAGACAGATAAAATTATAATTTTTCAGCATTATTCTCGATCCAACAAGATGATTTACGACCAATGTCGTCGACGTCAATTGCTCTGTAAGTCAAATTCGCGAATCATACGTCGTAGCTCTCTCGCCTGAAGAAGCTACCTTATAGCTTGATCAGTCGAGCCATATACTTTCGGTGCCAGAAAAAAAAATAAAAAATATATATATTGTAACGGGTTTTTCCCGCACCTTCCGAGAACCTCCGGTTCCGCCACTCGAGGAGGACCGCGCGGTGTTCCGCGCCATTCTCCGCTGCTCCGGCGAGGTGGAGTCGGGACTTGCTGACGCCGCAGGGTTAACCGGGGGCGGACGGGCGCCAGGTACGCTCACGTACCACCAGCCTAGGCCGGCTTTATTTAGATTTGCCGCCACCACGGCCTCCCCTACGCGTCCCCACTTCCTCCTCGAGAGCGAACACCGGGGTCCCGGGCTACACTCCGGCTGACCCAGCCCGCCTGCGGGTCGGTAAGGTAGAGGGGGGGGGGGGGGGGGGGGACGAGAAGGAATTTTGGGTCAATTAGGCCAAGTATCAATTCAAATCCACAATTTGCAAGTAATCCATTTATTACACGAGGAATGGTACAATCGCGATTCATGTCTACGGATAACGCTCGCACGCGGTAGGGAACCTTCTTCCGCTGGTACCCTACCCACTCATAGCGCCAGATAACCGCGTCCGAGAGAAGGAAGGACAATATATACTCTCGGTAGGTAACGAAACGAGAATAGGTAACCCCCCGGGATGACAACTAATTATTTCCGGTCGCACCCTGTAGGTAGCCAATGACGGTAGGTAACCCCCTCAACGATACACGATTATTTCAGTTATCGCCCTGTAGATAGCCAACGATGGTAGGTAACCCCCTTAAGGATGAACGATTATTTCAGGTATCGCCCTGTAGATAGCCATGATGGTAGGTGACCCCCTTTAGGATGAATGATTATTTCAGGTATCACCCTGTAGATAGCCAAGATGATAGGTAACCCCCTTAAGGATGAATGATTAGTCCAGGTATCGCCCGGTAGATAGCCAAGATGATAGGTAACCCCCTTAAGGATGAATGATTAGTCCAGGTATCGCCCGGTAGATAGCCAAGATGATAGGTAACCCCCTTAAGGATGAATGATTATTCCAGGTATCGCCCGGTAGATAGCCAAGATGATAGGTAACCCCCTTAAGGATGAATGATTATTCCAGGTATCGCCCGGTAGATAGCCAAGATGATAGGTAACCCCCTTAAGGATGAATGATTATTCCAGGTATCGCCCTGTAGATAGCCGATGATGGTAGGTAACCCCCTTAAGGATGAATGATTATTTCAGGTATCACCCTGTAGATAGCCGATGATGGTAGGTAACCCCCTTAAGGATGAACGATTATTTCAGGTATCACCCTGTAGATAGCCAAGATGGTAGGTAACCCCCTTAAGGATGAATGATTATTTCAGGTATCACCCTGTAGATAGCCGATAATAGTAGGTAACCCCCTTAAGGATGAATCATTATTTCAGGTATCACCCTGTAGGTAGCCAAGATGGTAGGTAACCCCCTTAAGGATGAATGATTATTTCAAATAGCCTAGACGCGACGAGAGAAAAATTCCTTACTCTATAATAATTGTAACATTATCCTAAACGACATAAAACTGGCACGGTGACTCGATATAAATTAAGTAAACAACACGGTGTGACCGCGGTAGAGGACGGTCGCACGTGGTACGCGACGCCGGCGCGTGTTATGAAACGGAGAGAGTCGACAAGGGACGAGCAGCTTTTGGTACGCTACCATCGTACTCTCACTCTATAATGCTTGACGCGGGACTACCGCAAAACAATTTCGATTAATTAATGATTATCACGGGACTCACTTAATTTGCTGTCTCGTCCCGGCCTCCTCTCTCTTTCGCTCCAAAAGTGGACGGAACTCACGTATGCCGGTGTCGATCTCGCTTGCTGCCTTGGCTTCTCGCAAACCCTCGTGACTCTATTGCTCCTCGAAATACTCCCTTTGTTGCTCGTTTTCTCTCACTCACTTCTGCTCCTCGAACTAATACTGTTCCTCGTTGAACTATGACTGCCGGTCTCGTTGTCCGGCCGGTATACTTAGCCTACTTACTCTCCCCCTACTTTTCCTTTATTGCTGACCAATTATGTCACGGGTGTCGCGTGGTCGGCTCTCTTCCTCGAAGATTCTCGCCGGTCCTCCCGCGCCGCATACCCCTCTCTGGCCATCCAGTGGCGCGAGCGGGGGAGGGGGGGAGCGCGACGAGAGTCGTGCACAGCTCACCTAGGAGCCGAGTGCTCCCGAACCCTACGACGCGCCCCACCTCACCGCACGCCTTCCCCCTGGAGCCCGGAACGGACGACGAGGAAGGGGGGGAGCTCACCTCGCCGGGCAGGCGTCCCTGTCTTTGGCGGTTGGCTCACGGGATTTTGCCACCAGGCACGAAAAATTACAACACCGCCTTCCCCGCCGCACCCGCCGAACTCCTTATTTCGAGGCGCCGTTTCGCGCGGACTTCAGCGTGCGGTGCCCCAACGAGAACTTCGTTGCTGGAAAAAATGTAGCCGACGGACCGAATTGCCCCCGGGGTTGATGACTCGATGTTCCATCGGCGCCAAGGGTCGCACCTGCGACCCCCTGCAGGCTGCCATCTCCGGTGTGACGAAAAAATCGTCACAGCACATAGAAATAGCAAATACGTCGATCATATGTCGTCTTCTTGTTCTTCTTTTTTTATATTTTTTTTGCTGTGACCCAATTAGATCTTAACCCATAACCAGATAGGTGATAGAATAGTTTGACAGGATAAAAATCCTGCACGTTACTAAGGATGTTTGGCGTTGTTATTATAATGAAACTCGGCCAACTTCACGGAGGTGCATTATATGTATATGTCATCGAGTAACGAAAATGTCGATTGCTCACTGAGCAAAGCATTCAGCGGAAAAGAGCGTTGTGGAGTGAGCGATCACACAACTGTTCCGTGCGCTGAATGCGCCCAATGAGTACGTGTGACGTGTACGTATGCACTAACACGCGTTGATCCAACACACTCATAGTGTACCTACTCATTAATTTTTTTGGACTCCGAATTATATGCAATTAAGCCTTTTAAACAGTATTAGTATTCCTTTTATTGTACCTCGAGTGCCACATAGTTTTCAACAACCAACTTCGTTCCCATCCCTGAAGTCACACTACATTTTTGACAATTTCTCTGATGTATTCTTACATTTTTTTTTCGTAATGTTGGCTGTTATTTTTATAACGTAATAACGTTACTTAAATCCGAGTCTCTATTAATTAACAATAGTAACATCTCCTCTAGATTTGCATGTATAAGATGCCGTTTAAGCCTTACCTCGTCATATGTTGATCCCGATAGACAGTCGAAGTTAACTGCAAGAATCAAGTCACCAACTTGCAATCCAGCCTGAAATATGATAAAAGTTATACGATCAATTGAAAGGTAAACTTAGCGTATGACGGTAATAAATAATACAGAAAAAGGGTAGATGGTATATACATTCCCATTGTATGTACTGCGAAACTGCATTCTATAGTTTGAAAACTCATAAGAGATTATCAAAACATATAAAGGATGTATCATTCAATTCATCGTTGCAATTAACTTGGGACGATGAGACAGCTCGGAAAAAAGTTCCCCATGAAAGTATTATGCTTTCAATAATATTACCACATTTATTAAGCGTCAGTGTTACAGGGGATGAGCAAAAATGCGATCTGCAATTTCTTCGGCACTGAGCAACCGATCGCGTTAAAAATTTAAGGGTACATAGAGAATTATAGCATAATATTCGTCACTATTATTTTTATCCAAAATTGCGAAATAAATTTTGCAGTTTCAGTTATCACTGGAGAAATGGGACCATTTAGTTTATCAACATCTTTATAGCTACCATATATAGGTACCATAAAAAGTGTGCATGTATCTGTGTGTGCGTATCTTAGGTTGCGCGATTGTGGGCATGTTTGTTTTTTTCGCGAAGAAGAAAATGCTTATCGCACGATAAGAAAGTCGGACTTCCCCGGAATAGTCATGACTCCACGACTGTTTCGTGCAGTTTGCCTCACGGGTCACTGTCTTCTACCAGGAGAAATTCACGTCAGCTATTACTCTTGGTCTTCTTTATGGCTTTATTAAGTCTCAGCCGGATTGCCTTGACCTAAGACACGCACACACTGATACATGCACACTTTTTTATGGTACCTTCCGGATAGCGCTAAATAGTAAAAAAATGGAGTTCCAACATGAAAACTACAATCTGAATCGAAAAATGTTTTCTACAAAAGTTGTTAGTTTTATCGCAATGCATTGTTTTGTCACAAAAAAAAGTTAGGTTTCCTTAAAAAAAAACATGTCAGCCATCGTAACGTCGCCATTTTGAATTTGCGACCTTCAACAATATTTGTTTGGAACGTCCCCCTTCGAACTCTAAAACTTTTGTTCTAAACAAAATTTGATCAGAACAATATTTTTCGAGATAATTTAGCTGTAAGATTAAATCTGGACATCTTGTATATATGAACATTCACTTTAGCTATCCCTGCAGCTTTTTTGAATGTTTGTCAGCTCTATATTGAATTTTTTTAACTTCACCGTGAATTCATAATCTGTGACATTAAAATTATACAGCGTGAATCGCATAAAGTTACGCATAGCGAAATCTGACATAGATGAGGCCATTACGAACAAAAGTTGCAAATAAACATTAGGGATATTGTTAATAATTTATGAGATATAAATATTTAAAGTTGGTCCAATCAGCGCGCGCCGAGAAGCGTTGAAGCCGCCCACCCCCATCTAGCCGTAGATTTAGCATAGATTAGGGCGTTACATTTGGGTTTGCAAAATTCAGAGCATTCAATTAGATTGCTTGTATTTTTCCGCAGTCATTTTTTTTCCTCGGGCATTGGCTGCTCTGAATTTTGCCCAACGTGCCGACAAGCGTTGAAGTCACTCACCCCCCGCCTAAGTTCATAGCAGCCAATGCTCGAGAAAAAAAATGACTGCGGAAAAATACAAGCAATCTAATTGACTGCTCTGAATTTTGCAAATCCAAATGTAACGCCCTAATCTATGCTATATCTATGGCTAGTGTGGGGGTCGAGGTGGGCAGCTTCAACGCTTATTGGCACGCTGGGCAAAATTCAGAGCAACCAATGACCGCGAACAAAAATTAACTGCGTACTGATACAATCAAAAAAATTGACTGCTCTGAATGTGACAAATCCAAATGTAAAGCCCTAATCTATGATATATCTACGGCTAGATGGGGGTGGGCGGCTTCAACGCTTCTCGGCATGCTCTGATTGGACCAACTTTAAATATTTATATCTCCTAAATTATTAACAATATCCCTAATGTTTATTTGCAACTTTTGTTCGTAATGGCCTCATCTATGTCAGATTTCGCTATGCGTAACTTTATGCGATTCCCGCTGTATACTCGTATACTCTGGTATATACTCATTTTTATAATAATTAGACCTGTAGAAAAGAAGGATTCGTGCGCATAACGAGGTGTTAGTTAAGTATATCCTTACTATTAGCATTATGCCAAAAAAGATAAGTAAGCCAATTTTAACTTATTTGCATAGAAAAAAATATATTTTTACAAAACTTTGCGTAATTTATTTGGCTGAGTACATACATATTTACCAACTTTTATTACATGGCATATAGATTTGACATATTTAATATTCATTATCGTATAATTATTACTTTTTTTAAATGGAATAATGTGATTCACTGTTGATTTTGTATCATAGTGATAAAACATTTTAGTATGGTCTACACTAAAAACATTAAGTACGAAATGTATTACATTTTTTACTTCGAAAAAGAATTCAATAGATCCATACATTGGAACAGCATTGTTCTTTAAATAAACCTGTACGGTATAACTATTTACTTTGATTGATTTATACGCAGTTGACGTGTATGAATTGTTATTTATAATAGCTCGATTATATATTGTTAGGTAACTTGGATCTATGAGATGAGATGTTAGTAAATCTATTATAGTAGCATCAATTTGGAAATCACTAGATCTACCAATCAATTGATTTTTATCTTCATTCAATGATTGATTCGCATGGTTGCCAAGTTCTGAATTTTTTAGTAATTGCACTGCTTGAGCAATCCGTACATTATTAATTATTTCTTGACCCAAGTGTTTGGAGCCATGAATACAATTTGCCAGATAATCATTAAAATTCTCGAACGGAAATGCTGAAATTGCCCAGAGAGGACCCCAACGTTTTACAATAAGTCCTTGGTGCAAGAGTTGATGCACATTATATGTAATTTTACGGTCACTATACAATCGGCTAATTTGTGTGACAAATAAATTGAGCAAATTTTGCGCTTCAGTGATTGCATCTTCCTTTATTTCAGCTTTTAATAAAATAAATATCGCTTTAACGAAGAGTAACCAATGCTGGAAATAGTCAGTTGGTAGATAATCCATCAATGCCGGAAATGAATAAAAAAAAATTATAATACTCTGATGCTTTGAAAAATTTTACTTCAGATAATGCACGCGGCATTCGATTAAAAAAATAAGGTGGTTTAATGTTTTTTAGAAACCCATCTATTTTTTCTAAGTGGTTCTTTATGCTCCAGGGTTTTTGCTTTGGTTCAATCCATAAACTGCAAAACTGTCGTCCTACTCCAAGCAATACAGAATGCATATGTTCTGGTACTAAACATGTTGCTCGATCAAGCATAGATAATTTTGTAATAACGCTATGGCCTTTTACACCTTTAATATTTTTTACGTTCAAGAAACATACTTTTTGAGCTTGTTTTTTCATTTGTTTTCCGGTCCTTAACTTTATTAGCTCTTGTACTACAAAAGGATACGTAGAGATATTTTTTTTCCTGCAATTTCTTGACACGACTGCTCTTTTAACTCGCAAATATTGCAGCCATATTTACCGTTAAAATTCACAATATTTTGAATACTGGCTCTTGCTGGAACATCAGCAATTATTATAGGAGCGATTATTTTTGAAATCATTTCTTTTTTAGTTATTGGATGAGTTCATTTAATCCCTTCTTCATAACATTTTATCAACTTTGAACAAAATGGGTCAAGATAAACATTCATATTTGGTTTCAAATCTCTATCATACCAAAGGCCGATGAGAGTGAGATATGATTCTCTTAATCGTTCCGGTAGTTCTGCTATGGTGAACATCAATGGCCAACAATGGTTTTTTGAACTCTTAACTAACGAAATACCATCGGTATTAAGTAGTAAAGTCAAATCGTATTTTTGCCTGTCATTTCGCGAGTTCACTCGTAAGTATTCGCTACCATCTGTAATATCAGTGATTTTTTGTTTCTCTCGATATGATACGAATTGTAATTTATCAGCCAAGTTTCATTTCTCAAACATATTTTTTATTTGGTCGTAAATATCTATTTCGAAGAAAAACGAACTCTGTTGCATGTGTAACGGTCCCACACTTAATTCCCACTGTTCTCACCTTCCTAATCTCTTTTCTTGCTAACTCCCAATTCCGCTGACTCCACAATCCCACGGTCCCTTATCACCCTCACGCGACATCCCCTCCACTCCTAAACTCTTTCCTTCAAACCCTTTCTCCCAGCATCTTCCATCATCTAAATCAGTTCTCCTCCGACTTCCTAACCAACTAGACCTTTTCCACTATTCAATAAATATCAATCTTTATCATCGCAAACACGTATAATTATTCGTACAACTCGCCGTTCACCATCCGTTACACATGGTTTCATTACAAAAAGAACATTTGTCAATTCCGGATTTGCTACCGTTGTAGGATAAACATTTTCGACAGTAATAATGTTTGATAGCAGTGAACGATGGTACGGTGTCATTTACATATTGAAAGAGTTTGTAAACTTCAGTCTGTTCTTGGTAAACAGTTGTCATCAGGGAGTACTTTATGCAAAAGATGAAGAATATCTTTTAAAGCAGCTTTGGTCCAATTATGTTTAATATATAATTCTAAGACAGCTGCAATACTTTGGTGTAAAGTCATAGAGCTATGTTTAGAGAGTAACATTTGAAGCACATTCGCGTCGTTTCTTGGTTGATTATTGTCAGACTCATCGTCGGAATGTAACGCATCTGCATTACCACCATTATTATCATCATTAACAATATCTTCATCATCATTGTCATTATCATCAATAACAGCGCCTTCTTCATGATTATCGTCGTCTTGTTCGTCATGAAAATCCTTATTATCGTCCTCATCGCTGTCAATATTTGGATCTCTTGATCTTCCGTCAGAAGTTGATGGACCAGCGTCGTTAAAATTTGCTGGGCAATTGTCAGACGTATTCGTCTCGTATCTTGAAATTGTTCTTAAAGGTATCTAGGAAAAAATACAAATAATATTTTGATAACTAAATGTGGCCATGAGACCATATGGCAACGGAATAATAGTCAAATTTGAGAAAAAATAAATCACTATAAAAAAAAAGAATTTCAGCTAAGCATCTATTTTATACGTTATCACATCAATTTTACGTGATTAATTTCAACATACTTGAACCAAATTATCTACCAGTTTCAAACAAAATAATGCTGATGGATATTACATTTTTTTTGTTATTTATATACAGAAAATTATACCAAGACTTTATAAAAAAAAATGTCTTTTAGACAGGTCAGGTTAGTTTCCAATTTTAATTTAGAGATAACTAAAAAGAAATCAATATATTCATCCAAAAAGTGTTTTCAAGGCATATTTTTTTGATATATTAGATTTATATCAAGGGGACCCAGTCAGTGTCAAAATATCGATTTAACAAAATTATTAAAAAAATTTGTAGAATGCTTAGAAGTATAATTTGTATATCATTGAATATATTGAATGCAGAGATTTGGTTCTAGTTAGAACCTGTAAGGTGTATCAATACCATGATAAAAGAATTTTTCAGTTTTTTCTCTCCGCACATAATTCAGAATGCATCGCTCGATGACTTCTGCTCTACGATGTCTCACTTACTTCATAGAGCAGAATTTTTTCAGCGGTCGCTAGACAAATTCTGCTCTATTCAGAATGCACCGGTACATTCTGAATTATATATGCAGAGAGAAATAACTCAAAACATTTTTATCAGGGTATTGATACACTTTAGGGGTTCTAACTACCAACGAAATATCTTCCATTTAATATATTCAATAATATACTAATTATACTTGTAGGCATATTCTACAAATTTTATAAATAATTTTGTAAAATTGTTAATTTGTAGGTTAATAACTCTGATTTTGATTTCGTAAAAAAATAGAGATCACCACACATCTAAATATCCTCCTTTGTAATTAATAAGACAAGTATTTTATGAAAATAAAAAGTAATTTACTGATTGACTAATCTGTTTTAATGTAAAATGAAATAAAATTATTAGGCTACAACGATTATTAAAAGCCCACTTACCATCAAATTCTGATCTTCCATCCAAAGTTTATATCGTTTTTTAACAGGATTACCATGATCATAATTTCCCGAATTTTCGGACATCTTGTTTATAAAAACTTTTCTCAATTATAAATAGATTTTTTTATAAATTATTTACATTCGATAACTTCATCGATATAATATCGATATTCTGATACATCGATGAACCCCCGGCACACACGCCGCCGCCATCTTATCTAAAGCTAAATTATTTTCTTGCTGGCGCCAGTCATGAGTCAAGACCAGTCCTAACAGTGTCGCGTGTGTTGTATACGCCGGTTTGTCGGTACTTGTTCAATCCGAAAAGTGGTACTTGATCTTGTTTTTCAAATGTATTTAATCGAGTGTGATGAAGATAATTCCCTAATTATCTTGGAAAAACACGATATCATTTGCGATGAAGAAACCGTCGGAATCGGTGATATCATAACCTTCATCTATCAAAAAAACGCTATCAAGAACAATTCGAGCGTCTTCAGGTAAGAATAAATGAAAATTGTTATTTTAAGTGAAATGCAATACCAACGTATGTAACATTTATATTTTACTCTGTGAAAATGCATGACAATTTTGAAAATATATGTTTCGTTTCAAAGATAAATTATTAATCCTATTACCAATATTATTGATATTGAAATATAGTTCATTTCAATCTTATAAAAATTAAATCTTTTTCGTTTAAGTATATTTTATTTAAAGTCAATTTTTTTGCCATAATTAATATTGTAACATGACTAAATAACATTATTAAACTTTAACAGCAATTTGAGTAATTCGGAATGATTGAAGATTAAAATAATTAGTTCAAGGTATGAACTTTCGAGATAATACGTAATATAACATTTTATTTTGATTTTATCATTATATATTTCATTGTTTAGGAAACAGGTAAAAAAGACTTTCCTGGGTAAGAAGAAACTAAATGGATCAGATTTGGAAGTATTGTCTGATTAAGAGAGTAGTCCAAAACTATTATCCAAAGTTAGTATCATCCATGAGTTATTGTATCAAGCTCGATGGGAGTTCTAATAAAATAATTACTTCTTTTCGTATTTTTTTAAGGAGTAGTAGTAATAGTTGTTATAAAATATTTAATTAGTCAATGTGATCATCACATTAATCGATGTGTACATCATAGATGTTTATTATTTGAATTTGCAGAAAAATCTATTGAAATCTGATTCCGTGCGATGCGTGAAATCATTTGATCTGAGTTCGGAAATTTCTTCCGATGGATGTGATAGTCCAAAAAAAATATTTGGGGTCAGTAGTACTCGTATTCATTACCATTAAATTTAATGTAATAAATATAAAATCGATTATTTTTATTAAGTAAATATTAATCATAAAAATTGAAAATTCTTACACACTTGAGAACTGAGTAAACTTATTATGTAACTTTTTTATTTAGAACAAAATTTAACGTATTATTTTAACTTTACTTTAACAGAACATTACAAACTTTTATTTTTATTAAAGGTCAGAACTATTTAATTTATCATATGGTGTTAAATCATATAAATAACTAGTATTTTATTTCTAATATGAAATCTAATTTGTATGATAAAAATGATCATTATTTTTTATCTACAGACGATTCCATTGAATAATCCTGAACAAAAATAGAACCGAAATCAAAAGAAAAAAAGGAAGCTTTCCCTCCTGCTGATGATGACATCCAGTTGTACGGTGCCGATTACGATGATAAAAAGGTGTGCACTACATTCTTATAGACTGCGATCTCTTTTATTTATACTAATAATTAATTATTTCTTTTTTTATATAGATGGTTCACCTAAACAATGGTATATATTGTCGTAAAAACGTGTACAGCTCAGCGGTGAATGGCTCTCATTCAGCGACGGGACCACCGCGAAAACTCCTTCCAGGTGTTATTAAATTGGAATATCTTTTACAATCTACCATCACTGGTCAAACACCAAGAGCGCATGGTCGAGAGCGACAACAAGAGGATGTCATTTGCTTGCACGAAACAGCACGAGAGGCTATCACTGCGTTTGCTCGATCGTATGCGCATGGTCGAGAAGGTTGGACTTCAGAAACTCCAGCAAAAATAACTTCATCACTACGACAAAAACTAACGAAAATTAATTTGTTCCATAAAAGAAAACGCGGCTAAGACTACAGCCGGTAATAATGGAACGGACCCTAAATCGAACGATGAAAAGTAATATAACAGTAAAGGTTACATAAAAAAATACGATGTTACATATTTTTTTTTGTCAAATTAGATTATTCTGCTTCTTAATAATTAATATTCTGGGAGACTGAAAACCAAAAACTAAAAATGGAAACTTACTGTGATTATACTCGAAGATGTAAAAAAGGTAGCCTTGTTATCTTGAAAGTATTCTGTTGAAATATTTACTAAGTTTAAGAAATATTACATTTTGACTATGCATAAGCAGTTTATTTCCACAAATAATTGATTTTACGTTAAGAGTCAAAGAAATTTGATTTTAAGAACTCCAGCACATAAAGTCAAATCACAAAAATTATGGCAACAGTTATTAAATGATAAAAAAGCACGATTTCAAGTATTTTGTTTTGATTTTTTTTTTCATTTTTTATGGCTGGAACTTAAATTTTTCAACTATGCATATACAGTCTATTTCCATAAATAATTGATTTGACGTTTATAGTCCAAAAAGTTTGATTTTAAAAACTCGAGCTTATAAGTCGAATCATAAAAATTATGAAAACAAAGCGATTGATTATATAAAAAAACACGATTTGAAGTATTTTATTTTAGTTTTTTCTTTTTTTAAGGGCTGAAACTTAAATTTTTCTTTTTTTAATTCCTAAAACTGTATAATTTTCTAAAGACTAAAAACTAGAAACTAAAAGTTAAAATTGTTAAAGTATGAGTTCTCGCATTTCGAGACTCAGTAGTTGGTAGAATTGCATCTGTCGAGAACAGCCGAAACTACTTCGAGTGTTCTCGGGAGCGCGGCGTACCGGCACATTGTGCGCGCGAAAATATTCCTTCTACTACTTCTTCTTCTTCGAGACTTCATCGTGAGCGGTCGACTCTGTAAAAGTGTTACTATAACCGTGCGCGCACCAAACCTTTGTGATAAATAAAATATAAGAGATTGTTCAATTTCACCGTGTGTTCTCTTTATATTACTTTTACAAACCTAACCCCAACTCCCACAATCTGAAAGAAGCTGAAACTTTAACAAAAATTTACTAGAAATATACCCAAAGATGTGAAAATAAGTTGTAAGATATGTTTTGAAATACATCATTTTAATTTTTGCTAACAATATATGATATTGAACGTCAATTTATTCAAAGTATGAATAAATGTAGAAATATATGAGCGTAAATAATAATATATCATTATATTTATTTATATATGACAATATCCCTCAATAAGGAATCATGTTCCTCTACATACGATCATATCAACTCATATATGATCAGATTGCTCTATATACAATCATATCAACTCATATATGATCAGATTACTCTATATACGATCATATTAACTTATATATGATCAGATTACTTTATATATGCCCATATTAGCTCATGTGTGATCAGAGTGCTTTATATATGCTCATATTAGCTCATATATGATCAGATTTCTCTACATATGATTATATCAACTTATGTATGATCATGTCTGAGCATATATGAGCACATTTGTTCATTCATATCCATTGTGACGAGCTCGCGTTCTGAAAAATTTCGTAAAACAGATGCTGACGAGCTGCCAGTCTCAAAATCTATAATGACGCCCGTTTTCTTCTTTCTTATTGTCTCACTCTCGCCGATTGGGCGCCAGGTATTTCAATCACCCCGAAATACCAAGGGTTGTTTTTTTTTCTTCAATGCTACTCCGGCTTATTTTCAAGAATGGGGGTGGGATTCGTAGGACAAGCAATCCTTTAATTTTTACCGAAATAACGGGTGAGCACTTTACGAATATTTGACAATTATCTCAACATTTATTAATAAATTCGCACTCGAGCGTTCAACAATACAAATTTCGTTCGTCTTATTCTACTATAATCTACGCGTGTGCGAGTGCGACGCAGCGGCTTTCCGGTTACGCCGGAAAGCACAGCTGATCGTGCGGAGCTGCAAGGGGGTGCGCGACGGACACCAACCGCCACCTCCCGCCCGATCGCGGAGGGGTCGCGCGAGATAAAGAAACTGCACCGCGTGCGCCTACCTTTTTATCGCTGTCGATCTTCCTGGTCTCACACCGCGTCCTTGTCGTGCTTCCTTTCTCTCTCGCTCGTTCTCGCCGGTGCCGGTGGCTTAGCCTCGCTCTCTCTCTCGCACACACACTTAATCCGTGCAATCCTGCACTCTGCACTCTCTAAATCTCTCTCTTCTCACTCACTCGTCTGTTCCTCTCGACTCTTACGCGTCACGTTCCTTCTACTCACACTTTTCTCACTCACTCTTCTATACCGTTCTACTACTCTTTACGTCCTTTCTACTATCACTTCCAAGCTCTCACTGATTTCTTAATCTATTTCTTCCTTTCTCCCTGTCCGCCGGCTCGCGCGTTCTCCTCGCTCCCTGGTTCCTCTGCCGGCGAAGGTGGGGGGTCTCTCGGTGATCGCTCCTCGATCGCCGGCACAGCCATCCCTCTCGCTCCTTCTCTCTCCGCTCAGCGTCGCTCTCTCTCGTCGTTGCCGCTGACGGTTGGCGACCGCTCCCTGTAAATAAAGGAAGCCTCGCCGACAGAGTGTGTCCTTCTATCTCTCTTATTTCCACGGGAGCGAGGCGTCACGACTCTGCTTTTCTTTCCGAATCTTTCTAGCGAGCGCGGTCTGCGAGGAGAGTACCGCCTCGTCACATCCCCCCACTAGGCTATTGTCTACCTCGCTAAGAGGCAGGCACACGCCGATACAATTCCCCATCGCGCGCCAGCAGAGTCGGAGTCCGTCTCGCCCCCGATCAGTCCCATCACCAATCCCATTGCATGGTTACCTTAAACTTATTGCTTACTACCTATTCGATAATCTTACGTTACCTAGCAAATCATTATTAAATCAAAACCCAAATCTTTTTCAACCCATTTTTATTAACGCTTAACTCTACTCGGCCCTTGTATGCAAAAAGTTTTTTTTTTTTTTCTTTTTTTTTTCTAGGGCTCCTACCGAGAGGTTCCTCTGCTTAATCTAACAAAACAATTTTTACGAGGTTCCTCTCTTTGTTTTCGGCCGGCGCCGCATCCTCTTCTCACCACCGCGAACGGCGGGGTGAGCATTCCGGGCACGTTGCCCTGGTGTACCCCACGCGGTAGCAGGAGATGCAGTATGGACGCGAGGGGTCCCAGGGCAGCGTGCATTCTTGTGGCCCATGGCCATCCTGCAGGCACCGCGGGCAGGCCATATCGAATGGGTAGCGTTCTGCGGGTCTCGTCCTACGGCGGAGCTTCGCTCTCTCCGCCCGGTAATGGGCCGCCCTCTCAAGTCCGTGGGGGCCGGGGCACGCGGCGGTGGTCACCCCGTCTCTGTGGCACAGCCGACAGAAAAACAACCGGAGCTGTTTGGGGCACCGCTTCCACGGGTGGTCCAACGCTCGGCAGTTTAGGCAACCCCGTGGAACCGCTGTCCGCGACTGGGCGATGGCCCGCGTCAGCTCCATGTCCTCTTCCTCCTCCTGCGCCGCGTTCCGCCGTCCGAAGACTCCCGGGGGTGCCGGCCCATGTTCTTCGTCCTCTTCTGGGTGGTTGTCCCCGGCCATGCCCATTGCGCGCCGTCTCTCGTTGGCCGCCCGGTCGGTCGACTGGGGCCCTCGGGGAACGTCTTCATCCTCAATACTTAACCCCGCTATCATCTCCTCCACCGGGTCTCTCCAGCCGACGCGTCGAGCACCTCGCGGCCCCGGTTCCGGCACAGCCTCGTCAGAGGGCAGCGTCCACCTCAGTTTCGGAGGTGGGGCGCTATGCGCGGACGTCGAGGGTCCGGGCGTTGGTGCTGCCGTTTCACTCTCGGGTCTTCCGGTCGGGCTCTTCTTCTTGCACCCGGTCGGTGGCACAGCCTTCTCCTCGACCTTCCTAGCAGCCGTCGGCGCAGCCGCGTCGATCTGGGGACGCCCGGTCGGTGGCACAGCCTTCTCGACCGTCCCTTCCTCGCGATTCCTCGCCTCCTCGTACCTCTTCCTCGCTCTCGCCCGGACAGCGGCGAGCTGTTCCTCAGGGGAGGGTTCTGGTTCTCTAGCCGGAGGCGTCGGCACCGTGTCCTCCTCTCCGTAATAGCGCCGGCGAGCCTCCTCGCGGATCCTTTTCAGTTGATCCTCGCCTGACATTACGCACAGCGCTCTTTTTCGTATTCTAGCCAGACACAATCAAGAGGAATTACCACCGCTATCACTACATTATCACACAGAGGGTCTCACCGAGCTCTCCGCGGCTCGCTTAATTACAGAAATTTTCAGGTCCTTGACATGCCAAGTCCCCGCAGGCCGACCAGCATCATCCGACAACTCGACTACATTCGGCGATCTCATTTTCGTTACTACGAACGGTCCGGCGTATTTCTTCGCGAATTTCGAAGTTAAATTGTTCGCGGCATTCGATAACACGCGGTATTTGCGATATACACGGTCTCCGACATGCAACGGAACATCCTTTCTACCTCGATTGTAATACTCGGCCTGTTTGGCCGACGCTTCGCGGATATTACGCGTCACGAGGTCTCTCAACTCGACCAATTTGTTCATTCTTTCGACCCATTTTTCGCGATCTGGTACGTTCGGAACGTCTTCCTTTGCGATTCGCGTCCAGTATTGAGCCGGTCTGGGTTCTCTACCGAGATTCAAGAACGCTGGGCTTACTCCCAAAGACGAGTGCACAGCGGTATTATACGCGAACTGAAATTCTGCTACGCGCATGTCCCATTCGCGGTGATCGGCGGAAATGTAGCTCGAGATCATTGTTTTGAGATTCCGGTTGACTCTCTCTACGGGATTAGCTTGGGCGTGATACGGTGGTGTCGTCATTCGTTCAATACCGTACTCGTCCGTCACTTTCTGTACCGTCTGGTTCACGTACTCAGTCCCGTTATCTGTCAAAAGTCTACGCGGTGTTCCCCAACGGCAGAGTACTCTCGCGCGGAATGCGTCCATGATTGTTTTCCCGGTGGCCGCCGCCGCGGGCACGCACTCAATCCAGCGGATGAACATGTCCTCGAATACAATTAAGTATCGGTTTCCCGCCTTAGATCTGGGGTACGGTCCCATTACGTCGGATGCAACCGTATCCCACGGCTGAGCAACAACCCGTGGTCCCATTATTCCCATTGGCCTAGCTTGATTCGCCTTATGCCATGCACATGTAACGCACTTCCCTACGTAACGCTTCACGTCCCTGTACATCCCTGGCCAATAATAATCGTTAGCTAGTCGACGGTACGTTCGGTCTACCCATGGGTGACCCGATTGCTCCGCGTCATGTGCCTGTTTCAACAAAGCTTCGTGATCTTCCGACGGTATTACTAGTTTCCACGCGTCCACATCCTCACCTACCGCGTCTTTGATTGCGTTCGGACGATAGAAATAAATGGCACGGCCCTCCATTCGCCAATCCGGAAACTCGCGAGGATTTCGACGAATAGCGTTCAGCCTTTCCTGATACCAACCGATTTCGAAACAATCTCCTAGCGAATCGACTTGAGCATCACCGTTTACTTCCACGTCCTCGAACATTCGCGATAGGGCGTCCGCCGCTTCGTTTTCGGTACCATTTCTATATTCGATTTTCATTTTGTATCCGGACAATTCAAACGACCAACGCGCGAGCCTACCAATCGGGTCCGCGAGATTATACAACCATCTCAAGCTGCTATGGTCGGTCACTACGGTGAACTCGTACCCCTCCAAGTATGGTCTAAATTTCCGCACGGCCCAAATTACTGCGAGATACTCTTTCTCCGTGACCGTGTACCGCGTTTCTGGTCCTAACATCGCTCGACTCGCGCATTCGATCAACCGTTCCGAATCACCATCTTTTTGTGTTAGCACAGCTCCGATCCCACGATCGCTCGCGTCCGTGTACACAATAAATGGTAATTCGTAATTCGGGTAGGTTAATATGGCAGCGTTCACAATTTCGTCCTTGACCGCTCGGAACGCAGCCTCTTCGACGTCTGTCCAGTCCCAAGTTACAGTCTTACTCGTCAGTCTGTTCAATGGTCCGGCGACTCGCGAAATATTTTTCAGATGGCGATGATACCAATTTACCATCCCATTGAATCGTCGTAACTCGGTCGCGGATATTCGATTATAGGCCGAATTTTCTCAGGGTCTGGGCGCAGCCCTTCGCTGTTAACCAGAAACCCAAGATAGCGTACCTCGTTCCTACAAAATTCGCTCTTCTCATAGTTTATTATGAGGCCGGCCTCTCGTATTATTCCGAATATCTTTTCGATCCACCCGAGGTGCTTTCGGAACGTCCTATTCACGATGATAATATCGTCCAAGTATGCAAACGCGTGCGGTTCTAGCGCTGGACCAATCAGCCTATCCATCAGCCTTTGAAACGTAGCTGGCGCATTGCACAATCCATAAGGCATTCTACGAAACTCGAACAGACCTTTGCCTACCACAACAAACGCGGTAAAATGCTTACTGGCTTCTGCCATCATGATCTGGTGGTACGCCGCACTCATGTCTAACGTCGTGATGTACACGGCTTCCTGGAGCTTACTCAGGATTGTATCCATTCGCGGGAGGGGATACGCGTCTTTCCGCGTTACCTTGTTCAATTCCCGGTAGTCTACACAGAATCTCCAAGTACCGTTTGGTTTCGCGACCATTACCGGCGGACTAGCCCATTCGATTTGCGACGGTTCGACGATGTTACCGGTTAACATCCTATCTACTTCGGCATGCAATGCGTCTACTACCACGGGCGAGCGTCGGTACATCCGTTGCTTCACGGCGCGATCGGTCGTAACCTCTATCACGTGTTGCGTGAGCGACACAGCAACATTAAAATCTTTCGGCATCGTCGGGATCACCCCCGAGAGCATCTGTTCCAAGTTTTTCTGTTCGTCGCGTCTAGAGGATTCGATCCCGGGATTCCGAATCCCGGGATCCCGAGATCCCGGCCCTATACCAGTCCCAACAATTTCGGGATTAAATTTCGCAGAACCGGGATTTTCGGGATTGTCAAAAAAATTTTAAATATGTCTAAAAATACTTTGTGCAACGAAGTGCTTTCATTTTTTCTGTCACTTTGTTAGTCATTTTGTTTTGACAGCTCATCTTAGGCACAGGCCACGTAGAAGAAACGTCGGGCGAGGACTAGTCGAAGACGCAGCGATCGTCATTACACTTTTATACAAAGTAGGAAATTATGACGAAAACCGCCGCCGCCCGCCGCTTCGCCTCGTCTTCGCCCGACGACTCTTTTGTTTGGTTTGCACCTTAGTCGTGCTTCCATAACTAGTCGCGTTTGTGCCGGCAAACAAGAACGTTGTGTAAAAAGGTCGCGCCACCCATTGCGTAAGTAGTATTTTTATTGTTTTCTATTTGATAAGTATTAATTACACAAATATTAAATATATATAATGGTTATCTTAATTGAGAAGTCATTTGATAAGTATTTACGAATGTTTAACCTAGGTAGTATACAGTCTTGCGGCTTTGAAAACTTATGTCTTATTATGCTTATTTCTATTTGTCATATTATACCAATTTTTGTTTTCTATTTAAAGGTATTTATGACAGACCAACCCAAAGAATAATGGCACTACCCAAAGAAAGTTTTTATATGAATCACAAAAAAAATGGAGATGCATCATCAGTGTGGAGCCACTTCTTGATCGCCAAAGATGGCAATACAGCGCAATGTAAATATTGCCCAGCTATACTGAAAACTTCAGGAGGATCCACTAAAGGATTACATACTCATCTATCATCGAAGCATAATTTGAAAGTAGTCACTGCAAAGTCGTTATCATCAACGAGCCAAAGTGGCGAAGAACCGCCCTTGAAACGAAAACATAGTTCACTTGTGGACTATTTTGTGAAAACTGATACTCTAGACGACGTTTTAGCCCGAATGACAGCTTTAGATGGTTTTCCTTTTAGCGTGTTTGTAACTTCGAACGATTTGCGTTCGTTATTGTTATCAAAAGGTTACTCAGATTTACCAAAAGCTGCATCAGCAGTTCGTAATCGTGTTGTCAACTACAGTTACAAAATAAGGAAAGAAATGAAAGTGGAATTAACTACATTAAAAGGTGAAGGGCAGCGCTTTAGTTTGAGCTTTGATGAATGGACATCCACTTCTAACAAAAGATACATGAATGTAAATATTCATTCGGATAAAACGTTTTGGAATTTAGGCCTTATTCGCATTAATGTATCATTGAAGGCTGAGACTTGCGTTCAAATCTTAAAAGAACGCCTTACTCAATTCGATATCTCTCTGGACACCGACATTGTTGCAATAGTAACTGATGGTCCAAATGTCATGCTCAAAGTTGGAAAACTTCTAAATGCAGAGCATCAAGTTTGTTTTGCTCATGCCATTCATTTAGCCGTTTGCGATTCGTTGTACAAAAAAAGTATATCGGATACTTCTGCAAATGAGCCCACCAATGTTCATTCAGATGATGATGATGATGATGAAGATCTAGATTCTGGATTGGTCGTTGAAACAGAAAACTTTCTGGATTTAACGAATGACCAGAATATTAAGGGAGTAATAAAACAAGTCCGGAAAGTGGTTCTTATTTTCAAAAGAGCTTCATTGAAGAATGATACTATACTCCAAAAATATGTACGAAAAGAGCACGGCAAAGAACTTAATCTACTGCTTGATTGCAAAACTAGGTGGAACAGTCTTTTCACAATGCTCGAACGTTTTGCCCTTTTGAAAGCTAGCATTCAAAAAGCACTTATAGATTTGGATAATCCAGTAAAATTAGATGAATCCGATTTCCTTCTCATCAATGAGATTATCAAAGTCTTGGCCCCGGTGAAACTAACTGTGGAAGCACTTTGTCGTTCTGACGCTAATTTATGCACGGCTGATGCTATTTTAAAGTTTCTTTTTAAACAATTAAATGAGAATAACTCCGTTTTTGCTTTAAAAATGAAAACGCATTTACAAGAGCGCATACAATATCGCAGACGAAATGAGTTGAGCGGTGTCTTACGCTATTTACAAAATCCTCATACGGATGATGATACTTCGAATGACGAAATGAAGCATTTGTTTTCAAGCCCCAGCAAGAATTTAATAAAAAAACAGATTATTGTGTTAATTGAGAGGATGAACACGAAAACGAATGTTATAGAGGAAGACCACAGCATCGAAATCGAACCTAGAACTACTAACAAAAGTGATCTAACACTCAAAGAAAAACTTCAGATTGAAATAGAAAAAAGCATGAAAATATTATCTCCTGATTCTGAATCACACAAAGAAACCGACTTTTCTAAAATTATTAAGAAAGAAATGATTTTATTCGAGGCTTCAGGTTCTAACCGTGGCTATAATTTAGAACGAGCTTATAAGTATTTATTGACGATTCCTCCAACTTCTATTGAACCCGAACGGGCATTCTCTGCAGCTGCATTTATGTGCAACAAATTAAGAAGCAGGCTAGGTGATGAAACATTGGACGCATTGTTATTTCTTCGAGCATATTTTCGCAATTTAAAAAATACTTAATGTCCGTAGAACTAATCATTTTTATAATTATGAAAAATGAGACTGATTAATATTATTATCATTTTGCATCAAAGATATTAATTATGTTAAAAATATAACATATATATATATATATATATATATATATCGTTTTTGAAGTTTAAAGAGAGTTACTTGTTTGAGTTTAGTTTGTTCACTTTTTAAGTTAAGTCATTAAAATTGTTCAAAGTTTAATTTGTTTCATTTGTTATGTTACACTATATACCGTACATTGTTTTTATTTAAACTTAAGTTGATATTTGAGATTGACTGAAAAAATTAAAAGCTGATTATAATCATTTTTGAAGAAGTTTTACTTTCTCTTTTGTTTGATTTCATACATCAAGGAATTTGATTACTTTGTCAAATAAACAGAAAATAAAAACAGAGATTTTTATATATTTTTTTGTGATTTTCCTCTGCAATCCGAAATCTCGGGGTGATCTCCGGATCCCGAGACTGTCTATTTATAATCCCGAAATCCCGGGATTGGAAATAAGGGTCGGGATCGAATTCTCTAGTCGCGTCCTAGTTCTTGAAGTCCGCAACATAACCCGATTGCTGCAAGCTCATCGTTTGGCTTCATTATCGGGTGTTCTATTCCGACCTCGTCTAATGACCAGACTCCGCGCCCGGCACAAACATTTACTCCGAACGCGTGCATGAAGTCCATGCCTAATAAACAGTCTGATTTTAGATTACGCACGATTATGGTGGGGAACCACTTTTGGACCCCATCCAACGAAATCGGGAACAATGCTTCCCCGACTACTCTTTCTACTGTACCGTTCGCCATCGTCACGCAGTCGAGTCTTGTCGTCGGGTATTATCGGTACGGTATCCCTAGCTCATTTACGATATGGCTGCCGATGCGCCCAAACACGGAAGTTGTCGCACCGCTATCTACCAATGCCTCGAGATGCCTTCCACCGATCTCTAGTGACACGAAAACTCTTTGCCGTCCCGGTTCGCGCTTCCACTCTCTCGGGGGAGCGGGAAATGCAAAAGAAAACCTCGTGTTTATCTCGACCGGAACTTCTTGTTCGAACCGTTGGTCGCGCGTCCCGTTTTCGCGATTTCCGTTTTCCTTTTCAACGTTCGCATCGCGGTCGGCCTCATTAGTCTCGCCAATAACGCGAGTGTCTGGCACTTCTTCGTCCGATTCTTCCGAATCGTCGAGTGTCCAGATGCCAATCGGCCCGTAGGGGGACTCACCTGTCTCGATTTTCTCTACGCTTGCCGATGCTTTGGCGTGCGGAGAGCTCGCTGCACCTGTAAGTACATGTTTCCCTAACTCAG
This sequence comes from Netelia fuscicornis, assembly GCA_946811545.1. Classification (NCBI taxonomy): domain Eukaryota; kingdom Metazoa; phylum Arthropoda; class Insecta; order Hymenoptera; family Ichneumonidae; genus Netelia; species Netelia fuscicornis. Next base: position 23,741,070 of record OX328013.1, read on the forward strand.
TGCTCACCCGCTCTACCTTATTAACGCTCGGCTTGTTGGGAATAGGGGAAGGGGAAGGAGGATTTAGCTCTGACCCTTCGCCTTCCGTTGGCGGGTGGTTTACGCGGAGCGCTGGCTGTCCCGCCGTAGCCAGGCTCGGTTCTCGTTTTTTGAGAAGGCACAGCCACAGTTCTCGGCAGTCACGTCTTTTCTGCCGCAACCTATGCACAGCTGCACCTTCGTTTTTTCACACTCACGGCTGAAGTGACCCGCGTCACCGCAGTTGAAACAAAACAATGGAGTTCTTCTCATTGAACTCCCTGAGGCACGGGCAGCAGTGTTTCCAGGAGTACGATTCTCTGGATTTGGCCTGCTGCTTCCGTTGTTCCCCCCACCAGACTGCCGTTGCGTCTGGTGATTGCTGGCGGAATTTGCTGGAGGCTTCGCTGCAACGTTGGCATACGACGTTGACGGCGTCGTTGCTTCCGTCGATGCAACCTGTGCGCCGTTGCCCTCACGCCCTCTCCTTCGGCGTCTCTTCGGCGCAGCTTCCTCCACCACGTTCGCTCGTTTCTCCTGGCCGTTCACTACAGCGCTAATTTCGTAGGTGCGATATCGTTGGGTCGCCGATCTCTTCTGATCCGTGGTCTTCGTTGCAGCGTTTGTCTTAGCGACCCATGCAAACTCTTTGACATGGCATTCGCTCCTCGACGGTGGTGGTCGGCGCATCTTGGCTCGAGCCCACCTTCGTTCGACCTGAGACGCTCGCTCGACGAGCTGAGCATACGTGCGGACCTCGTCTCGGTCCAGTTTGTCCCAGTATTCTGGTCTCAATCCTGCGTATACTCGATCCAGCTGGCTCTTTAGACTTTTCTTCCGACGCAGCCGGTTGTAAAGTCCTTGAATGCAGATTAGGTAATCCTTTGCTGATTCATCCGAACCCTGCGTCCTGGCTCGGATGTCGTCCTTCAGGCCTTGCTGATCGTAGTCGGCTCCGAACCATGCACGGAAGTCATGCAGAAAGTCGCGCCATTCTTCCCACTCGCAGCGGTTCGATCGGTACCACCGGACGGCACGGCCTTTCAACACCTCCGGCAACACTTGGAGATGCTCATCGTACCGGATATCCGACGGACTTATTTTCTCGTAGAGTTGCTCGATGAACTCTTCGCATCCGAAATCGTCGTCTCCGGTAAATTTCAGTTGCCATTTCCGCGCCACTTCCCCAATATCACGTGTGTGCCTTCGGGATCTTGGTCGTTCCCAGCTATCGTCGTCTGAGCTTCTTCGAGGGTCGCGTCTCCTTCGCGGTCTTTCACCACCGCTCCTCGCGTTTCAAAACTCATACATGATCATACATAGCAGTTCATATACGTTCATACATTTACATAAATGTTTCTTTTTTCCCGGGTTTTGAAAATGATTACGTTCAGCGCGAGTGAGTCTTCGATAATCGCCCGCGAATTTTAGACATAACTAAATACTTAATGGTATAGATTCGTTAAAATCAATGAGATGTTGGTTATTTTGATCGGTCGGATTTCTGTGTGAGCCTTCGTTCTTCCCTGGAGGGGATTATCTCGATCACGCTGAGGTGACGCGAGATCGTTGCTTTATGGATGACTTTCGTGGGAAAGTAAATAGAGTTTCGAATTATGATTCTTAGAGTGGTTACAGAGTTAGTTTTTATAACTAAGTTTTCGAGCGACGGATTCGCACAAGAGATTCGTAGAAAAGAAATAAAAGAAAATGTTTGCCGGACAGGGTGTTTATAAATTGATAGGGTGCCTATATTTCGTTACGGTTTTGAATTCCTTGGTGTGTACATGTAACGAGAGCATGGTACTCTGGTAATCTTAACACTAGATTTACTAGCTATTTGCATATACCTGTTTCTATCTAAATATATTTGTTACATATATATATATATAAAGTTGTATTGAGTTCATTAAATATATTTTCTACTTACAGCTACAGAAGTCGTAACGTCATTTCAGAAAACAAATGTTACATGCAGTAGGAATTTTTAATTAAAAATTGCACGACCAGTCAAAATGACTGGTCTGGTAAATTTAGTGTTAATTGGGATCTCTCCCTTAGTCTTAGGCACTCAATCCCCCGAAAATGGGTATAAGTAAGGGTAAAAAAACCCCAATTTTAGGAGGTACCGGCAAAATTCGTGGCGACGGGATGATTCTCTTGCTACCGGCATTTTTTATAGTTGCGCGTGCGCTCGTGAGAGCTGATTTCACCGCGTTGACGCCGGGGATCATCGATGTTTTCGGAGCTCTGATAATAGTCTTTATCGAGATTTTTTTCACTCGAGGCCACCTCTTCCTCTTTTTCTTCTTCCCAACACCCATACCGAGCTTAGTTTTAGTCTTCATCAGATTTGCAATATCGCAAGCGGCAGCTTTTTCACTAAAATCTGCGTCTCTTGCATAAACACGTTTTCGTGCTTTGTCCTCGAGTACACTATCGGCTGCGTGTCGCCATTGATGTTTTCTCGATTTTCAGAATACGCGATATCGGGCTATTTATAAGCAGTGTCAAGCACGGTTATCTCCAAATCACCTCGGTCGAGTCTCTTTTTCAATTTTGTACCGGGGCCGCAATATTGATAACCGCGCACATGCTGTTCGATGGAAAGCTTATTGATGAGATTCTTGAGTCCTCCTCCGTGTACGATTGTTACTCGTTGAAGAATAGTCGTAGATTGAGAAGAAAAATTTGCGAATAGCTTATTTATCGGTATTCTGCTTCAGAAGATGTTCAGAATCCAATTATTTATTCTGCGACGTACACAATGCTACAGAGCCATTGTTCTCAATATTTTTCATATTTATAACATTACCAGCCAATCAATTACCCTTATAAAAGGGTTCACTCGTATTTCGAGACGTCAGTTATTGTCAAGATGAAGTTCTACAATCAATCGATCAAATTACCCACAAGAAATTTAGACAATCTCGTGTAAGGTGAGGCTCGGAGGGGCGGGCAGCGGCGTCATGGGAAATTGTTGACGAGTAGTATACGTGCAGTATTTTGCGGGCCATCCAATTTCGGAAAGAGTAACGCGCTCCTTACCCTCATTGCACATCCGAACGGTTTGAGATTTGAGAATGTGTACGTGTATTAAAAATCTTTGATTCAACCCAAGTACACGTTTCTCAAGCGTCTGCTCGAATCTGCGAAAGGGGTGAAATGTTTTCCTTTCGCCGATCACGAGCAAGTCATCAAACCCGAGGAGGCAGGATCGAATTCGATCATGATTTTAGATGAAATTGCCAGCGAAAAACAGGACAGCGTGAAAGCATTTTTCTGTATGAGGCGAGACAGCGAGGTGGGCTGCTTTTACCGCTGTCAAATGTACGCATGTATTCCAAAACATCTCATGTGCGATAATACTAACCTATAGACACCCTTTATGTGAGGCATTTCGCATGAAGTCATCCCTCCTGAAAAGTGAAAATTGGCCCATCGTCTTAAAATTTTTATGGTCAATAGTCCTATTGATAGTGAAGTTTCAGCAAAAATTTTAACGGTCTAACTCAAATAGTTGCCTAGCAATAGGAGCTCAAATTTATACCATGTTGGCCGTCGTAGCAACATTTCCAGGTTTTTATCTTCCCAAGAAATATAGCGATTTAAAAAAGTCAGAAGTGTTTTTTAAAACATTTTCTGCGTACTTTAAGAATATATTTTTTATTTTTAATAAAATTAATAAGTTCATACAAATTTTTTAAGGTTAATGTTAAAAATGACTTTTTCTCAAAGATCGACCCCATCGATTTTTATTAAAAAAATGTATAAAATGTGATGGTTCTTTCTGAACAAAAAAGTATACAATGTCCAAGATGGGCCGGACCTTAGTTTCGGAGATACAGTAGGATTTATCAGCGAGAAGGCGCTCCGCACAGTGTCGCGCGGGTACCTTCCCGGCTACGTTCGAGTCTGCCATTTTTGGTCGGCAGTGGCAGAGAAAAGACGGGGTCGATTCGATCGGTGGCAGCAAGCGCTTCGGGAAATATCGGCAAACAAATGTGGACACAAAGATAGACTGGCTGATTAAAGTAGTGAAGGATATGACACATGAAGTAGTATGCAAAAGTGAAATTGAGAAAGTCAATTAAAAAGTTATAGTGAAGCAGCGAAAGAGAAGAGGAAATAAAGTATACTAATTGTCAAACCGAGGACAGAACAAGAGAGTGAAATGACCAAGAAATTGGTAAAAGAAAAAGTGAACATAAAAAACCTAGCGGTAGGGATAACACAAATAAAGAAGGGAGGCAAACGGTCGATCATTTTAGGTTGCGAGAGTGACAGAGAGAGAGAGAGAGATAAAAAAGCTGAAAAAGATAGTACGTGAGAAGTTAGGGAATGATTTTGATATCGAGGAACCAAAGAAGAGAAAGCCGAAAATAAAAATCGTAAATGTCAGTGAAGAAGAAATGAAGCTAAACGATAACAATCTGATAGATACGATTGTAACACAAAATGAAATAAACGAATAAGAAGAGTGATTCTACATAAGAGTATTGAAGAAGATTGTAAAGAGAGAAAAAGGGTGACAGGACGCAAACAAGAGGAGGAGGAAACAGAGAAGAAGGATCATTAATACTAGAGGTAAATAAACCGACCCATGAACGAATGATAAGAAGAGAAAAAATAAGCACAGGATGGAGAAAGTATCACATGTTTGACTATTACAATGTAAAAAGATGTTTCAAGTGCTGGGGCTACTATCATATTGCCAAAAACTATACAAGGCAGGCCACATGTTACAAATGTGCAGGGAACTACAAAGCAAACGAATGCACGCCAATAAAGGCGAGGTGTGTGAATTGTATGCACAAAATTAAAACATATAATTTTTAAATAAATGAGCAATTTTGAGGTTGTTTTGTTCTCTTGGTTCTAGGAAGATTTTCCGCCAGAGCCGGTATCTGTGGATGGCGAGAGCAGAGCATTTGCATAAAATGTGTGCGCTGCTCTCTTCCTCCTCGCCACAGAGTCGGCATTCCCTTATCTCTGAGAGGCCCATTGTATGAAGATGGGCCCTAAGAGCGATGTGACCCGTAATGAGTCTGATTCCCAGTCGTACTCCGGCTCTGCTTAAGCCTAGTAGTTCCCGGGCTTTCCCCTGTGAAAGGTTGTTCATATAGAGCATGTCTACAGCCCTCCCTCGTATTCCAGAGGTGGTTGTGCTGCTGTACTAGCCTGCTCTGTATCAGGCGTTTGCCTAGAGCAAATGGCACGCTGACGATTTCGCTGTCAGGTTCGATTTCGGTTCCTTTCTTCGCCAGCTCGTCGGCGATCTCATTACCCCGCAAATCCCGATGTCCGGGGATCCAATTAAACATAATTTTGTTTTTCTTGCTCACCGCCTCCAGTCGTAGCATGCATTCCCATACTAACTCGGAGTCGGCATAAGTGACAGCCTTGACGCCCGCCATACTGTCGGAGTATACTAGAATGTGTTTGCCCGTCGTTTCATTGACTATACACTCGTGAACGGCCAGCACTTCGGCTTGAAAAATCGTGGCTAGTTTTCCCATGGGGAGGCTAATCCTAGTATTGGACCCGGGAATAAAGGCTCCGAAATTATCGTTAGCCCCTGATTCATCCGTGTACCAAATATCGACTCCAGAAGAGGTCGGAATTTTTACGTTCTTCCACTCATCTCTGGATCGTATTTATGTTTTAAAGGGCTTGTTTACCTGGAATTTTCTAGGTACCTTCTTCTGCTGCAATGTAAATGGGTGTTTCTGGTCGATCCAGAGGTCAGTGTGTCCCGACCCCGTGCTTTTCCATCCGCCCAAACATTTTAGCCTGTACGCCGTTAGTCCGGCTTGCCCTATTATGCTGATGTTCAGCGGGAAGAAGCAGAAGGCCACTTCCTACGCACTCATGGGTCTTTTCCTCATGGCACCGGCCCCTGCCCTTAGGTAGTTACCCTGTAGGCTGGTAAGCGGTTTTTCATAGGCGACTCTTCCCACCGCCGGCTACCAGACCACCGCGGCGTACATAATTCTGGGGAGTAAAATCGCCCTGTCCCCAGGTCTTCCTCATGGCTCTTCTACAAGCCCAATAGCTGATGTAGAATTTGTTACACTTCTCCATTAAGTGGTGGTTCCAGTTGAACTTAAGATTAAGATAGACTCCCAAATACTTAACTGTCGTTGAAAAAGTCACCGTCCTCTCCCCTATTGATAGGGGTTCTATGACAGTTGGCTTGTATTTCCTAGTGAAGGTCATGGCCTCTATCTTTCGGGGGTTAACCTTCAGACCTCTGGTCACACAGCATTCACAGGTGGCCTGAAGGGTGTTCTCCTCCAGTTCCTTCAGTTCTGTCAAGACGTTGCCTCTGACCATTATGGCTACATCGTCAGCGTAGCCAAAAGCGTTAATTCCTAGCCTGTCAAGTTCAACTAACAGTTCGTCTACAACCAGGCACCACATCAGTGGAGAGAGAACTCCTCACCTGCGGACAGCCCCTGGCCGGCACCCCCTGAGAGTTGACCTGTTGTGACTTACAGTCAGCGACCTGCCTGTTAGCATGTTTCGTGTCCAGTCCACTAGCACCATGGGCGCTCCGTGCCTTGACATTGCTTCTTCTATGACATCATATGAGATGCTGTCGAAGGCCCCCTCAATATCGAGAAATGCCCCCAGGGCATAGCCTTTGGGTGCCAACTGGCTCTCAATCTTACTCACGAGGTGGTGTAGGGCAGTGTCTGCCGATCTGCCCTCCCTGTAGGCATATTGAGAGTCGCTCAGAGGGTACTCTAGGAGGTCTATTTTTCATGAACCTATCAGCCAGACTCTCAAGTATTTTTAACATAAAGGAGATCAGGCTGATGGGTCGAAAGTCCTTGGCCAATATGTGGCCATTTCTTCCCGGCTTCGGGATAAACACAACTGTGGTCCCTCGACAGACGTCAGGCACGTACGTATGTGCAATACTTACCCTTAGGATTTTTGTAAGGGGGGCCAGGATATGAATCAGCCCTTCCTGCAGAAGAGCCGGGAAGATTTCATCTGGTCCTGCCGATTTATAGTGTTGGAAAGTCTGGATGGCCCATTCCACTCTCCGAGGTGAGACAATCTTCGCTGCCAGCTCTCAGTCCCGCGGTACGCATCTGCCCCGTATACTGGTATGCGATAGCGTGTTTTCTTCGCTGATGCGGAATCCCGGGAAATATGTTCCCATAAGGTGACAGAGAGTTTCCCCGGTGTTTTTCGTATAAGTCCCGTCTGGTCTTTTCAGGCATCCAGTTGGGGTTTATTGTCCTGGCATAGAATTTTGCTGAGTCTAAATGCCTCAGGAGCGCACTCGACTCTTTCGCAAAAACAATGCCAGCTTTTCCGCTTTGTGGCTATTATTTCTCTGCTGTAGTAACACTGGAGTTCTCTAAAGATCTTCCAGTGTTCAGGCAGACGGGTTCTTTTAGCCGTATTAAATGCTTTTCCCTGATCCTGGTTTCCGCCAGTTATTTGATCCACCAGGGTACTTTGTTTCGATTGTTGATGGGATTCAGGGGGCAGTTGACCTTGTAAGCGTCGACTACCACGTTACACAGCGCGGTCGCAGCCCGCTCCAGCTGCTCCCTGCTCTGAAAGTTAGTGGGTATTCTTGGGGTCCAGGCCTTTAAAGCAGCCCGATATCCCTCCCACTCCATCTTTCTACAGCAACGTCGCCAAACAGTAGGCGTCGTATGTTGTAGGGCCATCAGGATCTGCCGGTGATTAGAACCTGACGGCTCCTGAGAGACCCTCCAGTTTTCCACCACATCGGCCTGACCCCGAGTACAAAGGGTGAGGTCAATCACTTCTTGTATTCTGGAGTCTATGAAAGTAAATTCACAGCCTCTGTTCAGTATGATTAGCCCTGTTTCCATAGCGAAACTGTGCAAGCTTACTCCCCTTACATTAATATTTGAGCTCCCCCAGCCAATATGGTGGGAGTTCGCATCACACTCAATTAGGAGTTCTAGTCCTTTACTTTCCGAATATTTAACTAGGGTTTGTATTTCTCTCGGGGGGGGGGGGGGGGGGGGGGGGTCGTATGGCATATAAGCTGACTCTATCATGACTTCCGCGGACTCCCACGGTCCCTTATTAATTTTTATGGTATTTACCGTGAGGTCTGCTGAGCTTACCTGAGGAATCAGCGTCGCCTTCAATCCTTTCATGACGATGCATGTCCTTGATCTTTCTTCAGATGGGGCGCAATGAATTCTCCCTCGTCCTTCCAGGCCTTTGATTGTCCCGTCCAGCAGCCACGGCTCCTGCACGAGTGCCAGTCCCATCTGCTTCCCTGCCAGCGCCCTGGCCAGGATGGCCGATGTACCCGTGGCGTGGTGTAAATCTATCTGAATGATGGGGAGTCCAGAGATGCTCATCCCTGTTTTGTCTCCCCATCATTGTCACCCGTAGGGGGTGTAAGTTTCGGTCCACCTTGAGAGGAGTCCCACCTCAGGCTTCGCCGGATGCCGCCTTAAGCCCCACCACCACGTCAGGATGGAACCCATTCGGGGGGACAGCGACCGTATTGTGGTGTAAATTTTCCGATATCACTACGAAGCTTAAGTGCTTAATTTCATCTTCATCACGATAACAAACGACGAAAGGATGAATAGTTGCCTGGTTGTTGTTCCGGTGGAAGCTTTGAATTTCATCTTGCACGACAAATGCATAATTCCCCGCAAAATCTCCGAGGACTAAAAATTCGCGGGGTTGTAAACTATTTTTTGCAATGTTACATATACGCACTTTGTTTCTTCGCAATCAAATTGTGTACTTTTAGTTTTTCAAGCGATTCCTTCAAAATGTCAAGAAATTGTTCACTTGACATTGTGATATTTTCTAAAGTAGACGATCTGTGTGTGTCCATCTGCAATACGTTAAATTTTCGACAAAATTTTCTTCAAACATATGTTTAATTTCTTTAATAATGATGTCTACCATTGGACAATGACCACATTCGTTAAGATAACAGGGAAGACCTGGAGTTTCGCAAATCATTTTCTTTAATAAATCCTGATATGTACTTTTGTACGAGCGAGATATGGAATTAATTCCTGCCAGCATAAGTTTCACATTTTGGTTTATTTTACACACACACACTGTATGTGTTCCAGGTAAACCAACTACAATGCAGTGTTTAGGACGAAGTTCAGCAAATTTTGTAAAGCCGACTTTTGCCTCTGGCTTCTCAGTTTTAAATTAAATATATGCTTCTTGGAGATTACATAAGTTTAGTCGTTTTTGAATGTGATATTTTTCGCCATTTGCATTGCGTACGGCCACATAAGCTTTTCTGCCAGGCATTATGCGGCTAATTTCATCACTATTATAAAATGCGATAACGTTTGAAATTACAGGGGGCTCTCTCGAGTGAAAATGTGAAATAACTAGGCACTTCCGGTATAGGGATCTCACATTTTCACGAAAGTTGGCGCCATATTTACAAAGTACATTTAACCGTTGTGTGATGCGTGATACAAATTTTGTAAAATGAATGTTACTGAAGAGCAAAACAAGATATTATTAAAATATATGAAAGAACATGAAGATTTTGGACGGGGAAGATTAACGTACAATAGTGGAAATAAAAAAAAATTGGTGAGCACTATATTCACACATTTAATTTAATATTAATATACATCAAAGTTATTGAATACTAGTTTAATGTGTACATACCATTTTATTTGTTTTTTATTCTAAACGTAAACTATTGATAAATATAACCTCTATAGGCATAAAGGGATTAACCTGTAAAATCGACGAAATTCGTTCTCCGTTATTTTAAATGGGTCGATGGGACTTCCACGCAAATGCAGGCAAATCACGCTCACGAGCATGCGCACGGCGGTTCTCGACACAGAAGTTGGTGTCGAGTAAACTCACGCGGATAATCTCGTCTTTTCACCTAGTGAGATTCACCGTAATAGGGTGAGCCGCTCACTTTCGTCATTTTCACTCGTTTCGAGAACCGTAATAGCCCCCCAGAATCGGGAAGTGTACGAGAAGGTATTGGATCTGGAGACGATCCGAATCCACGGTCTTGTTGGAGTTGCTTGGCCTTATGAGCGATTCGAAAAGAAACATTAAAATGGCGTTGCAAGTGTCTAATTGACCATCTGCGTGGAGTCATTGTCAGAAATTTTATTTTCTCTTGAACACAAGTTGCATTGTGTACTAATTGTTTTATGTCATGCAATAATTCATCAGCGACATCTTCAATGTACATTGATTTATCATTTTCTAATTGATCGGTTGGTTTTTCATTTCCTTCAGAACTATCAAAATCCATCGCTATAGAAGGACCTTCCAAAGTTGCGTTTTTTGCAGTATTTTGCTGTTGCATTGCTGACAACGCAATATCTTCACCTCTATATATTTTCATACGACAATTAATACATATGAGTCGCCTATATTTGAGAACTTTTCGCGTAATGGCGTGGATACGTGAGTTATTTTATTTGAAACCCAATTATGGTCACTAGACCTGTCCTTAAGAAGGGCAAAATCGAATTTTAATGGTCTTAACCCCCAAATTGGTTCGTAATAATTCAAAAAAAATGTCAGAATTTTTTTAAATTTTTTCCTCCATATTTACCCACCACTAGGAAGCCTTACTTTTTCCCATAAGAAAAGCATTGATTTTTCGTGATTTTTAATCTTTTTTTTACTGCTGCCCTAATTATCAGCTAAAAAATCGTAAATTCTCAGAAAATGTTGACAGTAATGTTACCTTTTTGTCGAATTTTTTGGAATTCGATACAAGCATTTTTGGGCTAGATCGATCAAATCTTTATTCTCTGTATGTTGCGAAAAACGCGGAAAAAAGCAAAAAAAAAGTCAAAGAACGTCGGTTTGAGAGCTACAAATAAGAGGAATAAAATGGCAAAGGTTACAAAAAATAGAAAACTTTTCGCTGAAGATTGTAAATTGTCAGAAATCGCTGAATATAGAAAAAAAAAGTCGAAAAGTATCTTTCAGAGGTTTAAAAATAGAAGATAAAATCGGTTAAGTCTTCACACATTTTATTATTATTATACAATATCAGAACAAAACTTCTAGTTTATAAATATATAGAAGTTGAAATTGGTCAAGTCATCACATATTATATTAAGGATCTTGATCTTGTCACGTATTTCTAAATTATATAGTAAAGAACATCATAATACTTCCTTAAACCGATTGCTTTGTTCATAAATTTTGCATGACCGTTACCTTCTTCGAATCAAGGAATTTTCTCCTATGTTCCTCAATGACTTGCAAAATGTACTGTTTCTGGTTTTCATTCTGCGTTAGAATATTATTAAAATCTGTGAATAGACCAACAGCCCTTTCTGCCGCATCATTCAAAACTTTAAATTTTTTTACAATTTCCGAACCTTCTAGGAAACTCTCATTTTCAGACCAAAGAGATGGGTCAATTTGTAGAAACGATTGATCAACTTCAAAACGGAAAAAAAATTCCGGGTTTGCGATGTTACAAAATGATCCATCTCTTTGTCACAGAAATTACCAACGTCTTTTACGTGGATTATAATTTTCTTCGGGCAATTTTGATCAATTTTTTCGATTCCGTCGAATGGGCCCAACTCGGACACCATGCTACGTTTCACGTCCAATGGTAAATTCTCATCAAAAACTGATAACGCGACCGTTTCAGGGCTTAAAAACCAAAGGTGATTCACGAATTTTTGCATAGCTGCATTAGCTATCTCTCTGTCAACACTATTATAATTATAGAGTTTTTTCAAAAATTGAAGATCATGATTTGGAGCTGCTCTTGCGATCGGAGCAGTGAACCATGCTTCGAGATAAATCGTTACGATAAAAACTGATACATCTCGGATCGCCTGATATTCAGTTTTCGTCATTTCAAAACTGTCTTGGAACAAAAATATTTTCAAAGAATAAATAGCTTTGGACATAAAACATGCATGATGCATTGAACCCGGTGAACGTATTACGACGCCTTGCGATAGGACGGTTCCGAGAAATAATTTTGTTAAATTCAAAAGCTCCTTGTAATCCACTCGAGGTTGATCCATTTCTAATGCCCAGTCAACAAATGAATTTATTCTCGTGATATTCTCCACAGTTACGACGCTCTGTACTTTTTTATCATCAATTCCGATGCGAAATGCCGTTGAATCGATTTTCGACCAGGAATCTTTGAAACGTTTGAAAATAGGCTCATCTGGTCCAGTCGAGGGAGACTTTAATTTCGCGTTGAAAACGCCTTTTAAAATTATCTCGAAAATATGATGTCGACATGGCAGGTATAAAATACATTTCTCTAACATTTGTTCTAATAAGACCGCCGCGCCATTCACGACACCCATGTTCGAAGCCGTTGTATTACAACAAAGAGCTTTTATCGAGCTCAAAGCACCCCACTCATCGAGAACATCATGAATGGCGTTTGCTTGTGTAACGCCTCTCCCATTTTCAAGTTTTAGGACAACTAACAGCTTCTCAGAATCACTGTTTGTTATCAAAACGGGTAGTCTCTCAAGCTTCTTACCGCTTTCATAATCAGGCAAAAGTTCTCCATCCCAATGTAAAACAGCGGCTCACAAGTGAGTATTTTGGAACATACTTTTTATTCTCATGGACCTCATTTCACGTAATTTTTCTCGCTTTCTTTTTATCGAGCTCCGATTAACAATCAATGCATTTAAATCGAATCCAAGAGACTGAGCTACAGAAGCGATTAAATGAACAGCCGATGTATCAGAGACTTTGAATCTATCCAGAACCGCGACGAGTTTGTCATTCACTACATCTACAATGCCTCGAGATTTTTTCGGATTCGATGGTCCAGCATCATCTGCAGGATGGTCTTCTGTGGAATAATTCGAGAATGTTCCAATGGACTTTTGTGCCAACGTTTGTGAAAAGTCGCCACCATCACTCGATGCCAACTCCACGATCTCATCTGGAAGAAATTTTTATCATTATTACATATACTTGCTGATTGAGGATCAATGAAAAAATGACCCTGAACGAAAAAAAATGACGCCACGGTTTACAAAATATGGCTCACAAAAGGACGAAATTTGCAGATACGGATAAAAAATAAATTAAAAAAAAAACTTAATTAAAAATCTAAAAATAAGCGCCATTAGAAATGATAAAAAAGAGCCACACGATATTTTTCGATAGCGCCCTTCAGTGTGAATGTATGGTAATTAATATCATTGAATGGCAAAAAAAGCCACTAGTTTATACGAAATTGAATTTAAAAAAAATTAAATAATACACACAACTAGGTAATTGGTCCAAGGACAATACTGTATCATGATATTTTTTCGAAAATGCATAAGTCAAGAAATAGAGGTTGCAAGAGGTCGAAATTTGCAACTGCAGAGACCTTCAGGGTCATAAACAGATGGTTTGTTCAAGATATTCGGAGAAAAATTACCAAATAGTGCTCTTTCCTGTTTCATTCTTTCCAACCTCTGTAACGTATCGGTTGTTTTTTGCAATTCTGCTGCCTCCATCAAATCATATGTGCTTTGGATATCCCAGATAAAACCGACACGACCAGGCTTCCTTTGATTTTGCAGAAATTCCGTTCTTATATCGTCGAGGCCTGCAAGCGCATCTTGATGGGCGATGTCAAAAAGGTCATCCAGTTTACAGCAAAATTCCTCTTCCCTCTTTTTATTGCTTGGGGCATTGATATTTTTTCCCAATAGATCCCATTGTCGATGTAAATCCATTAGTTTCGTTACGCAGTTATAATCTTGCTTCGTTTTGAATCTGGCTGTCGTCCAAAAAATCATAGTTTCATGCACGGCTAGTGTTGCACTTGTTTTTAAATCAAAACCTGACACTCGTGTATTGAAAAATAAAACTTTTAAAACTTGAGTTGATGGTAGTTTATTCCCGAAAATTTGGGAATCCACATAACCAATCAAACGAATGTTGTCTCGTAAACGCATTGTGCGCCTAACCTCGATTGACGAAATATAGGAGAGTGCAATTGTTGGCTGTTGGAAACCGACTGCTGGGCCTCGAGTCGACGCTCTCGGAATTCGGAGGTCGGATTCCAGCGGTCATAAGGCCCTTTGTTCGGGCGCGTTGGTGTTACTCCGCGCGGATATAGTCCGGGCGCACTGCGCACATAGCGCGTGCTGGGTCGGAGGAAATAGAACTATGGTGCGTTGTAGAAAGAACAAAATTAACAAAAGAGACTTATCATTTCACATTGAGCTAATCTCAAATAGTTTATTTTGGATAATTTCGTCCAACTCTCGTTAACTTATGATCGAAAATCTTGGTGCACTTTTTCTCATTACTATAATTGATTTCCAAAATATATACGAACAAACATTCAGGAAAAACAATCAGAATGTGTTCGCGATGCCGGGTTCTTGAAATTGGTTTTTGTCGAGATGCGACGTCCTCGAACACCAAGTAAAGCAGGAAAAACAGAAAATTTTTAAATCATGGCATAATCGATTTGGCTGCAGGGGTGGCCTTGAATTTTGTTTACGTGATTAACTGTTTTGTACAAAGAATTTCGTATGTTTTAAGACTACTCCGATTGAATTTTTTCGATACTTAACTCTCCAAATCACGTTTTTCGACTTTTTTCCGCGTTTTTCGCAACATACAGAGAATAAAGATGTGATCGATCTAGCCCAAAAATGCTTGTATCGAATTCCAAAAAATTCGACAAAAAGTTAACATTACTGTCAACATTTTCTGAGAATTTACGATTTTTTAGCTGATAATTAGGGCAGCGGTAAAAAGAAGATTAAGAATCACGAAAAATCAATGCGTTTCTTATGGGAAAAGGTAAGGCTTCCTGGCGGTGGGTAAATATGGAGGGAACATTTTTTAAAAATTCTGACATTTTTTTTGAATTATTACGAACCAATTTGGGGAGTAAGACCATTAAAATTCGATTTTGCTCTTCTTAAGGACAGGTCTAATGGTCACTAAGCTGCAAGGGATTTCAGCACCGTTTTTTTGGCATTTTGCAGGAATATAATCAAAACAAAACGAAAGGAAGTTTGATAACTGATATTCAAAGTGCTTAACAACTATTTTAGGAATATTGAAGACCGCTCGGGGCACTCGCCTAAAGAAGGTATTCTTTTCAATTAATTACTTGGGGCTGCCTGCTCAAAATCATTCGATTCGCGACCTGGTCAAATTCGTTGTGTCAGCAGTCCACTTCAGTCTGAGTGAAGCAAACGAGAAACGTCCAGTAAACCGTGGTGGCGAATAGTCATCGTATTTCGTTTTTGAGAATATTAACTTGGATATTTGCTCGCTCGCTGGCCGTATGTCGCGCTAAGCGCTTTCGCTCGCTGGTCGTACGTCGCGCCAGCGAGCGAGAGCAGTCACCGTACGGACGAGGCTGCCGCACCGAGTACCGATTCTTCACGCATACAGAAACTCAACAATTATTTTCTCGATAACGAAACAAAACACATCGATGAAAATTTTTTGTAGTATATTGGAAGGTTGAAAATTTCTGACAAATTTTTTCTTTTATCGTGTCCCTGACAGTTAAAAAAACTATTGAAAAATAATTTGTTAAATAAATAGTACCACATAATTTTTGTTTATGTTGTAAATAATTTTATCATAAAATAAGGTCCTTATATGACAACTTTAATTTAAACATTTTTTCTATTCCACTTAAAGGAAAAAAGTTATGCAATTATCGATTAAACGGTCGAAAAATATTCCATTATTCATATCTCGAAAAATTTTGCAATTTAAAAAAATACTTGACCCCATATTTGAACTCGTCAGGAACTAACGATATGCAAAATTTAACTAATTTCTGAGAGGTGACTGATCCGCCTCACGCGGAATGGCCCATGTAAGAGGCGATATAAAATACGAGGTAATAGTAAAAGATAAAATGATATCCAACTGGTGTATTGCGGTAGATGTCAAGAGCTCCATGTATAAAGGGGCGATCGTGCCGATACGTTTTTTGGAGGATACAGAGTAGACTTATTAGTAATGAAAAATCAATGTATAATGATAGGAGATGCCAATATAAACTTAATGGCCGACACGTTTTATGTGAAAAGGATACAAACAGAAATGGCATGTTCGGGTATGAAACAATATGTTGATAAACCAACGAGAGTTGCGAAAGATAGCCAAACACTAATAGTTCTTGTTTTTGCCAATATTAACATATATTGTGAGGTGCACGATACACCAAACATAACCGATCACTCGTGTATAAGCGTTGAGCTAAAGAAAGTTAAAAAAAGAGGCAAAATATAGAGAGTTTATGAGTAGAGACTATAGAGGCATTTCGCATGAAGTCATCCAGCCTAAAACATAAAAGTTGTTTAATCGTCTTGAAATTTGTATGATTGATAGTTCTACTGATAGTGAAGCCTCAGTAAAAATTTGAAGACTTAAGGGGTCGCCTAGCAATAGGGGTTCGAATTTCTACTACGTTGGCCGTCGTGATTACATTTCAAAATATTTATCTTCCCGATAAATACACCGATTTAAAAAAATCAGGAGTGATTTTGAAAGCATTTTTTGCATACTTTAAGAATATATTATTGATTTTTAACAAAATTAATAAGTTCAAAAAAATTTGTACCATTAATGTTAAAAACGACTTTTCCTCAAAGATCGACCCCTTCGATTTTTACGAAAAAAATTGATAAAATAGTAGGATTCTTTCTGAATAAAAAAGTATAGGACGACAGAGATGGGCCGAGCCATAATTTTCCAAATACAGCACGATTTATCAGTGAGCGGCTGCTACGTTCGAACTTGAGCTCGAGTGTACCCAGTAGGTTTTACGGCGCGGAGCAGCCGCTTACTGTTAAATCGCATTGTATCTCGAAAACTATTGCCCGGCTCATCTTGGTCGTCCGATATTTTTTTATTCAGAAAGAATCCTACTATTTTATCAATTTTTTTCGTAAAAATCGAAGGGGTCGATCTTTGAGAAAAAGTTGTTTTTGACATAAACCTTAAGACTTTTTGATGCACTTATCAATTTTGTTAAAAGTAAAGAACACATTCTTAAAGTATACAGAAATTCCTTTAAAATCAGTCCTGAGTTTTTAAAATTGGTGTATTTCTCGGCTACGTTCATCGTGCGACGTTGTGCAGAGCGACCGCTCGATGATAAATCGTTCCGTATCTCAAAAACTAAGGCCCGGCTTGGTCGTTCTATACTTTTTTGTTCAAAAAGAATCCTACTATTTTATACATTTTTTAAATAAAAATCGAAGGGGTCGATCTTTGAGAAAAAGTCGTTTTTAACATAAGCCTTAAGAATTTTTTATGAACTTATTAATTTTGTTAAATATAAATAACATCTTTTTTAAGTACGCAAAAAATGCTTTTAAAATCAACCCTGACTTTTTAAAATCGGTGTATTTATCGGGAAGATAAATACTTCGGAATGTTATCACGACGGCCAATATGGTAGAAATTTGAAGCCCTATTGCTAGGCGACCTCTTAAGCTAGAGTCTTAAAATTTTTACTGAGGCTTTGTTATTAATAGGACTATCAATCATAAAAATTTCGAGACGATTAAAAGGCTTTCATGTTTAGGCTGGATGACTTCATGCAAAATGCCTCTATAGTAAATTCCACATTGGGGAGCTCTTTGAGGCAGTAGAAACAAGGCTGGAACATAGAGATGATCTGGAAATAAATGCAAGAACCGAGAAATTTGTTGAGAGAGTATAGTGAATGCACTAGATACGGTTGCACCTGAGCAAAAATTAAATATTCCAAAGCGATGGGAAGGGAAAAAATGGTAATCGGAGGATGTACGGATAGCTACGAATAAAAGAGATGACGCATACATTCCAGCTCTCTATACGAATGCAGAACAAGACTGGATGCAATTTAAAATCGAAAGAAATACGGCAGTTAAAATAATAAGGAGAAGGAAGAAAGAATATTATGAAATCATGATAGACAAGAATAGAAATTATTAAAAAATCATGTGGAAAACCTTAAAAGAAGTAATAAGAGGAGAAAATACGGGAACAAAGGAAATACACAATGTAGACTTTGAAATATTAGATAACACGCAAGAAGGTCGGTTAACAGATAAATTTAATTGATACTATATAAAAAGCATAAATTATATAATTAAGTCTATAAACGGAGATAGCAATAGTAAAAAAAAAACTATTTATGTTATAGAGAATAAGGGAACTATAGAGAACTTTGAATTGATAAGTGAACGTGCAGTTGAATGAATTATTATGAACTTCACACGAAAGAAAGGAACAGATGAGGGAATAAGTAGTGACCCACTGAATCAATTGTTCAAGTTATAAAAGGAGAGCTAGTAGAAGTAATTAATGATCCGTTAAGGAAAGGGATATGCCCTGAGGGGTGGGCAACATCCACAATAATACCAATTCCGAAAGTAGCAAAACTTAAGAAAGCTAGTGAATATAGACCGATAAATATGTTGCCAATCTACGAGAAAGTATTAGAAGTAGTAGTAAAAAACCAGCAAGAAGAGTACTTAGAAAGCAATAATATAATTACAGAGCACCAATCGGGGTTTAGAAAAAAGCATTCTTGTGAAACGGCAATCCAAACTATTATTGATGAATAGAAAATGATAATAAGCGAAGGAGAAGTAGGGGACACTGGGTACGGTTGTAACAATTTTGCGTTGATCGTCCATAACCTGGCAATTATGGTATAAATGTGCAAATAAAATTTTTTATATTAAAGGCTGAATATCTGCCTTCAAATAGAGACCACGATTAGGTGCCCATCCCTTTAAGAATATGAAATAAAAATTGTTTTATAAAACATGTGCCACTGTTACAACCGTACCCATACCAGGGGCGGTTGTAACAGCGACGGCGGTCAGTTGTAACACATTAAAATCACACACAATGCATCCCTTTTTATCACTTTTTTTAAAATGAAAAACCCGTATTAATGTATTTTCCAATTTGTTTACTCTTGTATGGGACCTTTTTATTATTATTTAAGTTATATTCTTATGGTCACATAATCAGTCAACAACTTTAATGAAATAAACATTGAAATAAACGTCTTTAAACAATTAAAAGTAAAAACAAATTAAGGTAACTTCACATAAAGACATCACGCTTGATAAAAAAATAATACAAAATTTAAATTAGAATTTTCAAGACAATTTAATCATATTCGTCACAATGATTGAATATGTAATAGCGACTACCATCGGTGCGGCCTACGTGAGACCACAGTCGACAATCTCCTTGACATTGCACTCATTTTTCTCCAGGTCGACTCTGCTTGTACGCTTCTAAACAAAAGTTCTGATCAAAAATACTTACTTTTAATCGAATAAATGAAATAGATATCTCTGCGTGCGTTAGTTCTGCGGAAAGTCTAGTCTTATATGCGTGTCGAGGCTTGAAAGACGTGTGTCTTTTGTCTTTCGTGAATATTTGTAGCGTTTCAACCGTACCCATGAAAATCGTTGCAACCGTACCCACCTCACTTTTTGCAATAAAACGATACACAGTGATGAGACAAAATAACTTACAAAAATGGCAGCTAGTGTTTTATAATCTCTATAATACAAGATTTATGTATGCAAATATTGAATATGATAAATGATATCAATTAGAAGATATATCGAAATGAAATGTTTGAAAATTGGTTACTTTTGCTCGAAGATACACAATAGACCTATATGGAAGCGTATTCCGGGCTCGAAGCATGCCGTAACACTGGGAATCATGTCCGGAATTAGAATCCGCGTATTTTTGCTCTTTGCATCTTTAATCTACCGTGCATACTTTCGAAGATATTTGAGTTGTTACAACCGTACCCTGTTACAACCGTACCCAGTCTCCCCTAATAGGAGTAATGTTTCTAGATTTGAAACGAGCATTTGAGACTTGTTATATCGGCAAAACGTGAGTATTGCACGATATGATATTATTTTGGGATATTAGCCAATAAGGAGTAGAACTCGAGTTTAAGAAGTAAAAGAAATAACAATTTATTGTAAAGTTAAGAGTTTAACAAATTATTAGTGTCACGAAAGTTATAGGATGCGAACTTTAATCAAGGACCAACTGATTAGCTCCGCTCGTTAATTAAGACTGAATTAATTATCGTGGCGATCGCGGGTCGCTCCCGTGAGTCGCTATGCGAAAAGTGTCAATTCGACATTTTGGTCGTTTTGACCTGTCACGCCGTTGGGAGGGGAGAAGGGGAGAAGGGAATTATGACCGTTGTAATGATAAAACAAAAAAAACAAAAACTCAAATAAAACTCAATAACAATTTTATTCTCTCACCATTCATTTGGTGGCAACGGCGGACTATCTCCGGGGTATCTAACACAAAAAAAATATGCGCAACAACTGAAAACAAACCTCGTATTTGTATTACTGATTTTAGGCGCCAGTTAATTTTTAAATCGTAACAAAAAATTAACAAAAAGAATAATAAAAAAAACTTTATACACTATTGGAACTGAGAGGCTAGCTGGTAGGGACGGGAAGGGTCAGACGGGGAGGGATCTCAGGGTAAAGGTTCGCCGACGCGATGGCCTCTTAATTATTACCACTGGCTTATTTTAATTCTTAGATACGTGGTCGATTTCGGTTCTCGACTGAATAGTAACACGGTGTGTCACAGGGAGAGGGGCAGACGGGGAAAAGGGAGTTGTTGTGGTTTGAGGACTTTATGTAGCAGGAGAAGGTTGGTCGAGTATCTCTCGATAGAATGTTCTTGTTCCTTCGACACTGTACTAGGTAAAGACGGGAGGGAGGAGGGTCCGACGGGAAGGAAGACCGTTACTCGCACTGACTATAATATTCGCTAATTTTTTTTTCGATAAGTTCTACAGCCATCCCACACGAGTTTTTAAGGTAGAAAGGCTCTGGCCAAAATGCAAGGGTAGACGCAAGCAATAAGAGAGGGGGGGGGGCACTATACAACTCAAAGGCAAAACGGGATAAAGGAAAATTTTCGGAGAAATATGCCGATAAGGTTGACCCGTGCAAACACTTACGTTCGTTGCAAGGTCCTTCCTCGTCTTGTCTCTCCTTTTCTCTTCGTGTCCTATCCTCTTCTTGTCCTCTCTCCTTATCCTCGCATACTCTCTCCTTGCACACTTTCCACACTCTCACAATTTCCTTCCTCTAAATTTTCTGTCACTGGACTCTCAATTTTTCTATTTCCACTAACTTGTCTCTAATGTGTTGGCTATCCGCCGGCTCGCCGCAAAAGTCCGGCTTCTTCGTCCTTCGCTGATTAGCAAGCTCGATCATTGGGCAGCAGCGCCACGGGTCGGTAGGGGAAGAGTCAGGCGTACGATTGTTACGAGATCATCGCGGCGGGAACTATCGGGACAGGCAGGTAAGTAGGTCGGTCGATAATTTAGGGTATTTGCTTATTGGAAGGTGTGATTGCGGGTAATGGGAATTTTTGGGTATCACCGCGCGCTGCTGCCATCTTCGTCCTTCCTTATCACTGGTCAGCCGATGGATGGCGTCGGGGCGGGGACGGAAATGGATTTCCTTGGTAGTGACGGATGACTGCGGGTAGTCTGTGTGCGAGTGTGACGATGTGGTCTGGACGGACGCGATGATGATGGCGATGCAATGGCGATTTCTTTGAGCCTGGCGGCTCGGTTCTCTTCTCGAAGTGTTGCACGGGCCTTATAATAATTGGGAAAAAGAAAGGGGAAATAAAATAATGTTTTACCACTTGCCTGTTTTTGGCCTGTCCGTGGGGACGGCTGCCTTTAGGACGAGCCGGGTGCAGGGGAGATATTGTACAACGTTACAGACCATATGTGGTCATAACGATGCGTTCGATGGCGTGATTCGCCTTTAGACTAAACTGCCTATTGTGCATTTTGGGAATTACTATTTTACTCGATTTTGGGACGTGAGCATATATGGTCACGGTGAATTTCTCGGTGGTGTGATTCTCACGCTTTATTTTTATAAATGATTAGCTTGCGTTTGGTATTTCCCCTTCGATTAGTATACTGGAATATTCTATTAGAATTTTCATTTCGTTGTACTGAAGTACAACAGACTGTTGATAGGGAAAGACTAATAGAGAAATTCTATCAGTATGGTATGAGAGGAAAGGTGTTTGAATGGTTAAAATCATATCTAAACAATAAAACACAGAAACTTAAACTCAATAACGAATTCTCTAAGTGTATGACAGCGCAATACGGTATTCCACAAGGATCTGTACTGGGACCTCTGTTGTTCACATTATATATAAATGATATAGTTCAAATTTGTCCAGAAGAATGTAGTATTAAAATGTTCGCAGATGACACAATAATATACCTATGTAACAGGGCGTGTGACTGCGGAAGTGGAAATGAAGCTCAATAAAGTGTTGCCTATAGTTGAAAATTTTATGAACGTAAATAATGTGACGGATGACTTGTTGGCGGTGAATAAAACAGTATACATATATAGGATTTAGCGAATTTATTAATTTCGATGGAGCGGTATAACGTCGTGCTAAGTTGCGTGTGGGAGAAGGACTAATTGGTGATGGAGGATGGTAATGAGAAAGGGTTAGAAAGAAAGAGTTTAGGAATGGTGGAGATGTCGCATGAGGGTGATAAGGGACCATGAGACTGTGGAGTCAGCGAAGTTGGGAGTTAGCGGGAAAAGAGATTAGGAGTAGATGAGAGCGGTGCTAAAGGAATGTGGGGCCGTTACACTCCCCTTCATACGAAAAGAGTGGAAGCTACTGCATCCGTTTTATAAAAATTTTGATTATGTTGTATGATTCTATATAATTCTGAGTAATTTTGTTTACAAAAAGAGTTTTGGTTTGGGTGTGTGTGTGATTTTATATAATTTTATTCTTAAATGGTCTGTGATGTTTGTATTTGTGGTTGTGTCTTATTGTTTTTGTTTCCCATAGATGGATGCTGCTGATTTATGGGGGCTTCCATAGCGGTTGTTGCGTGTCCTGTAACTAGAATAAATGGATTATTAATGGTGTTAGTGGTTTGTGGTGTGTTACGGGGAGTGGGAAAGGTTGTAAGAATTATAATAGGTGAATATGTAAAGTGGTCTTTTGCCGTTTTTATTGGTTAATCCTTGTTTCCTTTTGAATTGTTCTCCTTTGTTGTGTGATAGATTCGTTTATGCCCTGGTTCTTTTTGTTTATATTTGCGTCTGTTGCTGGTTATTTATCTTGGTTCTATTTTGCATTTTGCTCCGAATTATATTTTGTATTTGGTCCTGGTTATTTTTATGTATATTATTTCCTATCCTGCTGAGATTGCTGTAACATTCTAATTCCTTGTTAGCTTATTAGTTAGTAGGAGGGGTGGGTTATTTAGGGTATGATGGCTGGTCCATATGGGTGATTCTGGTTTGTGGATTGAGTGAATACAGTTTAAGGTATGTTAATAATAGTGGAAATGAAGACTCTATTTTTCGTGGAGGTGTGTGGCACAATAATTCTAGTCGATCGAACGCGCGCAATAGGATTTATTAACGATGAAAACACTTAATTAATTTAATAAAGAACTCACACACACACAGTACAATGAATGAATAACAACGACATCGACCTGGATGGACCCGGCGTCGAAATATCACGATGGTCTCGTGCCTTCGCGATCCTCAGAACGATTCTCTGGGCGTCTCGGACCCACACGCGTTCTCTCACTATTTCTCTTCCGTATTCGTCTACTAATCGATCGGGACACGTCTATCCTCGATCGCCGCTCACTCGAGACTCTCTTATCACCGGTACGTTACCGGCGCTCTCCCTTGTTCTCTCGCTGAGGGCGTCCCTAGCTACACGTTTCTGGAACGTTCGGTTGACGAACCGTTCGTTCAAATTCTTAACGTTCGCGTAAACACTCACACACATACAACACAACGAAGGGATGGGCTCTAACATTCGGCCATTCTACGCTTCCCCTCGTCCTCGAGCGTCTTTCTTTTAGGCCAAGCAAATAAACTTTTTTTTTGACAAAAATAGCATCCGATAACGGCGAGTGCCATCAGACGCGGAACAGCCTCCCGATCATAACTGACCACTTTTCGACTCCTGATTCCCATTTTATTTTTTGTTATTAACAAATTAGTGAAAAAAAACACATTTTTTTTTCTTTTTTGGCTTATAAAACACAAAATAATGGTCTCAATGGACGAATTGTAGGTAATTGAAATACACATAAAATGAGTGCTGAAAGAAGCCGATCGGTCAATAATTAAGGGAGATACACTGACGGAACCGAGAAAAAAAACGCTTTTTTCAAAAATATATAACTCCGCCATTTTTAAAGTTGTAGGCCAGGCTCTGCGCGAGATAATAGGTATAGATGCGCACTTTTTGTGTGCGAAATCTGGGTGCTGTTGGATAATTAGTTTTTGCGTTATTTCAATGAACATTTAATTATGCTATATTTTTCGGAGAGGCTCGATGCTCTGGAGGTCGTCCGATTTAAGTTTAAGAAGCGGCTTTTGAAACTAGAACTGTTGACCTATAAATCGTCAATTTTAGATTTTCGTTTAATTGCGTTTAAGTAGGTGAAAATCGCACCTAAACATGACCAAAAACGGCCGAGCGCGCGAAAGTGGTCGAGTAGTGGGGGTAGATCGGCAGCCGCGGAGAAGCCGCATATATAGTAATAGAAGCGCGCTCGGCCTAAGTTTCGTATCTATTTATTTAATTATTTCAAGAACCAATGGGACTATTTTAACATTTTTTTTTTAATTTGGGGTAACTCGATCACCGGAATCTGATTCTTTACTCAGGTTTCATGTAAAATTAACCAAAAACTTGTTTTCCGATGTTTTAACCTACACGTCCTCACATTAATTATAATGCAATCATTTTTTAATATTCAATGTTTCAATATTCAATGTTTCACTTCGTACATTGAAGAATTAAGAATATTATTAAATACTATTCGAATATTATTATTATTATTTGAATATTATTGGAATATTATTCGAATAATATTTAATAATATTCTTAATTGTTCAATATATATTATTATATATTAATGTGAGGGCGTGTAGGTTAAAACATCTGAAAAAAGTTGCTCGTTCATTTTACATGAAATCTGAGTAAAGAATCAGATTCCGGTGATCGAGTTACCCCAAATTAAAAAAAAATGTTAAAATAGTCCCATTGGTTCTTGAAATATTTAATAAATAGATACGAAACTTAGGCCGAGCGCGCTTCTATTACTATATATGCGGCTTCCCCGCGGCTGCCGATCTACCCCCACTACTCGACCACTTTCGCGCGCTCGGGCGTTTTTCGTCATGTTTAGGCGCGATTTTCACCTACTTCAACGCAATTAAACGAAAATCTAAAATTGACGATTTATAGGTCAACAGTTCTAGTTTCAAAAGCCGCTTGTTAAACATAAATCGGACGACCTCCAGAGTATCGAGCCTCTCCGAAAAATATGGAAGTATTAAATGTTCATTGCAATAACGCAAAAACTAATTATCCGACAACACCCAGATTTCGCACACAAAAAGTACGTATCTATACCTATTATCTCGCGCAGAGCCTGGCCTACAACTTTAAAAATGGCGGAGTTATATATTTTTGAAAAAAGCGTTTTTTTTCTCGGTTCTGTCAGTGTATCTCCCTTAATCCTTGATCGATCGGTTTCTTTCAGCGCTCATTTTATGCGTATTTCAATTACCTACAATTCGTTCATTGAGACCAAACAGATTCCTTCATTTTTTGTGTTTTATAAGCAAAAAATGAAAAAAAAAATGTGTTTTTTTCACTAATTTGTTATAACAAAAAATAAAATGGGAATCAGGAGTCGAAAAGTGGTCAGTTATGATCAGGAGGCTGTTCCGCGTCTGATGGCACTCGCCGTTATCGGGTGCTATTTTTGTCAAAAACTGGTGATTTTAGAGCTCTATTGCTTGGCCTATTTCAACACTCGATCTTATCCATCGGGCTTTCGCACAACTTGCTTCAAACGTTGCGATCTACGCAACTCGGTCGTCTGCATACTCTTCTTGCTCTTTCGTTTACAAGAATTTTCTCTTAACTCTAGAGCAGTCTTCTTCTCGTCGATCTTCTTACTTCTCGATGTGTTTTGGCGCTCGACATGCTGCTCGATAGAATTCAGTATCAGCTCAATGATATTGTCGTCATCGATCAACTCATCGTCTGACTCGTCAGCTTTGTTTTCGTTCGCACCTCGCACACTGTCACTCACAATTTCATTTACGTGCACTTTATTTTCAGCTTTAGCACTTTCGACTTGTGCTTCTCTTATACTCGGATTGTAGACCTTTTCGTATACAATCTCCGACTTTTCATTACGTTTAATGTTGCTGTCGTTAGTGTCGGGGTTGTCGTCGTCATTGGAATCGCTACTTTCATTTGATTCCCTGCATTTCGGGTGTCCAAACTTTAATTTGACTCGCGTGAGCGGTCGACGATTTTCGTCTGCCGTCCGCTTCGGCGTTCAACGGAGTTACTCGATACGTGTCGCTCGGTAATTTTTCCATAATGACGAGAGGACCCCGATACTTCGCTTGCAACTTTGTCGACTCTCCGGTTGGAGACGGATTCACTCTTACATACACAATATCTTCTACATTAAGATCTACTTTTTTCGCACGACTCTTATCATAGCGTATTTTGGCTCGCTCTTGCTTGGCAATAATTCGTTCTCTCGCATCGTTTTGAATTTTGCGCGGCTTTCGATTTGTCTCGACTAATCGCGTATACAAGTCTCAACGTCCCCGGCACGTCTTTCTGCATGAGCATCGCTGCTAGCCCCATAGCACTCGTGTCCGTATGAATCTCGGTTTTCGCATTCGGATTGAACGTTTGTAACGCCGTTTGGCCATTCATTAGGCCAAAGACCTAATGAATGGCCCCGTAAACTCTACCGTTTCTTCCGATGTAATAATCGCGGTTTTTGTCTCACGCGTCTTTCGTTAGAGGAATTTAAAGATACCTGTGGGCCAAGTCGAGTACAATAAACAACGAACTATCTCGTATTTTCGCTAACTGATCGTCTATATCGGGCAACGGGAAGTGTATACACTCGGTTATCTGGTTTAGTTTTCAGAAATCTACGCACATTCTCGATTCACCAGTTTTCTTCTTCACCAAGAGCACGGGGCTCGCATACGGTGAATGTATTTCGGTGACGATTCCTGCTTCGCGATACTCATTCAAAATATTTTACTATCGACTCGCTCTTTCTCAGTCGCTCGATAAGCTTTGCTAGAAACAGGTACAGCATCTTTTTTAATTTTAAAGTCCATTTCAATACATTTGGCACATTCAAGGTCGCTTCGATTTGTAGATACACAATCTCGATATTCGTTAATTACCGCATGTAATTCATCGATGACGTTGCTCGGCTGTCCTTCTCCAATGTCGAGATTTTCTAGCGGTATTGGCTCTCGTACATTCGACGCTTTCTCGATCAACATCACTCGGTCGATGGTTCCTCGAAGTACGGCTCAGCGTTCCTTCATTACTCGTGATTGGCCGCTTGTATTTGCTACGGGCAATACGATTGGCTCTCGTCGCTCGACGACGTTGACGAAACTCACTGCCATTGGTGACAGCGGTACCTCCTTCGTACTCGTGTGACTTTTCGATGCGATCGTCGATTCGATCGGCAACTCGTTATTTCGGCAGAATGTCAACGTTTATCCTAACTTGCGGTACTCAATGTACGGTTGTTCCGTATATGATCGTCCAATGATAACGTCGGTTGGTCGCACGTCATCAGGGACAACTCGAATCGGTACTTCCGGTACCTCAGCTCCGTCGATCTCGATGCTCGCGCGAACGATTCCTGGACTCGATACAACGAAGTCTGCGGGGCCAAAGCCCTTCAATGTTGATGGTTGCATCTCCGTCGTGAATTGCGATGCTAACATTTTCGTTGCGCGTATCGTGCATTCTGAGCTTCCCGGATCTATGAATGCTACGAGCTCACGTCCGTTAATCTTCGCAGTTTTCAAACACTTCGTTGCCACATTCTCACTCGGCTGTCCGATCGTTTGCATGGTGCTTTTCGTTTCTTTCGCGGCTTTCGAAGAATTACATTTCACATGACCCGTCTCCTCGGAACCGTAGCACGGTTCGTTACTGGCGACGTACGCTTCGAAATTTCGATCAGTAGTCCTGCGAGCACTAAACAATCGATCAGCTTAAAAATTGGCAGGTACACAGAGAATTATGACAAAATTGGGCTCTTGGTATTTTTTTATCGAAATATTTAAAAAAAATTTGCAGTTTTGTATTATCACGGGAGTAATCATAGATTTACGTATAATGCACGGATCGGATCGCAATTTCAAGATCAAGAGCCACTCCGCAATTAAAAAACACACATTTCGGGCTTTATTTCATTAGATTTTATGCAAAATTGAATGAATAAAGGCTGATCGAAGTTTTTAGCAAGAAGATATCGACAATTTGAACGACATACGAAAAAATAGGGTACCGAAATTCGAAGAGAAGGCGCTGGCGAAATTTTCTCAAGAAACTCGTATGGTAAGCGGTGAAAGCGGAGACAAATGACGGAAAGCTTTGCTGCTATATATATACTTATATATGTTTAGCCCGCAAAGCCTTGCCTCCTCCGTCGCCGACGGTCGCCCGGCCTGACTGTCGCCCGGCCTGACTACCGCAGGGATCGCGCGTATATATATATATATATTGTGACGTGATTTTCCCGACGTAGGGAAAAGTCACGGTCCCAAGGCTGTTACCTGGTTTGCCCTCGCCGCACCACCCAACGATCGTACGCGCTACCGATGCTTTAATTTGTTGTACTGCCGTTTATGAATAAATTTTATTAGCTGACAGTGTTGTCAAAGGAATGTTTTGGGGAGGAAACGGCACGGCGTTCGATCCTGACGAGGAGAAGAGAGCTCGAGGTAACGAGTTACCCGTCAGGAAAGAACGGCCGGCGAGTACGCGCGAGAAATTGATGCAGGTCCGGCTGCAATACCGGCGCCCCGCTGTTAGGTGCATCGTGCATGAGGGGAAGCGGAGGTTTTTAGATTGCGGGCGAGAGCGGGAACCTCTCGCGCCGCCGACGTAAGTGCTCCCCTATGCACGGTGACCATGGGGATACGATTTTCGGCGTACTCGCAAGATCTCGTGTACCGTCGATAATTGCGATTTCGTTGAGGGAAGTATTGTGTCGAGCGAGACGGCAGTAGCTCCCGATGATAGATTTCGTGTTTCGGCTGATCGAAATATGATTGGTCGAAAATCAGTTGTTACCGTGTTGCGCTCGAGACCAGAGAGGTCTCGCGAAGCATCGTAGAGAGAGCGAGGTGTCTCTGTCTCGCATACGCGCCATGCGTATGCTGAGTTCTCTCTCTACGTACGCGCTCTAGTCGTGTCTCGCTCTCGCTTACGCGTCATGTGTAAGTCGCGCTCTCTCCCTCTAGGCACTCGCTCTAGAGTCGTTGTTCGTCTCTCGCCGAGGTGAGAGGTATAAGTTCGCGTACGCGCTATGGGGAGTTCCGTGTCGACCGGGCTCCCTATAGATGAAATAAATTCGCGTTTTCTCGATCGCTCTCGTAAAACAAATTAGTTCTCGCAATATAAAAATTAATCTATCGATTCCGATGGTTAAAAATTAAGTTCTCGTGATGGTTATGGTGATTTGTTTTGCTGACGTTTTCGTGCTCAGAAGTTTTCGTAAGGGAATTCGTAGAGTTCATGTTCTCGTTTTCCGATCGAGACTCACTCTCTCGCGAAAAATTAACGACGTTTTGGTGCCATCTCGGAGTGACGTACCCCGACCCTCTCTACCATAATCGACAACCTGAGCGGCCGAGCGTTTCCGGTTTGTCGGTCTCGCTGGCGCATCCAGGTGGACCGGATTGTCACCTCCGGCGAAATAAAAGTGACCCGATCCACGCAGGTAAGTCGTGAGCATGGAGGGGCCGGGTCGTTCCCTCCCGATCCCCAGGTTGAGCCGGTTGTCGATACTGGCGAATTAAAAATCGACTGGCGCCCTGCCGGCAAAATTGCGGATGCGGTCGAGAGAGAGACGACCGAAGGTGACGATGGCGGAAGGATTCCGGAAACTCGTCACAATATATACGTGCATACATATATATATATTCATTTCTTCATTTATTTAGTCATTTATATATAAAATACATGTTTGTTCTCAACGGTAGCTTGGAAAAATGGGTTTTCTAGTTCTAAATTATAGGAAAAAATACCAAGGTTCACTCTCTGGCACCTTTATCTATGCAGTGTCAAAATTTCAGCTCGATCGGTTTCTCATAGCGGGCGTAAGGTTTGTTTGAATTGTAGCTTCGCTTCTCTCGACGAGAGCGGCCGTTGGAATCGACATATATTCGTACATGCGTACCCATAGCCGCATCGCGCGCTAGCTGTCTATGTCATGGCAACGTCAATGCAACTATCGTGAATATTCATTGAACACACACACACACACACACACACACACACACACACACACACACACACACACACACACACACACACACACACACACACACACACACACACACACACACACACACACACACACACACACACACACACCGCAGGGGGAGCCTGAAACCCCTATGCGGCGCGTCCCCAGGTGGCGGATAGGGGAAGGCCCTGTAGATATACAGGGTAGGAGGACATTTCTCCCGCGGACCAAACAGGATAGGGAAGGAACCCGAACAAACCAACAATGGGAGACAAACATAGAGGCAACGATATTACAGTACAAGGGAGGGAAACCCTAGTACCGGCGTCGGTAGGGAGTGAGCAAGCGGGCTCCTCGGCGTCGTCATCAAACGACCGCGGTGCCAGGGCCAACGGAGGCACCACCACGGAGGTGGATCACTTGGCCTCGAATGCTACAAGTGAAGAGGAGAGGAAGAGACAGCTGGAAGAGCTGACGAAACGGCAAGGCGAGCTAATTGCATCGCTATCTGAGTTCCTCAAGGGCAAAGTGAACGTCCACAAGGAGATTCACCGAAAGGTGGCCAGCATAGCAACGAACTGGCGGCGTATCGAGCAGCTGGGTCCAGGGAGGACGTCTGGGAAACAACCGGAGACTTCAGCGGGTGCCACACAGACCACGCCATTACTAGATCGACGCACACAAGGAGAAGTTGCGCGTATGGAGCCTGACATAACTCCGAAAAGTCGCCAAATAAGGAGATCCAAGAGGAAGAAAGAACAAGAAACCCCACCATCAGTGGAACAGACCGCGAAGAAGCCAAAAAAAAAGCCACAGCTCGTGGAAACTGGTGAGAGTGGAGCTGGTCAATCGACGCAGGATTGGCAGACAGCAGAGAGGAGACGGAAAAAGCACCCCAGTAAAGAAGTGAAACCGAATCCTTTGAGGCTTCAGAATAGTAAGCCGCGTAGCAAGCCCGCACTGCCGAATGCCCTGGTGATTGAGCAAAAAGGTAACCTCAGCTACGCGGAGATCCTCAGTCGCCTTAAAAGCGATGAGTCGCTGAAGGAGGTAGGTGCCGCGGTCAAAAAGTGCGGAGGACAAATGCGGGACATCTGTTGATTATCCTCAACAAAGAGGGCGCTGATAAGACATCACAAATGCATAAAGCAATGCAGAGTGTGCTACAGGATCAAGCCGAGGTCAGAAGCAAGATACAGGAGCTTGATATCGAGGTTAAAGACCTGGATGAAACTACGACGAAAGATGAAGTTATCGAGGTGCTCCAGAGAGTGCTCGGTGCCGACAAGGGAGTCACGTTGGCGGCAGTGAAGTCGCTGCGAACCACCTACGGAAAAACGCAGGTAACAGTGATCAGACTGCCAAGGCCCGTAGCGAAGAGTCTCCTGGAACTTGGAAAGATACGAGTAGGTTGGACTTACTGCCGCGTGCGGGAGTCTACTAGGCCGATGAAGTGCTATAAGTGCTGGGAACTTGGGCACTTGGCCAAGAACTGCAAGAGCGCAGTGGACAGGTCGAATTGCTGCATTAAATGCGGCGAGAACGGGCACAGAGTCGCCACGTGCAAGGCAGACGCGCGCTGTGTACTGTGCGCTGCCTCCGGTGAGAAGCGACCCGTGAACCACATAACGGGTAGCAGTCGATGCCACGTATATGTGCGGGCACTACAGGCGACCAATAACCGATGATGAGGGTGCTGCAACTCAACCTGCAACATTGTGCAGCCGCACAAGATCTGGTACAGCAGACCGTGCGGGAACTGGAGATCGACCTGGCTATACTCTCGGAACCCTACCGACATCTAACCACTCAGCTCTGGGTATCCGATAAAGATGGGGGAGCTGCTATCTGGTCTTGCGGAAGGATGCCTTTCCAGGAGATCACGAACCAGGCCGACAGTCATTTCGTGCGAGCCAAAGTTGGGGGAGTCCACTACTACAGCTGTTATGCTCCGCCCCGCCTGAGCACTGAAGAGTTCCAGGACTTCCTCGACAGACTGATCATGGATGCCAGGGGTCGAACTCCGCTGACCATCGCTGGAGACTTCAATGCCTGGGCAGTTGAATGGGGCAGCATCAGAACGAACAGGAGGGGACAAGCTCTGCTGGAAGCTATTGCTCGCTTGGACGTCGTTCTTCTGAACACAGGCGACGAACCGACATTCTCCAAAGGAGGGGCCACATCCATAGTGGATCTCACCTTTGTAAGTAACAGCCTAGCGAGAAGGCACTCCTCGTGGAAGGTCCTCGACGTCTACACGCACAGCGACCATCAGGCCGTGCTGTGGGAGTTGAACGCCGAACAGAACCGAGTAGTAAAGCGACCTAAAAGGGGCCAGCAGAGTTGGAGAGCGAAGCTCTTTGACGCAGATCTCTTTCGCGAGGCGCTTGATCGTCGACCGCTCACTGACGGTGGAGCGGAAACAAAGGCCGAAGAAGTTATACAGCGAGTGATCAAAGCATGCGACGCTACAATGCCGCGGAGGACGGACGTGGAACGTCGAACCCCGGTATACTGGTGGAGTGAGGAGATAGCTCACCACCGAAAGAAGTGTCATCGAGCGAGGCGTCTGGCGCAGCGTTCTCGAGGCAGGCCTAATCACGCCGCACTATAAGAACGGCTTCAGGACGCAAGGCGGGAGCTCAATAAAGCTATCAAGTGGGCCAAAATGAAGACTTGGGATGAGCTATTGGGCGAAGTCGATAACGATCCTTGGGGCAGGCCTTATAGGGTGGTAATGACCCGACTGAGAAGTCGCGCAATGCCATCGCCTACCTGTCCAGAGTTGCTGCAGAAGATCGTCACAACCCTCTTCCCACAACAACAAGAAGAGGACTATGAAGTTGGCGAGGACGTCGGGGAATATATTCCGCCGATCACGGAAGAGGAGCTGCTCGCCGCAATATCTAAGGTGGGCAACAACAAGGCTCCTGGTATGGACGGGATACCAAACGTGGCCTTGAAGACGGCTATCAAGGCGGCACCGGAAATGTTCCTTGACATGTATAACACGTGTCTCAGGCAAGGAGCATTCCCCGACAAGTGGAAGTAGCAACGGTTGGTGTTACTACCCAAAGGGAAGAAGCCTCCGGTCGAGCCATCATCATACCGCCCGTTGTGCATGCTGGATACTGCTGGGAAAGTCCTCGAACGAATCATCCACAATAGAATCGATGAATACGTGGACCGACAGCTGTCAGAAAACCAGTATGGCTTCAGGAGGGCGCACTCGACGGTCGATGCAATCAGTAGAGTCACAGAAATCGCCAAGGAAGCGATTGGGGGAAAAAGATGGGAGAGGGGACCGAAGCAATACTGCCTGATCGCCACTCTGGACATCAAGAATGCGTTCAATTTAGCAAGATGGAAGTGCATAATGGAGGCCCTTCAAAGACTCAATGTCTCATGGTCCCTTCGAAGAATGGTGGCGAGCTACCTGAGCGACAGGTTCCTCAAATACGAGACGGAAAGTGGATCAAGGGCATACAGAGTGACGGGAGGAGCTCCGCAAGGCTCTGTACTGGGACCACAGTTGTGGAACATCATGTACGACGCGTTATTGCAGCTGGAACTGCCATGCGGAGTCCAACTCGTAGCATTCGCTGACGATGTGGCAGTGGTGGTAGTAGCGAAAACCACAGAGGAAATCATGGATAAAGCTGAGGATGCTTTCTGCAAGATCGGAGAGTGGATGTCATCGGTCGGACTGCAGCTTGCGGAACATAAGACGGAAGCCCTCCTCGTTTCAAGCAGAAAACAGATGGAGACCATAACACTTAGAGTCGGTCGGAACGAGATCACGTCAGTGCCGTCTATCCGGTACTTAGGAGTCATTCTCGATGCCAGGCTCAGCTTTAAAGGGCAAATTGAACATGCGAGCAACAAAGCCTCAGTCGTGGCAACCACACTATCTCGGCTGATGCCCAACACCGGACGCCCAAGACAGAAGCGGAGGCAGCTTCTTACATCGGTAACTTCCTCAGTGCTCACCTATGGTATCCCCATATGGGCTGATGCGCTGCAGATAAAGGAATACCGAAGGAAGGTAGCCGCGCCATACCGAGTCAGCGCTCTTAGGGTAGCTTGTGCCTTTCGCACTGTCTCCGAAGACGCAATAAACGTCATTACGGGGATGCTTCCCATTGAGGTCCTGGCCGAAGAACGGAGGAGCCTGTACCAGCGAGAGAAGTCAACAGCTGCGAGAAAAGAGGCAAGAACAACAAGCCTTAGCCAATGGCAGGAGATGTGGGACTCATCCACCAAGGGACGCTGGACACACAGGCTGATTCCAAACGTGGAGAAATGGGTCAACCGATCACACGGGGAGCTAAACTATTACCTCACCCAGATGCTCTCGGGACATGGCTGCTTCCGGAAGTACCTTTATAAATTTAAATATGAAGATTCTCCGGACTGCCCAGATTGTGTAGGAACGGAGGAAGATGCTGAACACACGTTCTTCGCGTGTCCACGATTCAGTGAACCTCGGCGTATCATCGAGGAACAGCTGAACGTGATTGTGACACCGGAAAATGTGGTGGAACAGATGATGTCGTCGATAGCAGCATGGGAAGCGATAAGTGTCTATGCCGCGCTGGTGATGAAGGAATTACGGCGAGTTGAACGCGAAAGGAGAGCAACGAGGAACTAATGTGATTCGGAAAAGTTAGAGGAAGAGCTACGGCTAGCGGCCCCTTCGGCGAAGTAATACCTCACGGTGGTCCCGCCGAAGAAATAATGGTGGCCACAGACAGATGGGGGTTAGGGTTTTAGTCGGTATGGTGGTGTATTCACGAGTCCGGCACATCGTGCGTAACTGCATTTCCCCCCTCCAAGGAAAAAAAAAAAACACACACACACACACACACACACACATATATACATACATACATATATATATATATATATATATATATATATATATATATATATATATATATATGTGTGTGTGTGTGTGTGTGTATATATGTGTGTGTGTGTGTGTGTGTGTGTGTGTGTTTTTCCTATATATATATATATATAGGAAAAAATATATATATATATATATCCCTCCCTTCAATATATATATATATATATATATTGAAGGGAGGCAGTGGCACAGGGGTTAGCGTTCTCGGCTCTCAACTCGGGGGTCCCAGGTTCGATTCCCCGCCGGCACCAATGGAATTTTTCTATGTGCTTATTTTGTGCTCTCGGTGGTTCGGAACCCACCTAACCAAAAACTGTAGGTCCACCGGAGTGGTAGATGGTGGAAATGAGGATTGCGCGGTGATTGTAAGAAAGGAGGAATGTAAAAACCCGCAAGGGTATACATTGGAAAATAGAGACTTATTTAATAATAATTTATATATATATTGTAACGGGAGATGGAACATCGGCACCAAGCATAAGCTGAACAACAAATTAAACATACAGTTCACGGAGCTCCCGGCAGAGGGACAATAAACAAAATCCGCTCTCGCCAACGATATAGCAACGAGCAACAAATATAAGGCCAACGAAATGAACAATTGATACCAATCTTTCGGTCAAAGCTCGATAAAGAGTACTCGTCATCTGATCGATACAATAGTACAAAGGTGGGTGACTGTTTGAGGCCCGACATTATCACGCAAGTGTTAAGGCATCTTCTCACTTTAAGCGCCTCAAAAATAGGCTGTTTTTGCGATTTTTTTTCGAGGATTTTTGCTTAAAATTATGGGATAAAACGGATCCTATGTAATAAACACATCTTTCAAGTACATGAAAAAATTTTTTTTTAATTTTTTTAAACAATTATTATAATACATCAGTAGCATCGAAAAACCCGTGTAAAAATGTTATGGTCGTGGCTTGTTGATGGTATCTCCGAGACGGGTCATCTGAAACAAAAAAATAAAACTGTTTTAGATTCAGTATGTCAGTGGCTATAGCGCATATCATCAGATTTTTGATATTCGCGAAAATAACAAAATGGCGCACGTTTTTCGAAAAAGTAAAAAAAAACCACGATTTTTTTGCAGTTTTTTGTAAAAAAAAAATTCTTAAAATCAAAATTTCAAAAATCTGATGATATGCGCTATAGCCATAACTATGAAGCATATGTCATTCAAATTTCATGACAATCGGCCGGATAGTTTCCGAAATTTCATCAACAAAGCACCGAAAAACCTTGTTTTGAGATAACTGCGTTTAAAGTTTTGGTTGCAGAAAAATCATGAAAAAACCTTACCTCGGGTTAATCAGCGATGCCTGCTCCATACAATGGACCTTCCGATTCTTCGTAGAAGGTGTGTTCGTCCAAAATAGCTTCCCTTCGTCTCGACCTAGTCTCTTTTGAAGCGTTAGAGCTGCGGCGGTTCCCTACGCGTACGCGATCACTGTCGCGTTTCTCGGCGTATTGAACGGCGATAGGGCCTAGTTTGACACCCATCACCTCCAAAATTTTTAAAACAGGTTGTAGCCCTTCGTTATAAATGCATGCCGCTGTTTGGCAAGCAATTTCCACGGTTTTTCTTCCCGTAAAAACGTGTTTCGGCGCCATTGCCCAGACACAGCTGTTGAAACACTCGTTGTTATTTTGGGTATTTCCTCCGAGGCATCGTTCCAGTAACTCGTCCTTCGTCAGTTCTTCATAGATCGGTTTCAAAACCTCTTGAACATCATCAGCTAGAGCAGGAGGATGTTTAAAAGTTTCTATCTGATTGTTTTTCACTGCTTTCTTGTACTTGCACCATGAGTCTGAACAATACGTATGCTGTGGGTACTCTCAGGTAGTCACCTAACGGTCGCCAAAAAATGTAGTTAGACTCGTCCGATCTTTATGAAATTTCGAGATGACATTTTTGAAGATATGTACTTTCAAAATTAAAAAAAAAAAAAAAATCGATTTTTTTAAATTTCCAAAGTGAGAAGATGCCTTAAGTCGGAGAGGCTCGTGTGTTATTAAGCCCTAGGAAACTGTATACGAGAAGAAGTCCAGGGAATTTAAAAGGCAAGAGAACTGACCAGTACACTGTACCGTCAGCTGTCTCACAGGCGGCCATCATCGCGCCGATAGAGAGAGATAGAGGGACGACAACATTGAGAGACTGCAGAGACGCCAGACACCGACACACCAACACTGTCTCGACGAGACACAACACACCGACACACACACAGGAGCGGCTTCGATCATCGAGGAGAGATCGAAACCATAAGAGAGAGAAAGGACTCACATAAACGGGAGGAAGAGAGAGACGGCCGACGAACGAGCAGCACGGCAGCGACTCGGCAACGAATACAACACACACACATACAAACATCCCAAAATCAAAACAATACACATACACAGCAGATGAGCTGGCAACAGATGAGCAACCGGCACAACCTGGGGGTCGGGAGGGAACGACCCGGCCCCTCCATGCTCACGACTTACCTGCGTGGATCGGGTCACTTTTGTTTCGCCGGAGGTGACAATCCGGTCCACCTGGATGCGCTAGCGAGATCGACAAACCGGAAACGCTCGGCCGCTCAGGCTGTCGATTATGGTAGAGAGGGTCGGGGTACGTCACTCCGAGATGGCACCAAAACGTCGTTAATTTTTCCGCGAGAGACTGAGTCTCGATCGGAAAACGAGAACAAGAATTCGGCGAACTCACTCACGAAAACTTCTGAGCACGAAATCATCAGCAAAACGAATCACAATAACTATCACGAGAGCTTAATTTTTAACCATCGGCACGGACAGATTAATTTTTATTTTGCGAGAACTAATTTGTTTTACGAGAACGATCGGGAAAACGCGAATTTATTTCATCTATAGGGAGCCGGGTCGACACGGAACTCCCTATAGCGCGTACGCGAACTTACACCTCTCACCTCGGCGGGAGACGAACAACGACTCTAGAGCGAGTGCTTAGAGGGAGAGAGCGCGACTTACATACGACGCGTAAGCGAGAGCGAGACAATGCTAGAGCGCGTACGTAGAGAGAGAACTCAGCATACGCACGGCGCGTATGCGAGACAGAGACACCTCGCTCTCTCTACGATGCTTCGCGAGACACCTCTGGTCTCGAGCGCGACACGGTAACAACTGATTTTCGACCAATCATATTTCGATCCGTCGAACTGCGAAATCGATCATCGAGAGCTACTGCCCTCTCGCTCGACACAATACTTCCCTCAACGAAATCGCAATTATCGACGGTACACGAGATCTTGCGAGTACGCCGAAAATCGTATCCCCATGGTCATCGTGCACAGGGGAGCACTTACGTCGGCGGCGCGAGAGGTTCCCGCTCTCGCCCGCAATCTAAAAACCTCCGCTTCCCCTCGTGCACGATGCACCTAACCGCGGGGCGCCGGTATTACAGCCGGACCTGCATCAATTTCTCGCGCGTACTCGCCGGCCGTTCTTTCCTGACGGGTAACTCGTTACCTCGAGCTCTCTTCCCCTCGTCAGGATCGAACGCCGTGCCGTTTCCTCCCCAAAACATTCCTTTGACAACACTGTCAGCTAATAAAATCCATTCATAAACGGCAGTACCACAAATTAAAGCATCGGTAGCGCGTACGATCGTTGGGTGGTGCGGCGAGGGCAAACCAGGTAACAGCCTTGGGACCGTGACTTTTCCCTACGTCGGGAAAATCACGTCACAATATATATATATATATATATATATATATATATATATATATATATATATATATATATGCGATGAATATTCCTGATAGTTCCATTGCAGTTGCAGGCCACCAGCGATTCGAAAACACCCAGCTGCACTTACTTCGGCACTGAGCGGTTTTGAGAGTACCTAGCGAATTATGGCAAAAATTTTGGAGAAAAATACCAACATACACTTTTGCTATCATGCTCTGTGTATTTTCAAATTTTTAATCGGTTGTTTACTGCTTGCTGGACTGCTGATCCAAATTTCGAAGGGTACGTTGCCTGTAACACTTATATATAAATAAATATACAATGAATATTTCCGATAGTTGTATTGACATTATCATAGCTCTTGAATAGACAGCTAACGCCTAATCAAAATAAGCACATTTTGCATTTTATTTCATTGCATTCGGGGAGGAAATGAATGAGTATCATGCGAGTCTCATCCATACGCGCCTGACGTTGGCCTGACGTTGGCCTAATGTAGCTTGCGCTGTCGTAGCTTTTATGTGTATATCGTGACAGGATTTTGTCGAACTCTCGACGTCGACACTCGAGCGCGCCAACAACGATACCCGACGCCGGCCGAAATTTGTCAAAATGTAGCAATACATTAGCCTAAGGGCAGTATTGTACAAACTACTGATTGGCCCCCGACGATTAGCCTCGGGAACGTTCGGGTGACGACGAAGAAGTAAGAGAGCGAGGTGTCGCGAATGAACGGAAGGCTCGCAGATTTCAATCTGAACCACCTAAGGGGCAATACGTGTCCAATCACCTGGAAATATTATAGGGTTCAAGCTGAACCATAAGAAAGACAAGTCGTGTCAAATTATATAGTTCAATCTGAACGTTCTTATAGACAGGCCGTGTCAGCACTAAATCGACAAAGAATTATAATATTATATTCGCTCAACTAGCCTAGCACTTATTATTTTTGTCAACTATTATTTAAATTGTCAAGTGGTAGGCTGCGAACCACCGAACCAAAGTGGGTTCGAGGAAATATCAAATTTGTCAAACAAAGGAATAAACAATTCATGTAAGTACCTGCAAGTGTTCCTTTTATTCTTTCTCTCGGAAATCTTTTCAAGCGAAATCTGTCTCTTCTGGGTCCCAACGGATTCCCGCCCTGAGAATCGTCTCGATTCCTTTCAAGATTAAATTAATTGCTAGTTCGTCGCTGAACTAGCTGGCGCCCAACGATTAGTAAAACTTTTGAATGTTTAGAGCCCTGGCAGCCAAAGGACCCTGGCCGCGCCAGGTGAAGTGTGGTCGACTCGCGACAAGAAAATAAAACACTGTCTCAATATTGTGACGAGCTCGCTGCCCTGAAAACTTCGTATAAAAACAGGATACTGGCGAGCTACCAGTACAAAATCTCTCATGACTCCCTCCGCTTTTCCAAGTGTGCTTTCTTACCCTTTTGGGCGCCAGGTGTTTCTTTCACCCCGAAACACCAAGAGTTCGACCTTACGTTCAATACTTTTCCTCGGCTTTTACTCAGGAAAGGGGTGGGATTCGTAGGGCATGCAGTCATTTGTTACGATTTGAGAATCCTTTATCTTTATACCTATCTCTAAACGTTTTCAAGCCTCGCATGGCGTACCGCACAACTTGACGCATCGCACCGATCGCGTTACGAATCCACTATTTCTATGCCAACCTCCAACGATTCCGAGGCATCGCACAATTCGTCACCTGCCTCGAGCCAGGTGACCTCACCTTAACGCGCCGTATCTCCGAACCCAGAAGAGCCACGCGCGAACTCGGGCAAGCCCTATGATAGGTGTCACGGTTTGAGAATCCGTTATCTTTATACCTATCTCTAAAAGTTTTCAAGCCTCGCCTGGCGTGCCGCACAACTTAGCGCAACGCACCAATCGCGTTACGAATACCCTATTTCTGTGCCAAACTCCAACAACTCCGAGGCACTGCACAATTCGTCACCTGCCTCGAGCCAGGTGACCTTGCCTCCACGCGCCGAACCTCCAAAAGCCAGAAGAGCCTCGCGCGAACTCGGGAAAAGCCTTCTGATTGGCTCGTTATCGCGCGTACACCGTGCCGCGGACGACACTGTTCGCTATCTTCATTAACGATCTACTCACCCTAAGCACCCCTCCACTAAGTGACTCATCACACTAGCCCTAAGTAGCCACCAAAAAATTAGTATAAAAGGGCGACTTTTGCACCAAGTAGTCAGTTACAATTTCAACGGGGACCAGCAACGCAACCACTGTGCGCAACAGAATCTGCGGAGCATTCTTGCTCGTCGTCCGTTTGAGTACAAAAGTTATAAACTCATCGAGACTAAGCTTGTATATTGTACAGTAATCTTAGAGTCAAAAAGTAACGTGCTCGTGAAAAATAAAAGTCTGATAACCGAACTCGCGTCGACCATATTCTTCTCACTCCTCACCGAGACTACAAGAATCATCGTCGCATCGCATCGAGCTTCGTCAGATCACCAGCACTACACGACCAGCGAAAGAGTGAGTCGAATCTTTCTCATACAACCTTTCGTATAGGTCAAGATTGACCATCGGACTAGTCGAAAACGACGGTGCCGTCCTAGTCGAAAACCCCTCCGACAAAGTGTAGTAAAGAAAAGGCGAGATTTCCGTCCCTGAGGGAAAGGGCTTAATTGCCTTGCCTCGAAAAGAGAAATCGAACCGTGTTACGCATTCCCATACTCGATAGAGTTCAGCGGATTGTAACACATTCACTATTTTACGAAGAAATAACGGGTGAGCAATTTTCACAGCTTTATTACTTCGCACTCGAGCGATCAATACAATACAAATGTCGCTCTTCTCATTCTAAGGATTCGACTCGTGTACGAGGGAGACGCAGCGGCTTTCCGGTTACGCCGGAAAGCACAGCTGACCACGCGGGGATGCGAGGGGGTGCGCGACGGACACTCTCCCCCACCTCACGCACGATCTCGGAGGGGTCGCGCGAGAAAAAGAAATTGCGCCGTGTGCGCCTACCTTTGCGTCGATGCCGCTCGTCTCCGACGGCGCACAGCGTCCTGGGCGCGTATCCTCTCTCTCTCTCGCTCTCGCTTGTCCGCTGATGCCTCAGCCTCTCTCGGTCTCTCTCACACGCACACTCAATCCTTCGATATCCAATTGCTACTTCCACTCTTTTTGCTCGCTCTCAAACTCTCACTCTTCAATACTACTCTCACTCTATTCTCAACGCTAACTTAAACTTCTCTCAAATTCAAATTCTCACTCGTTTCTCGTTGCTGTTTGATTTCTCACTAACTCCTTATTTTCATTACTCTAGCGCTCGCCACAGGGTCACGCGTTCTCCTCGCTCCCTTATTCCCCTATCGGCGGAGGTGGGGGCTCTCGCGACGATCGTCTCTTGATCGCCGGCACAGCCATGTCTCTCTCCTTCGTTCCTCGGGCAGCGTTGCTCTCTCTCGTGCGTCCGTTGACGGTTGCCGACCGCTCCCTGAAACCGAAGGAATCCTCGCCGACAGTGTTGTTCGTTTATCTTTCTCATCACCACGGGAGCGAGGCGTCGCGACTCTGCTAGTTTCCTATCTCTCTAATATTCGTCTCGAATATTTCTCGCTAGCGCGATTGCGAGGAGAGTACTGCCTCGTCACAATATATATATTGTCACGCCGTTGGGAGTGAGGTATGGGGAATTTTCGGGTTGCAAAAATAAAATAATAAGAACAATGCCACAGTAATCTTTATTTTCAATATTAATTTTACGGCGGACTATCTCCGGGATATAATACTCACAAAAAAAATGTATAAGAAAAACTCTCCAAAATTTTTGGGCGCCAGTTAAATTTTTAATACAAAAAAAATTAACAAAAACAACAACAACAAATTTCCGTATAATAACTGAAGGATGCTTTGAGGGGCGAGGATGGCTAGCGTGTAGGAAAGGGGTGGTCGAGCGGGAAGAGGGGTCTCAGGGTACAGGTTCGCCGACGCGATGGCCTCTTATTAATTACCACTGGCTGTGTGGTTTTCGTTTCGTAAATATCACACTCGGCTTACTCGAATTTATAATATTACCGGTGACACGGTCAAGCGCACGGAGAGAGGGCAGGTGGGGGGGGGGGGGGGGCGTCGTTGTCCGTGAGGACTTTAGATTATTGAAGGGAGAAGGGAGGGGAGGGTTGAAAGTGATCGCGCGACTCGCGCGATCGAAAGTTCTCGACGGCGGTCGAGGTAGTCGGTAGAGGGGGGGGGGGGGGGGGGGGGATAGGAATGACCGTTACTAGAATTTTCGCGATACCTCAATTTCTAAGTTTAATTGCCGTCCCACACGGCGACTACAGAGGGACAGAAACAGCGAAAACCATAGACTTTTTTTTTTCGATAATCGCGGCAAAAAAAATATTCGCGGATCTTTCTTTTTCCTCTCACAAATGAGTCGGGTGTTAAGTCGGGACGGGGGGGGGGGGGGGGTGACCTGTGCAGGTACTCACCGATGCCGATCGCCTTTTCCTCGCTCTGGTCCTTCTTTCTCTCGAAATCCTGTCTCGTGCCTGGTCGTCTTTATTGCGTTCGTCGATCCTTTTCCTGTTCCGTGTACTCGTTATCCTATTCGTTTCCCAGTTCGTCTTAGTCGTTCTCGCTCTTAGTCCTTCTTCGCACTCTACTCCTCTCTCGC
Organism: Netelia fuscicornis; assembly: GCA_946811545.1. NCBI lineage: Eukaryota > Metazoa > Arthropoda > Insecta > Hymenoptera > Ichneumonidae > Netelia > Netelia fuscicornis. Next base: position 23,784,758 of record OX328013.1, read on the forward strand.
TCTCAGTCACTCTACACACTCTCTACTCTATTCACTCTACAATCGCTCTATACTTTTCGCTCTCTACTACACGCCGGCTCGTCACAAAGTGACGGCCGCATGGCCGGCCGGAAGCTCGCGAGATTTTCTCGCGCGCTGATTGGCTACCGGCCGGCATCGATCATCGAGGCAGTAGCGACACGGATCGATGGGAGAAGGGTCAAACGCGTGATTGATTTAGGACTGTTGCGAGCGGGATCTATTGGGGAAAGGTAGGTAATTAGGTCGTTCGGTAAGTATCGGAATAATTGCGGACGGGAATTTATAAGCGTGGGTAAGAAGGATGGTATGGTGATCGCCGTGCGCTACTGCTCTCTCGTCACTCTGTCGCCGCACGGCCGATGGATGGCCGGTGTGCGGGGACGGACGGGTGCTGAGTTTTTGACAGGTGCTGAATTGTGAAGTGGTGAGTGCTGTGTTTTATTTATTTCTTCGTCGTAGTGGTTTATTTTCCTTCGGAGATGGCATGCAGCGACCGGGACGAGATTGTACGACGGGGATTGTCTTCGGGCCGGTCCGGGTAGGTACATTTTCATTAATTCCTCAGTGTTTTTCTTGTGTGTCATCTCATCCTTTTCTTTTTAGGTTATTTCGGGTCAATCCTTCGAGGACGACGAAGAGGACTCCTTTCGTGATCCGCTGGGCCTGGCATGGCGACCAGGGTGAGAAATTTTTCAGTACCTTCCGTTTTATTTTCCGGTTTCCTTCTTCCTCGTTGTTGTTGCAGGGCCGATCGAGGACGACGTCGACGACGGCGATGACGACGACGACGACGACGATGATGATGTTGATGACGACGACGACGGTGACTCGACGGGGGTGACGGTGTTTCTTTTGGTCGATCGGGGTCAGTCTTAATGACTGACTCTCGGCACGGTGAGTTTGCACAGGTTTTTACTCTAATACGGAATTCTTCTACTTACTGTTTTTTTTCCTGTTGCAGGTGTGGGACGGCGACTTCGTTTGAGCCGGCGGCAGGGGAGGATGTGACGCTCAGCGTCACAATATATGTATGTATGTATGTATGTATAGAATGAATATTCCTGATAGTTGCATTGACGTTACCATACGCTGTTGAGTAAACAGCTAGCGCGCGATGCGGATATGGGTACGCGTGTAGGAGTGTATGTCGATTCCAACGCCCGCTCTCGTCGATAGACGCGAAGCTACAATTCAAACAAACCTTACGCCCGCTATGAGAAACGTTCGACCTGAAATTTTGACCCTGCATAAACAAAGGTGTCAGAGAGTGAACCTTGGTATTTTTTTTTCCTATAATTTAGAACTAGAAATCCCATTTTTCCGGGCTACCGTTGAGTACAAACATGTATTTTATATATAAATGAGTAAATAAATGAAGAAATGAATATATATTGTGACGTTGCACAATTTCCCTCCCCGCCGACAGCCCTCCAAGGCGACCGTTCCACGTAATACGAAAAAAGTAAGTTATCAATTAATATTTTTATTTGTATTTTTTTTCCCAATTCTCCCGTTCCCTCCCAATTATTGTGCACTGTGTAAGCACTTATCGCCGCTATGAAGAATACCCCAAGGATCACCCGTAGCCATTCCCGCCGTCATCGCCATCGTGGTCGCCGTGTCGTCGTCGTTGGCCGTCGTCGTCGTCGCCGCCGGCATCATCATCGCCGACGTCGTCGTCGTCGTCGCCACGGACACTGTCGTCGTCGTCGTCGACACGGGTATAACCAAGGACCATCCACCGTTACCAGGACATCCCGAGGACACCCCGACTGGCCCAGAAGATCGCCACCGGAATTCCCAGGACGTCCTGAAGAGGAACTCGATCACTCCACACACACGCACTCTCACTCGCATCGAAGAAAATTCCCACCAAAAATCAAACAAGCCGCCCCGTCCGCCGTCGCTAGCCATCCATCGGTATAGCGACGGAGAGACGAGTGAGATGGCAGCAGCGCGCACAGAGCATCATGAATTACCATAAATCCCGATATCGATAAGGACGACCCTGCCATATCGATCGTCCTAATTACACACATCTCCCAATAGATCTCCCTAGTACCGTCCCGAAAATATCGATCTCCCCACCCCCCGTATCACCTGACCCGTGCGGCTGCTGCCCAACGGAAAATTTGAACTTACTTGGATTTTGGCTATCGGTGAGTAAGGAGTAAAGAAAGCGATTAGAGAGAAAGAAAGAGAGTAGTGTGGAAATAATTTTGAGAGTGAGTTGCGATTAATCATAGTTTGAAAAATACTACGAAGAGTGTGTTTTGGAGTGAAAGGAAAATTTATACGGAGTGCAGTGCAGAGTTTGAGCGTGAGTGTTACGAGGAGATAAGCGGAAGGATAAAGGACAAACAACGTACGAGGATAAGGAGAGAGAGCGAGAGAGAGAGAGAGAGGAGTACCGGGCGAGCCACCTTGGATCACCACTGTGAGTGCTTGCACAGTTCCCTTCCGAAATTTCACACCGGCACCTTTTGTATTTTTGTATCCCCCTTTTCTAACCGCAAAATACTATTTAGAGTACCCCTCCCCCCAGTTTTCTTTTTGCGCATCATTGAGTATTTTTGTTTTGTTTCGTTTTATTTCTTTTTGTTTGCAATTAAATTAAGTAATAAGTATTAAATGTGGAACGGTCGTGCAGCGTAAACGTAGAATAAGTAGGATTCCCCTTCCCGTGCCTCCCCTCTCCCGTCACAGGTCAACCGTCGCTGGTGAAGCGACGGTAACAACAATGTTTTTCCTGCCACTGTCCTTCGGACAGCGGCAAGGTATAAGTCGACCAAGATCCCAAATTCACAATATCAATAGTCCCTGATACAGCGCGTCCCAAAAGAAATATTATCGGCGGTAATTATTAAGAGGCCACATAGAGTCGGAGAACCTCCTTCCCTGAGATACCCCTCCCCTCCCCTTAGAGCCGTTATTCATAGTTGTAGTATTTGTATGTTATTTTTATTTTCTATTATTTTGTTAATTTTTTATTATAAATTAACTGGCGCCCAAACCACCCCAATATTATAAAAACACCTCCCCGGAGATAGTCCGCCGACCCTATTATCAAATTAAAGATTATTGTTACTGTATTATTTTTTTTTGACAAGCATTTTTTTTAGTGTTAAATAAATTCTGAGTTATGGTTATTTTTCTTTCTTTTTTTTTGCATTGGCGTTTATTGGTTAATTAATTTCAGGAACCCCCCCTCTTTACCAGTCCCTAGTCACCACCCCACCAACCCCCCATCGGCGTGACAATATATATATATATATATATATATATATATATATATATATATATATATATATATATATATATTGTGACGAGGCGGTATCTCCTCGCAGATCGCGCTCGCTACTAAGATTCGGGAAAGAAAAGCAGAGTCGCGACGCCTCACTCCCGTGAAAATAAGAGAGATAGAAGGATACACTCTGTCGGCGAGGCTTCCTTTATTTACAGGGAGCGGTCGCCAACCGTCAGCAGCAACGACGAGAGAGAGCGACGCTGAGCGGAGAAAGAAGGAGCGAGAGGGATGGCTGTGCCGGCGATCGAGGAGCGATCGCCGTGAGAACCCCCACCTTCGCCGACAGAGGAACAAGGGAGCGAGGAGTACGAGAGAGCCGATGGTCACCGAGAGAAGAATTAGAATAAGTTAGTTAGTTAGGCTTTGGATTGATAAGAGGAGTGAGGTTTTGGACTGATAAGCGATAAGAGTTAGAATTTGAGTACCGATGGAGAATAGAGTTAGAGTTTGAATGTGCGAGTAGAAAGGACGTAGAGCGTAGAAGTACAGCGATATAGAAGAGTGAGTGAGAAGAGAGAGAAATTGAGAGAGTGCAGAGTGCAGGATTGAACGGATTACGTGTGCGTGCGAGAGAGAGAGCGAGGCTGAGCCACCGGAGTACCGGCGAGAACGAGCGGGAGAGAAAAGGATACGCGACGAGGACGCGGTGCGAGACCAGGAAGATCGACAGCGATAAAAAGGTAGGCACACGCGGTGCAGTTTCTTTATCTCGCGCGACCCCTCCGCGATCGGGCGTGAGGTGGCGGTTGGTGTCCGTCGCGCACCCCCTTGCAGCTCCGCACGATCAGCTGTGCTTTCCGGCGTAACCGGAAAGCCGCTGCGTCCCCCCGCGCACACGAGTCAAATCCGTAGAGTAAGAAGAGTAAAGATTGTAATATTGATTGTCGATTAAGTATTTAATAAATGTTAAACCACTTGCTAAATTTTGCGTAAGACTTTGCTCACCCGTTAATTTCGTAAACGGCACAGATTGTCCTCCGAATCCCCCCCCCCCCCCCCCATTCCCTGAGTCAGGAAGTACACGGTAAATGAAAAAACAACCCTTGGTATTTCGGGGTGAATGAAATACCTGGCGCCCAATCGGCGAGAGTGAAACAACAAATAGGGAAGAACAATAATAACAAGGGCGTCATTATAGATTTTGAGACTGGCAGCTCGTCAGCATCTGTTTCACGAAATTTTCAGAACGCGAGCTCGTCACAATTTATATATATTTATGTCAGAGAAGGTTGATTAAAAACACAACAAGAAACGAGTCCGATTCAAAAACAGTTATTCTTCACTATATGTCGCAGTGACACGACTCACACGCTTTATTCATAACTCGATATAATTTAAAAACATTTAACTCAAATAAATCACTTGACTGAAAATGAGGAGATGTAGGTCTGTCTTCTTCAAAGGTTCAAGAAGAACTCTCGTTGCTCAGGGATGTTTTCCTCCTCTTTTCCTTTTCTTCAACTTTTTCCCCCTTTTTGTTTATTCGCTTGTTCTCATTTTGTTTTATAAAAAGATTTATGTCACATATGTTGCCTGAGCAACGATGAATTGATTTTAATCGCCTGAACCTTCCTGCGATGCGACACGGCCATACTGACTAGCACACGTCTCGAGTGCTCAGTAGTCATTCATTTACTTTATTTCTGAAATTTAAAAACAGACATTGCAAGTGCACACATTAGTTCACGTTCGGCATTCCTGGCTTAACAAATCAACCATTCTTTTATTGACCCAGTGTCATATTGTTTCTTCATCATAGATGCAATCATATTTTTTTATTACCCACTAGCGGTACCCGGCTTGCGTTGCAACGCCGTTTTGGTGTCATAATTTATTTGACAGACAATATTTTTTGTTTTTTTGTCCATATGCGGAGTATAGACTTTCCAAATATAATCTATACTATACACATTTTTAGCGATTGTCCCCGTGCTTCGTTGATGGGCATTGCAAATGCGAGTCGCACCGGAGACTGCAAACGTTTGAAATCGAATGGCATATAGTATTTTTGTATCATTGGCATACGCGACAACAGTACATCGTCTTTTTCTTCAAATTTTCTATTTTAAATTGTAGTTTCGCTGATATGTTCATCATATTTTTCCCAGTACCGTTACAAAGTCATGGTGGATTGATGTTTCGTAAAAGTATGATAGGCACGCCCGTTTTCAATGTTACAACGTGCGGCGCTATGCCTGGTAAATGAAACGAATTCAGGAATTCAGTTTGATAATTAATAACTTTTGTTTTTCTCCTCATGTGTGAAGCATGAACTTTCCAAATATAATCTCTACTATACACATTTTGAGAGATTGTCCCAGTACTTCGTTGATGGACATTGCAAATGCGAGTCGCACTGGAAACTGCCAACGTTTGAAATCGAATGGCATATATTTTGATATCATTAGGATATGTGGCAACAGCACATCTTCTCCTTTAAATTATCCATTTTTAATTGTAGTCTCATTCGGATTGTTCATCACATTTTTCCCGAAAACCACAGTACCGTTGCAAAGTCGTGGTGGATTGATGTTTCAACGATTCGATAAAAGAATGAAGTACTCTCATTTTTGATGTTACAACATGCGGCGGTATCCTGGCAAATTAAGAGAATTCAAGAATTTAGTTACATAATTAACAACTTGTTCTTGATTAATAAAAGCAGCAATCGAAATGTACATTTCAGCTTCTCATGGTATTCTCTTTTGAATCGTGAAATTTATATACTTGACATTGGTATTTTTGCTGCTAATATAGCACGTTCCCTTAACCACATATGTTGTAGTTATGTGCAATATTTTCAAAAACTTCGTTAATTAATTCGCCTGTTATTGCTGTTATTTTAAGAAACTTTGTACGTCGTCGTACGTACTCCAACTGTTTCCTGTCTTGCTTTCTCGTTGCTCGTCCATTTCTGAAGCTCGTAATGTATTTTTCATTTGTGACTGACGTGTATATCTTCCAATTGTATTCCTATTTAATGTCACGATTAAGGAAATTTATCTGGTCAGCGAATTAAAAAACATATATTGATTAAAATATCAGAATATAGTTATCAGTATCTATAAAGTCATGTTTTTAAAATTTGAAGACTCGAGGATACGTTATTCGCGGAACATAAATAAAAACATATTTTTCCTAAATTAACACGTACCTTTATGGGTTTCAATGGTTTTTCCGTCTACGAACATTAAATTCACAACCATTGACAAACAGTTGTTGACCAAAATTGCAGAATTAATAAAACAATATCTAAGGAATATTTGTAGAGCTTCATAAAATCGATTAAGTACTCATGAGATTCATAATAAATTAATTTGTCACGAATAATAATAATTTTTGCGAGGTTAAGCATTCGCGGCACCGTCAAACATGCTGAATTGACTACGCTCGTCACACAAATTTTTTCACACTTTTGACTTACTCGATACTACATAAACCTCCTTAACTTGACATTCGCTGTCAAATGAATTATGCAATCGATAAGTGTAATATCTAGTCGATCGAGTCGTTAAAACAAATGCGTGTCTTTTGTTTCGCACGTCATTTTGGTAGCATACTTTGATAGCTGTCAAATAATCTGTATATATTGAAACGGCAGAACGCTTCAATAAATTTATTTGAGTGCGATGGCTCGACGATTATATAGTTTATGAAGGTTTTTGGGTGAGGGAGAGTAATTTCTCTTTGAGACTTGGTTTTTGTATTGATAAAAAAAAATCGTTTATTCTTTTTGTTGCTGAGCTTTTGTCTCTTTGATTGCGGCGACTTCGCCTTTATTTCCTATATAAATTTGATTAAAGTCAAAATTCAATTGTTTCGATATTATTTGTTTGGAATTCGCTTCGTCGCGGGTCAATATTCCCGCTCTGCTTGGCCGTCTCTGTAGATCCTTGATGCGCCGCCCAAAATATCGATCACCGTCTCGATCGCGGTTCCTCTCCTCTCTCGTCAGCTGGGCCGGCGACGTAAACACAGGTGATCGCTCCTCTCCCCGCTTGTCCGTTGACAATGCGCGTCGTTGTGTTTGGGTTATAGGTCAATGCTCTTAGGCAGGACCTTTACTGCTCCTTCGATAGACTTTTCGTCGAGCAAGAATTCTTTTTCAGAATTCTTGAGTTAAATCGCCGTTTCGCTCTTATTCCGAGGTCAATGCCGCTTACCAGGTTTCGTCTCTTCTTCAGAGCACCCACCCGGGTAAGTGACCAGCTATTAACTGATGATTAATCGAGATTTTTCCGGCCTTTTATACTAATTAGGCTGCTCGCCTGTAGGTCGAAGGATTTTCAGACGGACCAATCAGCTGTTTTGACATTGGTGCCGTGTGAATCTAAGTGCCGTGTGCACTGGCGACGTTCGATCCTTCGATGGTGGGGGGATTTTGCTCGGGTGTATGAGACAATATCGTCTCAATATAGATATACATAAATGTTAATTTTGTTTTGCCCCGTACGCGTTTATTTTGGCAATTAAAATTATTCTACTAACGCAGAAACCTTCTCGGGAGTGCGGACTACAACTCACCAAATTTTCATCGCAATCGGACGAATGGTATAGGAGATTACTCGTGACACACAGACAAACAAACATTCTTCCATTTTTATATATAAGAAGATAATAGCTCTGTCGGCATGCGTTCTTGCATCCGTACATGTTCTAACTATTATCTTATTACTCACAATAGCTCTGTTGGCATGCCTTCTTACATCCATACATGTTCTAACTATTATCTCACAAGTTTATCCCGGATATTTCTCAAATCTGAACCTTGGACTCGTAGATTCTGGGTGATCAAGTCCAGAAAGCATCGAGTGTCAAAGTCAAACTCTTGAACTAAACGGCGATAATCAGAGCCTCATGCTCTCTACAAATTCTCCATAGAATTCAAAATTCAACATAGACAGTGTCTAGTTAACAACTAATTGTTCCAACACATATGGACACAATCTCTTGGCAAATTTCATGCTCATACTTTTGACCAAAAATCTTTGATATCACTATGATTTCTCTCATCACATTGTTACGTCCTAGCCGGTAATATCGGAGTCGACACAGGGTGTTCGGCCGGTATCTCAAACTCTCGACAGTCGATAATATACCAGCACAGTCACCGTTACTCGTCGATCACAAACTCCCAATTAACTAATAATATCATTTATTCTTAGAAAGCTAAATAGACTAAGGGAAAGATCCCAACTAAGATTAGTAGAGTACCACGCTCTTATTACACATATACACACCAGAGAATTCAAAACTGTAATCAAATATAGGCATTCCATCAATTTATCAACACCCTGTCCGGCGAACATTTTCTTTTATATTTTGTCCACGAACGTCTCATGCGACACCGCGCTCGATAACACAGTCATAAACCAACTCTATACCATTCACCGAAATTATAATTCGAAACCCTACTTCCTTTCCCACGAGGCGACTATCTCGAGTCACCTCCGCGTGATCGAGATAATCCCCTCCGCCAAATAAAAGAAAGGCTCACACAAATCCGACCAATCAAAAATTGACTGCCCTTCTTTGTAATCTGCCTCTGCGAGGCAGAACGGGCAACGCTCTGAAAAGGCTAACTTAGATCATACTCAGCATTCTTCGAGAACACATCTAAAACTCGAACTCAGTAAAGAAGTCTATCAATATCAAAGTCGAAAGTATCTTAAGCGAACAAATCTCAGACATTTGTAAAATCGTTCTAAGTACTATTTTTGTGTTGTAATTCCCAAGTTACAATTCCAACTTGAATAAAAAAATAAGTTGTTTGTTAGTGTACGTGAGTTGTTGGTGTTGCAATCAATACTTTTCCCATCAAAAATCGTCCACACAAATCAACAGTGAGGACTCTGGGGAAATATCGATCAACAACAAGAACGTCTCCGAAGAGGAACCATCCTCGACGATTCATCTTAAATCGTTAAGTTAATATATAGAGCACAGGTGAGTCCCAAGCCCTGAACTCTCGTCCAGCGGAATAGCCCAAACTCATTCAAATATCGCGCGCACATCGCATCGTCGACGGAGCTTCAAAATCTCTCCACTTGGGACGTAACAAGCTGATGAAGTAACTAGAGTGCCGGTAATCGAAGGAGATCGATTCTCGTGAAGAGGGGGAACCCGACGGCATGTGAACACCGCCGAACTCGAGCGAGAATGATAACCGCAAGCTGCTGCTCTCACGCTCGAACTCCTTAAGAGGCAGTGTAACACACAGAAAAGTTTCGTCAGCTTCGCCTTTGCCGCGGTAATGCAGAACTCGCAGCATTTGGCTACGAGTCGCTGCGAATTACCGCTAGATGTCACGGCTCGCGTTTGCTACGAAGTCGCGGTATATCGAGGCGAACCGAAAGCCGAGGCCTCGTAGCAAGGCCAGCCGTGACCCGCACCGCTCGAAAATCTTATACTAATGCTCGGCCAAGTTCATGTGCAACGTACACTCGTGTACGTACACTGCAAGAATGTATTTCTCATTACATGTACAGCCGAGCATGCTAAACATTCAAGTTTGATGTTTTACAATAACGGCAAACGCCGTTGGCATCTCGCTCTTTGGCAGAGCGGGTTTATTAATTATTAACACATTTGTTAATTTATTAACAATTCAAATTATCTCCGTTCATTTTCATGAACGGAGATAAAAACGACAAACGTCGTTGGCATCTCGCTCTTTGACAGAGCGGATTTATTCATTATTACCACATTTGTTAATTTATAATATTAACAATTCAAATTATCTCCGTTCATTTTCACGAACGGAGATAAAAACGACAAACGTCGTTGGCATCTCGCTCTTTGACAGAGCGGATTTATTAATTATTAACACATTTGTTAATTAACATTTAATTCAAATTATCTCCGTTCATTTTCGCGACCGGAGATAAAAAACGACAAACGTGGTTGGCATCTCGCTCTTTGACAGAGCGGGTTTATTAATTATTAACACATTTGTTAATTTACATTTAATTCAAATTATCTCCGTTCATTTTGGCGATCGGAGATAAAAAACGACAAACGTGGTTGGCATCTCGCTCTTTTTCAGAGCGGGTTTGTTAATTATGGACACATTTGTTAATAACATTTATTAACAATTCAATTTATCTCCGTTCATTTTCGCGAACGGAGATAAAAAACGACAAGCGTCGTTGGTATCTCGGTTTTCGGCAGAGCGGGTTTACGAGGATAAGAGCGACAGCGGTCGCTGGGACCTCATCTTGTTGTATCAAGACAGATTTTATGAACGTGTGTTAATTTTAAAAAATGCGTCGGAAATGGCACTTGGGAAGTGCCTGGGAAACGCCCACCCATACTAACCCACTTATAACTCGTATAAATACATTTCCGTTCTTCCCAACGCTGAAAATACGCAACGTCGTATTTTGGCGTCGATACACTTATGCGTGTTTCATCATACCTGTATGTATTTAACCACAGGGGAATAACGCTAATTTGCGAGATTTTAGCATTTCAGCTAAGTGGCGGCGCATTTTTGATACATCCTATGAATACTTGCGATGTGCAGGATCATCTTCTAATGCAATCGCCGTCGCAAAAGCAATCGCATAAACGCCGCAACTAAACGAGTCAGGTTGCTTCGTCACTGGCTGGAGAATTATATCTCCGTCACCGACATACGGGTATCGTTTTACGACATACCTCTTTTCGTCCGAGCTCAACAGCTCGTACTCCGCGCGGAGAAGACTATCGTGAATCATTAGCTTCATTCCATCGTAATGAAGACAGCACCAGTGGCTTGACATATTGCCACCAATTATCTGTTTATCGGATCTGCCAACATCGTTGGGCTCGATAAACTGATAATATGCTGTATAGCAAGCAGGATTGCACTTGAATGGGCTATAAGATATTTTGGAACAAATCTATGCAAGTATCCGTCAATAAAGAATCTGGCTTCAAAATTATTGAAACGACTTCATCTACGGAAATGTCTTGCTTTAATCGATCGATTATCTTCCGATTTTCATCGGAAGATACCATTTGATCGTCGCTTTCGATCGCGACCCAATCATTATTGCGATTGCATGCACCTTCTTGTACACCGGGAAAGGACGAGATATCGTCTCGTGTAGCACCCGGGTCAGGAGCGCTAGTGCGTACGGACGAAGCATTTTTTTCCGTAGTGCTTCTTCCCGAGCCTGTACGATATAGTCAGGATCGCGGATCGGCATATTCCTGCTACGTCGACTATCGATGATTTCTGGGAGTAGACAATTAATATAGAATTTGCATAACAATGATTTCATGTGTGACTCCCAGAAATTATCGTCTCTGAGAACTGTTACCAGCTTCAGATCTGTGGAATTCCACAGCGCGAAGATACAATAGCCCCGCATCGTTATGTGCAATTGACCTTGCACCCGATAAAAATATGCGTGGGTCCGTCGCAGGACTCCCTTATCTTTTTTATCGAATATGCCTCTTAGGGAGGGTTTTTCTTCGATGGCGCTTTCTAAATCGCCATTTTGTGCCGAGAACGGACACTTGATTTCGACGATGCCATCGTCATCGATTAGTCCATCTGGAGACGCTCCTAGATAAGGAATCTCTCGATCGATGAAGAGACCGCAGGCAACAATTTTTTTGCCCAGTTTTGGTTCAACTGCCTGTCGAGCTGCATTTTCGTTTGCAATTCCGTATTGTATGGCTACCGAGTCTAGGATCTTGGGATACCGAATACTCGCAACCATATTTGCACACGAGGTCGTGGGTAACATGCGGCATATCGGCCCGAATTGCGATGCCGTTATCATTTCAGTTCGCAACTGATGCCACAACTCGCAGTTGTGATGAAACACTGTATCTCGTTCGATCAGTCTCGAACGTTGTTGATTTGATCGCAACTTAGACATATGGGCATCAACAAAAATGTCGAAAATTTCCTTTTCGATATCTGGATTTTTAGCCGATGGACCGTAATCTTTGTCGGTCCCCTTAAATTGGCGCAGCCCACCGCTGCACTCTCGCTGCTTATATACGCGGTCACGTATATTTTTGCGTTTCCTTATGCGTTCCATTCTCTGGACAGCATTGGGAATTGCGCAGCGGTTACGGATATATACTTTTGACAACACGGATTGCGTGTTGTGTTGTATCATAGCTCCGTAGCATCTCATTTGATATGAGTTTCGCATGCAATGATTAATTCACTTGCCTGAATTCAATTTGTTAACAATTGAATTGCATCCCTCTGCCACGTTATTCGTAACATTTAGCAGTAAACTTTTGGCATGGCTGCTTAAATAACGAACTGCTTCGTAAATGGCAGGGTAAATACCAATATCATGCAAAATTGGTAATATGTTTGTTTCCCCCTCTTTCGGTTCACAATTGAAAGGGAAGGCGGGACAATCGGTATGGTCGCCGAAAATATGACCGGGCAGAGCCAGTATGTCTTTGCAGAGTGCCTTTGTTTTCTCTGTCTCCGACATCAATTCCGCGTTGCGCAGGTCTCTTGCATGCTCTACCAGTTTCCGAAGTTTCAGGTCACTGGACAAGACGCAGTGATGAATTTTTGTCACGTTCACTCTTTCTTTCACGGAAACATTGGCAAGTTTTGTTTTCGAGGCAACCCTTATTTTTCTGCACATGTTCCGGAATAAGTGATTGTTACATTCGACTTTTTCGACAATAATACCGTATTTCATATACGGATTTGCATCTCGTATAGCCTGATATACGCTGCTGTCGCCATCCGCAATCAGAGTTCGATATATCAGGCCATTCGACGCGATGCTACTTGTGAAACCTTCGAGAATTATGTCGGTTTCCATTGCCGTTGAGCTGCGATCCCGACCCCAGTTTTTATAACAAACATGGGGGGGGGGGGCGCCTTTTTATCCAGCACCTGTGCTCTGTCGCATGTCGCACAGTACTTATTGCGTACAGCAATAAATAGAGCCAATTTGCTTTGCTGGCCGAAAATCATAGCTGCGCCGGATAAAGCATCATGCTTACCACCGGCATACGAGCGTTTCGCCCAACAGCCATCCGCAATTACATTAATGTACGGGATGCCATCAATAACATGGCCTTTTTCCATCGCTATCGATCTTTCTATCGATGCTGCCCGTTCCCTTTCGGCTTCGGCAACGCCATGGAAATTATCGTACAATTCATCGCGATATTTGCGATATGTATTGGCGCTCATGGGTGGAACAGCCATTGCGGCCAATTGTTCTTCCATTATGTTGTATCCGGTACCTGAAGTGATGGTACCGCATACAGCACCTTTGTTGACGCCCATATCGTCACCTTCATTGGGGTCGGTCCAAATACTGAATGTGTAATTACACATTTGGCATTTGAAAAAAAGCAGCGTTCGCAAGCCACGGTCGAGCGACTTAAATAATTTAAGGTCGCTGAAAGGGCATTGCAGTGCGGTATTGTGATTATCAAATTTTTCGTGTAATTCTTTCCACAAAAAATTGATATCGACAATCCGCCGACCATTGACGGCGGTCTCTACAATGCGACCTTTGTCCATAGGACCATTTTCAATTACGAATGATTCTATATTCTGCGAGCTGTTCGCAGCGAACTCCTTCATCTGGGAACCAGATGAATCCGGTTCGTAACGCTCGTCAATTTCTCGATTACTAACAAGCGTTACATTTTCCTCTTTGTTTAAGGGAAGCGAGTCTACATTACTTAGACTGCTCGGTACACCGGGGATAGCTTCCGGGTCCTCGGGTGCATTGGCAACCCGTTTTTCGAATTCATCCATTACGGATGTTCGAGGGAAATTCGAATTTTTCCGAATATCGCACAAGTTTTGCGCGCTACATGTAGGCTTACCTACGCTTACCACCTGCGCGGAGACTCCTGCTGCAGCCTGCGTCGCAGCAGTATCAAGGCCATTGGCCTTGAAAACATGAACATTAAAAATTTGAAAAAATAGACACAATCGTTTGCCCATTCTAAAACTAGGCTTAGTTTTCAAATTGACAAGAGTTTTCTACAAAAGAATTTAAAATATATATATATATATATTGCCGGCGGAAAGTTTCCGGACAAAAGTTGAAAACAGTGCCGGAACGTTTTTTAATGCCATTTCGCCGATAGTTGGCCTAGGCCAATTTAACTAACGCCATTTTAGAGCAGGGATTTCCCTTCATTTTGGCTATTTATAAAAAATTTACGATTTTTTTTTACAATTGGCACATAGTTTTGTAGGATTCGCGCGGTACGCGTGGCGAGCGCCGCTGCTACGCGGACATCTTGGTTAGACGAGCAGCGTTGCAAGATGAGCATCGCTGCGACGCGAACATCGTTGCTAGAGGAGTGTCGTTGCTAGGAAAGACCGGCACGCGTCGATGGCGAGAGAGAGTTGAAAACGAGAAGCGTGAGCGCATAGACGATACAGAGCGTGCGAGATTTTTATATGTATGAATAAAGACTATACTTATTACTCTACCCCAGTGTATTTCCTTACTAAATCCGAAGCAGAAGATCTAACGACTACAAACTTGGGGGCTCAGCCGGGATAATGTGAGGTGACACGAGTGTAGAGTGTACGACGAACAAAGGATCGTGATTCGATCGAATCGAACATTCGAGAAATTCGGCGATCATCTACGACGTGTCTGTTCTTCGACAGAACCAGGGATCGCGATTTAATCGAGTCGAACGTTCGGGAGATTCGGTGATCGACTACGAATGCATACGTGTTATATAGAGTAAGAGTAACGATAACGTTGTCTCAGACGGAGACAAAGGATCGACGGTTACGGGCGGTCGTCGCGGAAGACCGAGACGTAGTCAAGCGGGACGACGTGCGTAATAACAAAGGACGATTCGTTGCGAAAATGCTCGATGGATGAGATCGATCCGAAAAGTTTTAAAGTACTAGAACTGAAAAACGCTTTGAAACGAGACGGTTTGAGTACATCGGGAGTGAAAATCGAGCTCATAAGTCGGTTGATGCGCAACGACCCGAGTGGTAAGTGGATGAAAACGATTGTGGCGGGAAACGACGGTAGTATGGGAACAAAGGACGACGACAACGCCGGAGCTGTCGGCATATCCAGCGGGTTACCACTCGTAGACGACGAAATACTACGACGAAGAGAAAAGTTAGAACGCGGCGTACCGGCGTGAGAAGGAATTGACCGAGCGCGAGCTAGTGTTAGCACGACGCGAGATCGAGTTACTGCGCCTGACGCAACACACCAACGACGAACAAGCGACTGTGCCCTCCACAGCAGCGAGTAACGTCCAGAGAAATACCAATAACACAGAGAATGAGGAACGCCAACCGATAACGGGGAACGCCGAAGCATACGTCCAGTGGCCGAAAATAAATGTGAATGCTATCGCAGATTTATTGAGTTATTTCAATGGAACCGCTGAAGCTTTTGAGACGTGGGAGAAACAAGTTAAGTTTCTTCGAACCGCTTACAATCTCGACGACAACCTGACAAAAATTCTGATCGGAACGAGACTAAAAGGACGTGCGATGGAATGGTTTCATTCGAAACCCGAATACATCGGGATGACATCGGATCAGCTGCTCGATGGAATACGTGGTACGTTTTATCATCGACCAAATAAACTAGTAATGAGACGACGCTTTGAGGAACGTACGTGGAAGAAGGACGAAACTTTTCACGAATACGTGCACGAAAAAACGATAATGGGGAATCGCATCAACATCCCAGACGACGAGATCTTGGGATACATCATCGACGGCATCTCGGATCCGAATCTGCGCAACTTGGCACGAGTGCAAGGATTCACGACGCGTGACAGGATTCTAAGCGCATTTGCAGAAATATCACCACAGGATCAAGCGAATTCGACGACAACAGGGTCGAAGAACGATGAAAAAAGTGGTAACGTTAGGCGTAAATTCGACAAAGGTAAAGGCGCTACGGGTGATAAGAGCGCGACGGGAAACGAGAAGGATGTAAGCGAGAAAAAAGACCGCGTTTCGTCAAAACGTTGTTTCAATTGCGGCGGAAAGGATCATGTCAGTTCTAATTGTCCAACTAAAGGTAAAGGCACCAAATGTTTTGGGTGTAACGAGTACGGACACATAGCTTCCGCGTGTCCGGTCAGAGAAAAGAAAAGTAGCTGCGCAGTCGCTCGACCGAACGGTCGCAAACATCCAAAAGACGTACTAATTAACGAGATCGTGGTGCAAGCGATTATAGACAACGGAAGCGATATCACTATAATGCGAGAAGACGAGTACGTTAGACTAAAATCTCCGCCGTTCGAACTTGATGTCGTACAGTTCCGTGGAGTAGGTACCGAAGAAAATGTTACACGCGGAGGATTTTACGCGAGACTTACAGTTGACGGGAACGATTACACAATTCCGATTCACGTTGTTGCAGATAATTTGTCGAGGCACAAATTATTGATCGGTAGCGATTTTCTCGACACGGTCTATGTAAACCTAAAGCGCGGCGAAGCAACGATTGTAAAACCGGAAAGGGAGGGCGATACCGATCGCGACTTTGCCGAAATTTGTCAAGTCAGCGTAAGTACCGATGTACAGCCTAAGGCCGAAGACATAATGAGTGTACCGGACACTGAGTACAAGCGCGCCGTACAGTCGCTAATCGATAATTATAAGCCGAATGCAACCTGCGAAACAGACGTAAGGATGAAGCTAGTATTAAAAGACGAGGAGCCGGTTTATCTCAGGCCGCGACGACTAGCGGTGTCGGAAAGAGCAGAAGTTAATGCTCAGATAGACGAATGGTTGGAGAACGGCGTGGTACAACCATCAGTATCCGACTACGCGAGTCCCGTCGTCTTGGCGAAAAAGAAAGATGGATCGAACCGATTGTGTGTCGATTATCGTTTATTAAACAAAAAAATCATTAAAGATCGGTATCAATTACCTCTGATAGAAGATCAGCTAGACGCGCTCCAGAACGCGAGGGTGTTTAGTACGCTCGACCTCAAAAATGGATTTTTTCATGTAAGGATGGACGAGTCGAGTACGAGATATACCGCTTTCATTGTCCCCGATGGGCACTTCGAGTTCCTTAGAGTTCCGTTCGGTCTCTGTAACTCCCCCGCAATCTTTCAAAAGTTCATTAATGCCGTGTTCAGAGAGCTCATTCGTAACGGAGAAGTACTGGTCTACATGGATGACCTGATCGTGCCCTCGATCGACTACGAAACCGGGTTAGATAGACTCAAACGCATACTAGAAGTTGCTAGTCAGAACGGGTTGATAATCAACTGGAAAAAGTGCAGTATTCTGTAAACGAGCGTCGAATATTTAGGACATATTGTCGGAGGTGGAAGTATTCGTCCGTCCGAGCATAAGACCGAAGCTGTTAGGAAATTCCCGACGCCTACGACAGTCCGACAAGTTCAATCGTTCTTGGGGCTGACCGGATATTTCCGAAAGTTTATGCCGAAGTACTCGATAAAGGCGCGACCGCTAACAAATCTGCTGAAAGCCGAAACGACGTTTAGGTTTGGAAAAATAGAGATGGACGCTTTCCATCAACTCAAGCTCATGCTTATCGACAAACCGGTGTTGAAATTATATCAAGTCGGTGTAGAAACAAAGCTACAACCGACGCATCTATGCACGGTTACGGCGCGATGCTATTACAGCGCAGTAACGAGGACGGCGCGATGCACCCGATATATTACGCGAGTGGCAAAACCACGCCGGCGGAGGAGAAATATCCGAGTTACGAACTTGAGGTTCTCGCGATTGTAAAAGCGCTAAAGAAGTTCCGAGTGTATCTGCTCAGTATAAATTTTAAGATAGTCACGGATTGTCGCGCTTTCGCGCAAACCATGTTCAAAAGAGATTTATGCGTACGAGTGGCCAGATGGGCATTGCTGTTGGAGGAGTTCCACTACGAGATCGAACACCGTCCGGGCCAAAACATGGCTCATGTAGACGCGCTGAGCAGAAATCCGTTGCCGGATTGCTTGTTAATCGACGAAGACGACACTGGCCTGACGACGAGGCTGAAGAAAGCACAGCGTGATGACAACGACATGAAGAAGATTATACAGTTGGCCGAAGAGGGACGGGCGCAAGGTTACCTGATTCGAGGAGGTTTGTTGTTCAAAGAAATCGACAACGACATCCGGCTCGTCGTTCCGAAGGTAATGTGTTCGCAGATAATCCGAAGGGCTCATGAGAGGGGTCACTTCGCTGTTGCCAAGACGGAAGCCATCGTCAAACGAGACTACCACATCGCAAATCTACGAGCAAAGGTCGAAAAGGTTGTACAAAATTGTATCGATTGTATATTGGCCGAGAAGAAGCAGGGGAAACAGGAGGGATTCCTGTGTCCTATAGGCAAGGGCGAGATACCACTCGATACGTATCATATTGATCATCTCGGTCCCTTGGCGTCGACGAGGAAGAATTACAAGCACGTATTTGTGGTAACAGATAGTTTCTGCAAGTATACGTGGCTCTACGCGACAAAGTCGACGGGTACGGCAGAAGTGCTCGATCGTCTCCAAAAGCAAGCGACGATATTTGGTAATCCGAGGAGGATTATTTCCGACCGGGGCATGGCCTTTACGTCCGGAGATTTCCAGGAGTACTGCAAAACTGAAGGGATCCAACACATTTTGACGACGACGGGAATCCCGAGGGCGAACGGACAAGTGGAGCGGATAAATCGAACGCTCATACCGCTATTGACGAAGCTGGCGGCGCCAAAACCCGAGGATTGGCACAAGTATCTGGGCATCGCTCAACAGTGTCTGAATACGACGACACACAGGAGCATCTCGACAACGCCATTTCATTTGTTGTTTGGGACTCACGCACGACTACGCGAAGATGATAACGTTCGTGAACTACTAGAGAAAGAGTGGGCTATCGCGTTCCAAGAAAAACGAGATGAACAACGTGTAGAAGCAACGAAGAGCATCGCGAAGATGCAAGAGGAGAATCGACGACGGTTTAACAAGAGACGCAAAGAGGCGCGGTCATACCGCGAGGGCGATTTCGTTGCCGTTAATCGGACTCAACAAGGTCCAGGAATGAAGCTTGCTTCAAAGTTCTTGGGGCCATACGAGGTAGTGAGAGTACTACGGAACAACCGATACCTTGTCTACAAGGTCGGAGATCACGAGGGACCCCAACAGACGTCAACTGCAGCAGACTTCATGAAACCGTGGTTGGCAAACGAGAGCGACCGCGACGCCGAAGACGAGTCCGAAAATTCAGCGGGTGACGAAGAAGCGGACATCCGAGGACGAATGTCTCCGCAGGACGGCCGAGTGTAGGATTCGCGCGGTACGCGTGGCGAGCGCCGCTGATACGCGGACATCTTGGTTAGACGAGCAGCGTTGCAAGACGAGCATCGCTGCGACGCGAGCATCGTTGCTAGAGGAGTGTCGTTGCTAGGAAAGATCGGCACGCGTCGATGGCGAGAGAGAGTTGAAAACGAGAAGCGTGAGCGCATAGACGATACAGAGCGTGCGAGATTTTTATATGTATGAATAAAGACTATACTTATTACTCTACCCCAGTGTGTTTCCTTACTAAATCCGAAGCAGAAAATCTAACGACTACAGTTTTGAAAACGACAATTTTTGGTCGTTTTTTTGTTCTTTTGCAAGTGGACCCCGTTTACAGTAAAAAAATTTTAACGAATTTCTTTCACAATGCTCATAAAGGGGGAAGTCTAAGCTTCAAGTTCATTTTTTAGAAAATTGTGTACGATTTTTTTTTCAAAGATATGTCGTTTTTTGAGAAAAAATGGACAATTTGGCAATTGCTCCATAGGACGAAAACAATGAGGTTTACAATAAAATCTCAAGATGGAAAAAAGTTGTATTACTTCTTGCTGAGTTTAGGAGAATTTTTTCAGATTTTTTTTTTCGAAATTTTTTTTTCACCTATTTCCGGTCAGCTCGATTGATCTGAATACTCTGAAAATAATAGAATTAAATTTTTTACTTACATATTAAACTTTGGTCTCTTCGGAGGTTTCTTCGGCGATGGAGTTTCTTCGATGTAAGTAAAAAAATTAATTCTATTATTTTCATCGTATTCAGATCAATCGAACTGACCGGAAATAGGGGGAAAAAAAATTTCGGAAAAAAAATCTGAAAAAATTCTCCCGAACTCGGCAAGAAGTAATACAACTTTTTACCATATTGAGGTTTTGTTGTAAACCTCATCGTTTTCGTCCTATGGAGCGATTTTCAAATTATCTATTTTTTCTCAAAAAAACGACATATCATTGAAAAAAAACCGTAGACATTTTTCTAAGAAATGAACTTGAAGCTTAGACTTCCCCCTTTATGAGCATTGTGAAAGAAATTCGTTAAAATTTTTTTACTGTAAACGGAGTCCACTTGCAAAAGAACAAAAAAACGACCACAAATTGTCGTTTTCAAAACTGTGTGCCAATTGCAAAAAAAATCGTAAACATTTTTTTAAAAAGCCAAATTGAAGCGAAAACCCTGCTCTTTAAAATGGCGTTGGCTAAATTGGCCTAGGTCAACTACTGGCGAAATGGCCTAAAAAAACGTTCCGGCACTGTTTTCAACTTTTGTCCGGAAACTTTCCGCCGGTAGTGTATATACGTTCATTGTTAAAAACGATCGTTCGTTGTTAAAATTGAAAAATCTCATATCAATATGGTTTACAATTTCTTTTCGATATTTTATATGAAAAATCCGTGGAAAAACAGAAAATTAAAAAAAAGAAAGTCCAATTCGCTCGATTATTGGCGGAGTTATGAGCATTTCGAAAAATGCATTTTTCAAAATCCGGCATTTTTCAAAAATTTATATCCCGTGAATGGCTTGATAAAAAAATAAATTTTTTGATCCTGGAGAGGAGTCCCAGAACTAAGAGAAAAAAAATGTTCAAAAAAATCGGAGTGCAATACTTCCAAATAGGCCCATTTCCTGTGGAATACCTCATATTGGGCGAGGGGGTGAGGAACGCACTAACTCTTACCACATATCTCGGTAATCAACGACATCACAAAAAAATGTTCCACGCAAAAGTTGTACGGCGCGAAGGGGGTCATAAAATACGACTAATTTTTTTTTTATTTCGGTGGAGGCGCTTACGCGCATTGAAGGTCCCCTCTGCTTCTTTAAATGGAACGGTACATTTTTTCCCAACCATCTTGTAGAGCATCGCAAACTGTTTAAAAATCATTTGGGGGTCAGAGCCACTCAAGGTCGTTCAAGGCTAGTATCGATGATATAAATCTAAATATTTCGGATCATTATAAAATATTTGGTAGTCTTATATATTGGATATATGATAATTATTTAGAGTAAGAAATATATTTACGTATACATAGGTTAGAGTACAAAAACAAATCGACACACGAGCCCGTGTAAACATAAATATTGACCGGCGATTCGATAGTGGTCAAATACGTACAAAGAGATCAAAGGGTTTATAATTTCTTTTCTAGCTTATGTTAGCGACTGTTTCTTTAGTTCATGCGACAAGTCGTCAGTCTCGTAGAGATCTTTGTCAAGAGTAGATGGACCTTGCCTCGCGTTAATAAAGTTAAATAGTTAACTGAACATCTACCTGAGTTACAATTATTTCTCAACCAATTTCTAATGGGTTATGGGCCCAGTGCACTCTGTGAATTAACTGTGTGTTTTATAAATTATTTCAATTATTTTTGTTTAAGTGCATTTTATTTTCTAAGAGTAAAAAAAGGTGACAATGGAAAGATCAAAGGACAGGAGAAACATTCAACCCTTCAATGGGAGTAAATATAACGCCCGGAAACACCGTATATGAAATTTATTGTTTGAATTAAATGTACTGACAGTAACTGATGAATAGGTTCCTGAAATAATTAATAGAAAATGGCAGAAAGCCGAAAGAAGTGCAAAGTGTATTATCGTTGAATATCTATCTGACGCTTATTTAAAATGTGATACACCATGATCTACAGCAAAATCAATTTTGCAAAAGCTTGATGCCGTTTACGAAAGAAAGAGCGCGGCCACGGAGTTATCTGTTCGGAATCGTTTGAACAGACTAAAAATGAAAAGTGAAACTTAGCTGAAAGACCATTTCGAAATATTTGATGAACTGATAAAGGAATTAGCAGCGGCCGGTGTGATAGTGAATGAAAATAAAAAAGTGTCGTATTTGTTGACCTCTCTGCCTGCCGCATATGAAACAGTGTCAATAGTAATCGAAACAATTACAGAAGATCAAATCACGCTAGATTTTGTAAAAACGAGACTTCTGGATCACGAGACGAAAATCAAAAACGAAAGTGTTGACACCGGTGCAAAAATATTGCATGCCGAGAAAGAAACACTGCGTAAAAATGATAAATATAATAATTGGAGAGGCAATCGAGGAAACCGGCGAGGCGCAAGAGGAAGAAACAGTAGCTCTCATCTCTCATCCAGATTTAACCAAAACAGGAACTCGTCGTTTGGAAAATGCCATCAGTGTGGACGAAGCAGCCATAAAATAAAAGATTGTTGGTATTACAAGAAAAATCAAAAATATTTGGCGGAACGTAACAAGGCTGCAAACACAATACAAACTGTGTCAAAGCAAGGAGATGGCAACATATCTGGCTATGCATTTATGATCGGAAATTTTCGAAATAAGGAGAGTAACAAATTACAATTCTTATTAGACTCTGGAGCCTCTGATCATCTAATTAATGACGAAAACATATTTTCATGTGTGAAAGATTTGAATCCTCCAATGGAAATTTCAACAGCCAAAAAGAGAGAGTTCATTACGGCGACGAAAAGAGGAAAAATAAACGTGACAACGAATTTGGGAATTCGAGTCGTCCTAGAAAACGTACTTTTCTGTCCGGAGGTCCCATACAATTTACTATCGGTAAAGAAAATGCAGCAAGCGGGTATGAGTACCATCTTTGACGAAAATGGGGTACATATAAGCAAAAATGAAAAAATGGTAATGTATGGTCAGCCACTAAATAATTTAATAGCTGTCGAATTTTTTATTCAAAAGAACATAAATGCTCAAGCATATAATGCCCTTGCAAATAATTATAATCTATGGCACCAACGCTTGGGTCACATTGGAAAAGGAAAATTTTTAGAGTTGAAAAATTGTATTCCGCGCCTTCTCCTCAGATCAAATGGTAGTACCCTTTCCTCGCCAGTATTGCCACACAGTTTATAGTAACAAAAAATACCCTACGTCACAAGCCCCTGTTCGTGGCGTCGGTCCGCTTTCGTCATTGTTTTTAAAGTGCTACCGTATCAATTTTGGGCTATCCAGAGATAGAAAGGGAAAAACAAAAAAAAAAATTTTTTTTTCTTGGGTGGGACTGATCTTCGGAGAAGGCGCTTCTTACAATTACGATAGAACTTCACTTAGGTAAGTTCGTTTAATCGTTAAATTGTATTCCGCGCCTTCTCGTCAGATCAAATGGTAGATGTTTACAGTCGATACGGTAGATATAATATCCTGAACTGTGCTTATCTGACACAAGTCTATTTAACCAAACCTGGATTGTGCTTATTTTCTGTCCATTTATTTTAACAAACCTCTTTCTCTTTTTTTTTTTTTTTTTTTTTTTTATAATTCCAAACTTGCTTTGGCAAACATATCTTGATCCTCTTCCATCTCTCGGTCATAAATTTTGCAAACATTTTTGATCCTGACGTCCATCCTGCCGTTCTCCTTATCGTATCGATATTGACTCCGTTCCTCTTTGCAGCTGACGTCGATGCATGCCTCGTACTATAGGCTGAAAAAATGGATGTATCAATTCCACTTTTTTGCAGAATCTTCTTGATCCATCGACTTAAAGTTTGAGAAGAAACAGCCTTGTGCGGTTTCTTCCAAGATATAAATAAGGCGTTTTCCTCTTTCCGTATGTTTTCCGTTCTTCTAATGTATTCTTCAACCGCTGATGGCACGCAGATCATTGGATTTTCTTTAAACATCGGCAATGCCAATGTCGGTTGAATCCGGTTGTATCTTGAGGTCTTTAAACGCGCTGGGATCTTTATTTCAACTCTCTCGCCCCTTCTTTTGCAATTTCGTTTATCTATTGCGGCCAATGTCTATATTCTGTGACCTGTCGCGAGAGCCAGAAGCGTGACAGTTTTTTGAGAAAGTTCTTCTAGAGATATATTTTCATATGGGAATCATCTTTCTAAGAAATCTAAGACAATTCTTGGATCCCAAATTCTGTCGTATCTCGGCTCGGCCGGTCGCAGTTTTGACACTCCTCTACAAAACCGTCTTATTAAGGGATCTATACCGATCTCTGGACCCAAAATTAACGCAATGGCCGACCGTGCGGAATTTATCGACCCATACGCCGCTCCGTTTTCAAATTCTTCTGTTAAAAATTTTAATACATCCGCCGTCTGCGCCTCAAAGACTCGCGTGGTCGAGCGCTGACAAAATATCCACCATTTCCTCAATGTACCTTCGTATTGACGAAGCGACGAGTCACACAGGGAGGCTAAGGCTACTCTTGTCGCCTCTTCTGGCATCCCTTTTCTCAAGTACGCCTGCCGGATGATATCCCTGCAACCAGGGAAAGCTGAGCCCATAGAGGATGCGGTGTCCTATCCGAAAGAAGCAATAGTTTTTTATTACACTTCAAAATAATAGGATGAGGTTCAAACATTTCCCTACAACGTGGATACCACGGATGAGAAGGCCAGTCCGGTACCACTAAAATGCCTCTAGCCTTTTCACTATTTATCTTCTATAATACTCTCGAAATAATCGCAAAAGGAGGAAATGCGTAGAAAAATGTCTTGCTCCAATCCACGGTAAAGGCGGTTATCGCTCTCGCATTTGGGTCTTTTCCCCGCGACACGTAATCTTTACATTTTCTATTGATTCTACTTGCAAACAAGTCAATACTTCGATTACCAAATGTACGCCAAATCTCTTCGAAGGCTGCATCTGAGATCTCAAATTCGGTTTCTGGTTTGAGCCTTCTTGACTCAAAATCCGCGATTGTATTTTCTCCCGATCTTATGTATGATGCAAAAATCCAAAGGTTTCGTTTTTCGCACCATTTCCATATTTCTTTTGCTATCTTGCTCAATTTTTCGACGTGTGTACCCCCCATATGATTTATATAGGCCATAGCCGTAGTGTTATCGACCCTTAAAAGGATATCGCAATCCTTCTTATCTTTTGCGAAACATTTTAATCCGAAAAATGCCGCCAACAGCTCGAGATAATTTATATGCTCTTTCTTTTCCGTCTCACTCCAATATCCATGCGCTCTATTTTCCTCTACACACGCCCCCCATCCTGTTAAGGACGCATCTGAGCAAATTTCTATGCAAATTGTTTTCCCTGTGATTGAATCATAGGCTGTTTTTACGTTTGAGAACCACCATGAGAAATCCTCCTGGATGTTCGATGGTATTATCATCTTTGCTTCGAAATTTTCGTGACTGATTCTCAAGGCGTGATTTTTTACGCGTTCAAGATCTTGTAAATATACTCGACTGTATTTAACTGCCTGACAATAAGAACCGAGTTTCCCTATTAATGATGCAAACTCTTGTATTTTGCACTCTTTTAACTCTTTAAATTTTCCAATTAACTGCCTGACTGTTAATTTCTTCTCCTTGGGTAATTCGATTTTCATCTCCTTTGAGTTTAAAATAAACCCCAAGAATTTGCATTTTTTCGTTGGAGACAATTGACTCTTTTCTTGATTTATAACAAATCCTAGACTTTCTAGTACTTCTTGAGTCATCCGTACACTATCTGCACATTCATCCGTGTTTCTTCCCAGAAGCCAAATATCGTCCAAGTAAACTACTGACGAATTTCCTTGTTCTCTTAATTTCGCCATTACTGGCTTCATTATTTTTGTAAACATGTAGGGCGCCGTGTTGAGACCAAAAGGCAAACAAGTGAACTCGAACAATTGCCCGTCAAACCGAAATCGTAAGTATTTCCTGTGAGATTCATCAACTGATATTGAATAATACGCATCTCTTAAATCTATTGTTGCCATGAAACAATCCTGATACATCAAATCCTTTACTGTACGTATGTCTTCAAATTTAAAGTGTACCTTCTCAATAAATGTATTAAGCTTCTTTAGGTTTAAGATTAGTCGACAAGAACCGTCCGGTTTTGGAATTAAAAAGATGCCTGAAATGAACTGTTCTGTCGTTTCTTGGCATCTACGGATTGCTCCACTTTTCCAAAATTTCTTAATCTTTCCATAAATTAGTTTCTTCTCAGTCTCTGCCCAAATCTGTTCTTTTGGTGACGTTTCTTGAACAACCTCTCTTGTAAATGGTATCTTGTACCCTTTTACCCAGTTAATAATTGCATCTGTCCCTTTGAGATTTTTCCAGGCAGATAAGAAATGTTTTAGTCTACCTACCAAAATATTGGTCGAGATCTCTACTTGTTGTAGCGTGTTCGTTCTTTCGCTTGCGTCTTCCGAATATTCTTCTCTCCATGATGTGGAGTCTGCTTGTAATAATGTTTCGCTTGTCTGTATGGGCCGCTCGCCGTCATTCCGCGACCCCGTGTCGTCTGCCGGGGCGGGCCCTTCGCGTTTTTTGTTTGCTTGGAAATCGTGGATACTTTTTCGGCTGGTTTCAACTCTTTCGATGAGCGTTCTAGCGATTTTGCTGTCTTCAGAGTCTCTTCTAGCTCTTCGCCAAACAACCACTCATTCGCTCTTGTCGCGTTCAGTGTATCTTTCATCGTCGCATTAATATGCGCTAAGATTATCAAGCGTCTTGTCGTAGATTCTTGACGCTGTAGATGCACGAGAATTCTCGAAACATCGCTTAAGGTTATCAGCAACGACATGTTGTCTGGACTAATCCCTCTGAGCAGATTTGACATGACTGGTCCTAAGGCCGCTAGACACAACGAAACTTCTTTTTGTTTTTCCACCATACGCCCGTCTCTTGTAATGATCGGTTCCAGAAGGGAAGCTTTTACTTCCGGATTCAATTTCGGCGGTTCCATTAAAGTGCCGTTCTCCGGAATCAAGTATTTTTTTAAAATACTCTCCAGCTCCTCCTTTGGAAGGATGCCTTTCCATCTAATCAAAATATCGTTGTGTATTGCCGGGCCGAACTTCTTTTCCTCGTCTAGACACTTTCCTATCGCTTCCAGCAATTTCTCGCCGAGTATTGGCTCTGTGGTATTTTGTACCTCCGGCGTAACGTTAGTCTCAGTCTGAGCCGTGTCCGGTAGACTCGATGTTACCCGGGTTGATAACGGGAGAATCGTATTTATCCCTTGCTTTTGAGTCTGATCGTTCCGCACTTCTTGTGCTTCACTTTGCAAAGACAAAATCTGATCCAATGGTATCAGCGGCGGTCTTTGACAACGGTCTTCTGATCCTTCTGATTCCTCGGAGGCCGAATCTTTATCTAAAATTACACATACGTACCTGATGTTATTTTTCGATACTACACATGTGCGTCGCAGCTGCGAGCTCAAGGATCATAATTTTCGCTTAATTTGAACATTGTTCTATAAGCCATTTCTCGGATCTTGTCCGATTTCTTTTTTTTTCCGAAATCTTTTCCCCCGTGAGTTATGTAACAGATCTTGTCCGCATTTCCATCAGAAACTTGTTCTGCATATAACTCTCCTGTGGCTTCGTGACCCGGTGTTATCTGTGAACAAAAGTGAGGTTATACTTACATCTTTTCTCCAATCGTCGAATCGTCTCCTATTGTCTTCGCGATTCTTTTTTCAGTCGCTTTATTTCTTTCAGAATCTTCTCCTCGTCTTTCTCCATACGTTTTCATTTATGCCCCATTGTTAATCTTTTTTAATCTTTATATTTTTAAGCACCGATAATTTTTTCCATGTGGCGTTTCTGGCACAAAGAAAAGGAATGACGAAAGCGGACCGACGCCACGAACAGGGGCTTGTGGCGTAGGGTATTTTTTGTTACTATAAACTGTGTGGCAATACTGGCGAGGAAGGGGTACTACCATTTGATCTGAGGATAAGGCGCGGAATACAATTCATACAGACGTGTGCGGTCCTATCAGTCCTTCCACAGTAAATAATATAAATTATTTTGTTTCGTTCATTGCCGAATTCACGCATTATACAGTCGTTTATTTAATTACACAAAAATCCGATGTATTCTCAATGTTCAAAGATTACGTAGCGAAGAGTGAAGCTCATTTTAATCTGAAAATCGTAAATTTATACTGCGATAATGGACGAGAATTTTCGTCAAACGAAATGAAAGAGTTTTGCGTACAGAAAGGGATTACTTATCATTTAACTGTTCCGTACACTCCTCAGTTAAATGGCGTGGCAGAACGCATGAATAGGACAATAATTGAGAGAGCACGCGCAATGATAAGCGGTGCGAGTTTGAGGAAAGATTTTTGGGGAGAGGCTGTATTAACGTCTACGTATCTCGTGAATTTAACTACCACTAAAGCTCTGAAAATCGACAAAACACCATTTGAAGCATGGCATGGTAAAAAGCCAAAATTAAAATATTTAAGAATTTTCGGTTCAACAGTATGCGTCCATGACAAAATGAGAAAAAGAAAATTTGACAAAAAATCCTGGAAAGGAATTTTAGTTGGTTTTGAACCCAACGGATATAAAGTTTGGGATGGCAATACAGAGAAATCTGTTATTGTCAGAGACGTGATTGTATATGAGGTAAATTACTTAAAATCTCGGCCAGTGATGAAAGAGGTTGAATTAGAGGAAAACTCGGAAAAGAAAGCTGATATTTGTGACGAAGAGTCAAAATCAGTAGATAAGGTACGCAAATCTGATATTGAGAAATCAGATAGAATTGATAACAATAAATTCGATATTGAAAAATCGGATAAATTAAAGAAGCGTAAATCTGATAGTACAGGCGAATCAGATACACTGGATCCGATTGATGAAAAAGTAATGGAAAATCCTGAGAAAAATAAATCTGTAGTTGAAACAGATAAGTATAAGTCATTACCAGAAAATAATGACCGCAGTACGGATGAAATACTCCGAGTTAGAAAAGGTGAGAGTTAAACAACGACCTCATGGCTCATACGACGAAACTAAGATGTCAGACAAATACCTCTTGTGCGCTCAGTCCGCTGTTTATAGTATACCAGTTTGTTTTGAAGAAATAAAAACACGCGACGATAGAGAACAATGGGAGCGTGCAATCCAAGATGAAATAAATTCTTTAACAATGAATCAAACTTGGAATTTGGTATTGAAGCCAAAAGATAAAAACATTGGTGATTGCAAATGGGTATTCTCTATTAAAAACGATGAATTTGGAAAACCGCAAAACTGTAAAGCTCGTCTAGTTGCTCGTGGTTTCAGTCAAAAATATTTAATTGACTACAATGAGACATCTGCACCAGTTGCAAGAATTTCGAGTTTTCGCTTTATTATTGCTTTTGCAAATCAGCATGATTTATTGATTCATCACATGGATGTGAAAACCGCATTTTGAATGGTATTTTAAAGGAAGAAATTTACATAAGGGTTCCTGAAGGAATTAAGAGTAACACGAATCAAGTATGTAAAATAAACAAAGCCCTGTATGGAACAAGCGGCTCGATGCTGGTTTGAGATGTTTGAAACAGCTTTATTGGAAAAAGGATTTCAAAATTCACAAAGCGATAGATGTATTTACATTCAAAGGAAAAATTTCAGAGAATATATATGTCGTACTGTATGTGGATGATCTTGTGATTGCGACTGCTAATTTTGAAACGATGCAAAGATTCAAAAATTATCTAATGAACAGATTTCACATGACAGATTTGAAACAAATAAAATTATTCTTGGGAATCAGAGTTGAAACAAATAATGAAAACTTAACGCTCGATCAAAGTGCGTACATCAAAAATGTTCTTGAAAAATTTAACATGAGCGATTGGAAGCCTGTCAGTACACCTCTCGCAAATAAAATTGACCATGTTGCTTTAAATTTAGACGAACAGTATGAAGCCCCTTGTCGAAATTTGATCGGTTGCATGATATACATAATGACATGTACAAGATCAGATTTATGCACATCTGTCAATATTCTGAGTCGATATACGAACAAAAATAATAAAGAACTTTGGCAAAATTTGAAAAGAGTTCTGAGATATTTGAAAGGATCGATAAATATTAAATTAACGTACACGAAAAACAAATATAACGATTTATTAAGTGGCTACGTAGATTCTGATTGGGGTGGTAGTGAAGGTACAGATCGAAAAAGTACGATAGGATATTTGTTTAAATTATATGAACGATGCACGATTTGTTGGAATATAAAGAAACAAACATCAGTAGCTAGTTCGTCGACAGAAGCAGAATACATAGCTTTGTATGAAGCAGTAAAAGAGGCACTCTCGCTAAAATCATTAGCGACAACATTAAATATCAATGTATCTGATCCGATAATAATTTACGAAGACAATACTGGTTGTATAAGTATCGCAAACAATCCAAGCAGTCACAAAAGATCGAAACATATAGATATTAAATACCATGCCTCGAGAGAACAAATTGAGAAAAATGTAATAAAATTACGCTTTATTCCCACAGATAGCCAATTAGCGGATGCAATGACGAAACCATTGCCAAATGTGAAATTTCTGAAGCTCAGAGCCGGAATGGGGCTGGCGTGACTGTAGCACTAATTTTTCTATTTTATTTTATTTTGCGTTGCATGGTCTGATTGGGTTTTTCTGGGTTTTCCCAATCCTAAGCAACAAATATTGGACCATTTTTGTATTTTTCCAGTTAAATAATTAAATGATTAATAAAAAAAAGGCATGAGGAAAGTCTATCACTCAATTTTACTTTTTATAAAAATGTAATGTAATTATAGTAATAAGGTTTTGATTTTACTATTACAGTTAATGCACACAAAACAATAAATTGGTCGATTAATTTTTGAGGTGGCGTATTGGATATATATGATAATTATTTAGAGTAAGAAATATATTTACGTATACATAGATTAGAGTACAAAAAGAAATCGACACACGAGCCCGTGTAAACATAAATATTGACCGGCGATTCGACAGTGGTCAAATATGTACAAAGAGATTGAACATCTACCTTGGTTATAATTATTTCTCAACCCATTTCGAATAACATTTTTTAAAAAATTGTCAACTTACCGAATAAAATACGTTCGTCTCCGTGTAAGCCCCTTCCGCTCGTTTTTACTATTTCCCATGTAAATCTTCTGTCGTCACTGTCACACACGTACACGTCGCATTACTTTACTCTCACTTAGTTTACTAAACATAAACGTGACTCTATCAATAAAAGAAACAACGTTATAATTCACGACTCAAAATTTAAGACGTCACTGACTACCGGATTATTACACATTCGCGTGCCCGGCAAGCTGGGCGACTAATCTTCACGTCACGCGGCTCTCTGACACTGCGACGATCTATATATATGTATGCATATCAGGCGTCAGTCGAGAGCGTTAACTGTTTATATTTTTCTCACCCCCTCTTCTCGACGTGTCCCATCATGCCGTGGATACGTCTCATCGGATAGATGGAAATCGTCAGAAAGAAAAACCAACAAATATATAATAAAATAAATATATAATTATATTATTACGGGACAAAAAAAATTGTATGTAAAATAATGAAATGAAACTGTAATATTACGTCAGTGAAAAAATATTAACGAACATAAACATGTAAAATCATAATATTATGCCAACAAAGAAATCTTTTCAAACAAAATTTAATAAAATAATAATATTACCCATGCGAAAATATTTCGTAGAAAATAATCACATCAGGTTATATTATTTTCCAGTCGGCAGCAGTAAAGCGCGAGCTCGACACTTATGTGCATAGCACGAGGCACGCAGTATGTCTCACGAACATCATACTAAATTCTCGTTCTAGAGTTAAGTTGAATGTGAATAGAGTTGAGCTGAACTCACATTCTCAATTCTCGTTCTAAAGTACTAAAGAAATACTAAAATTATAGAATATGAACATTTTACCGTTTGTGTACAAAACATTTATTAAGGTAGTCCTATCGTTACCACGTTTCCGTTAGATTTAACTGAAAATTTTCAGAAACGTTGGACATACGGTGTCGTATGTACAAGTGTGTAAAATTTCATAGGCCTTTATGGACTAAAAAAACGATATTTATCCTTGAAAATCGTCATTTTCAGCAACCTCCAGAGCTCGTATTATATCGCAACATTATACAACGAGTACCTCGCTTATTGTGTCGATGAAACCTTTTGAAATTCTGCACACATTTTATATGAAATCAAAGAAGCTTCGACTAGTTCTTATCACAAATCTTATGGAAAAATAATTCATGATTTTGTTTATTATAAATCAAATAAACTGTACGTAGGATCAACTTGAATTTTCAATATGTTGTTCTCTAGTCGATTTGTAACAAATTTTGTGCATGAACACGCTCAGTACCCTTCTATTGTGAGAAAAATTGGAAATACAATTTTAATCCCTCCGCCAACGATACGATGACCTTGCGGTTCGACATATTCTCAAGCCCCTATCTGATTTTCTTTGCTTCAAATAAAGCTTTATTCAAAACTGTTAGGTCGAAAGTCCTTCTTTTATGAAGTTCCTTCGTCTTTTTGAAATTTGGAGCGAATCAGCATGTGCTGATTTCCCCTTTGTCAATAAATAACTCTTCGGGTTGAGCCATAGAACACAAGCGTGCATTTTATTGGCTCGTGTGGGAAAAGCCTTGTCGGCATAAAAACCCACGTGAAAATGTGTCGATTACAAGATTTGTATACGATATATTAAGTTCGCGCTATCGTGATCGCAGGAGGTATTCGACATGATTTCGTAATTTATGAGTTTCGTTATTTTAATCAACAGGATCTTGGGCCGTGGCCGTCCTTTTGTACAAATAACGATTTTACGAGATCCGAGAATCACGGGCCGTTGCCGTTCTCGCGATCTATTTAATCACCCTTTGATAACCTCGTTGGTTATCAAAACTTCGTGCTTTCGTTTGGTCTGTCTAATGATAACTGACTCCTCTCTCCCTTTGTTTCGCGTACGCTTCCTAGTCGCCTCGTCAAGCGTTCCTCTTTTTCTATGAGCCCCAGTCTCACTTGTTTTTTTTTCATCTTTTTCCTGAACTTAATCATGATAGCGCGGTACAACAAGTTATATACCTATTCACCAAACAAAAACTGTTTAACATTTCTCGACGATTTTTTAAAAATTAAGTTCAGAAAGATAAAAAAGTCTGAGACAGAATTTCGAAAAAATCGCTCCATCACAATGTTTATAACACTATACACGAACAACAAAAATGGCATCAAACGTACGGTTCCCGAGAAAAGGACCATTGAAAATAGGCTTTTATCGAAACAATATTTGTCGACTTTCGATTGGTCCCAAAAGTTTTCTATCTCGGGTATCCTCTAAAATCCTCCATAGAATTTTATTTATTTTATTTCTTTTATTTATTTTATTTCTTTTATTTATTTTATTTATTTTATGTATTTTATTTATTTTATTTATTTTATTTATTTTATTTATTTCATTAATTTTATTTATTTTATTTACTTTATTTATTTTATTTATTTTATTTACTTTATTTACTTTATTTACTTTATTTATTTAATTTATTTAATTTACTTTATTTACTTTATTTACTTTATTTATTTAATTTATTTAATTTATTTAATTTATTTAATTTATTTAATTTATTTCATTTATTTAATTTATTTCATTTATTTTATTTATTTTATTTATTTTATTGATTTTATTTATTTTATTTATTTTATGTATTTTATTTCTTTATTTATTTTATTTATTTTATTTATTTTATTTATTTTATTTATTTTATTTATTTCATTTGTATTGTAATTCTTTATTGTTCCCCTTGGGGTTACAAGGCTTCCGTTTCTCCTTTACATTCTCTTCTCTTATCCTATTTACATTGCCTTATCCTAATACGCTTTTCTTTTTTTCTTTTTTTTTTTTTACATCTATTTACATTTCCTTATGCTACTTCTTAATTCTATCGCCTCTGCCTCCGCACGCACGCTCGCTCTTTTTTTCTATTTTTTCCTCTGCCGCTCGCTCGCCTTTTGTCTCTTATTCGCCACCGTTCTCTCTCTTTCTTAATTCCTTATTACATTT
Organism: Netelia fuscicornis; assembly: GCA_946811545.1. Lineage (NCBI taxonomy): Eukaryota > Metazoa > Arthropoda > Insecta > Hymenoptera > Ichneumonidae > Netelia > Netelia fuscicornis. Next base: position 23,819,163 of record OX328013.1, read on the forward strand.
TCTTATTATCTATTGCCTTTCTTTCCTCTCCTCCACTCCTTCTTCCGACTTCCGTTTCCTTTCCATTCATTCCATTGCTTCTTTCCCACCTTTCCTTACTTATCCCCTTCATCATTTTCTTGCTCCCCCCTTCTCATGCGCTTCCTTGTTTCTTCCAGTTTTTTCATCCACTCTTCTCCTCCCCCAGTTTCTTCCAGTATTTCCCTTATCCTCTCTCCCGTTCCCTTCCTTTCTTCCTGTTCTCCCTCACACCTTTCTAGTACATGCTCCCACGTTTCTTCCTCCCCCCCGCACACTCTGCATCTCCTTTCTTCCTCCTCCTCCCAATATCTTCCTTCTCTCATTTCGTTGCCTAGTCTATATCGCGCTATCCTCTTACACCTTTCTTCTGCCCATCCCGCCTTCAAATATTTCGGAATTTCTTCCGTCCGTATTTCCCTATACCATCTGTTGTATCTCGACTCCCTGATTTTCTCCCATCTCTCTTCTTCCTGCTCCTTCTTATCCTCCTTCTCTACCTTTTCGTATCCTTCCGTCTCCGTTTCCTCTCCCCCTCCTCTGTTTCTACCTTTCTCTTTCAGCCCTTTTCTCTCCTTTTCCCATTTCGACAACCTTTCCTCGCTTTCTATCTCCCTTTCTTCTATTTCTTTTAAGCAATCTCTCGCTATTTCACTTCCTCCACCTCTTTTCAGCTTTTCCTCATAACTCCACGCTCTCCTTCTCGCTCTTGTCTTTAACTTTTCCCTTTTTGCTTCCTCTCTCACCATATATCCCGGCGTCCTCCATTCTACTCCCAGTGTCCACCTTATGTATCTCTCCTGCATGCTCTCTATTCCTTTCCTCTCTTCCCACCCCCAAATTTCTACCCCGTATCCCATTACTGTCCACACTAGTGTGTCGAATAACCACATTCTCCTTTTAAAATCTTTTCCAAATTTCCTCTTTCCTATGCCCCACACCTGCTTCATTACCGCTCCCGCTTTCCTGAACCTGTCCCGTAGTTGTCCCTCTTGCCGCCCGTTCTTTTTGAATACGTATCCTAGGTACTTGAATTCTTTCACTTCTTCTATCCTCTTCCCTTTCCACTTCCATTCCATTACCTTACTCTTTCCTCCCTCCGTCCTGAACCTCATAATTTTCGTTTTGGTCACATTAACTTCCATGTTTTTCTTTCCAAAGTAACCTTCCATTCTCCTTATCATGCTTTCCATTTCTTCCTCTCTTTCTGCCAGCACCACCACGTCGTCTGCATACGCTAAGGAGCATACTCTCCTTTGCCCGACTCTCACTCCTCCCCATCTTCCCTTCCTTAATTCCTCTTCCATGTCTGCCGTTAATATATTGAACAGTACCGGGCTCATCGGGCACCCTTGTCTTATGCCTCTTCCTGTCCAAAACTCCTCGCCTATCTCCCCTCCTACTTTCACCCTGCTCATTGTCTCTCTGTATACCTCTTCCACTCTCTCTCTTAACCCTATTCTTACTCCTTTCTTTTCCATTGCCTCTATCAGTATCCTTCTATCCACCATATCAAACGCTGCCTTCAAGTCCACAAATAATCCTATTATCTTACCTTTCCCTTCCGCTAGCTTCTTATTTACAATATAGTTCAGCACATAGATGTTGTCTACCGTCCCCATCCCCCTCCTAAACCCTGTTTGATTCGGTGGAATTATTTTCTTTCTCTCCACCTCCTCCTCTAATCTCCTCGCTAGCACTGTTGTATATATTTTGTAAATTGTCGGCATCAGTGTAACTCCTCTGTATTCCTCCACTTTTCTCCCTTCTCCCTTTTTCACTATCGGTGCTATTATCCCTACTTTCCATTCCTGTGGCCAACCTTCCCCTTTCCACACCCTTCTGCATATTTCCCATGCCACCTCCACCGCTTCTTCTCCTCCCCACATCCATGCTTCATTCGGTAACTCATCTTCCCCCGCCGCCTTCTCTTCTTTCATTCCCTTAATTACTTTCCTTATTTCTTCTATGCTTATCTCTTTTTCTTCTCCTGATCTCTCCTCTTTCTCCGTCCCCATCCTTATTCTTTCCTCTACCCCCCCCCCCCCTAACAGCCTCATAAAGTATTCCTTCCACTCCTCTTTTCCTATGCCCTCCGTTACTCTCTTCCTGCTTTTCCTTCCTCTATTTATTATCCTCCACACGCTCTCCTCCGTTTTCGCCTGTGCGATTTCTCTGATTACTCTCTCTCTCTCTCCTCCTCCTTTTTCTTCTCACATAGCTCCTTATACTCTCTCTTTTTCTGTCTATACTTTTCTTTCGAGCTCCCTTCTCTCCTTCCCTCCCTTAATTCCTTCCTCACCTCCGCTTTCTTCTCTTTGCACTCTTCATCCCACCACCCTTCTCTCCGTCCCCCCTTCTCCTCCTCACCTACCTTTTCCTCACTTTTCTTAACCGCCCCTCTTATTTTCTCTATCGCTTCCCTTATCGCTCCTTGCGTCTCCTCTCCTTCTACTTTAATTCCCTGTATTCCTTTCTTGTATTCGTCCTTCCTTTCTTCCGACCATTTGCCTCTTCTCGGCCCCGTTTTTTTCCTCCTTTCCTTTTCCTTCTTCTCTCTCCTTCCTCTTTTGATCGTCACGACGAGTGGCTGATGGTCCGATTCCACCCTGTCTTCCACCTTTACGCTTTTATTCCCTTCCTCGTGTTCTCGTCTCCCAGTACGTAGTCAATTACCGTCTCTCCCCTCGTTCCTATATACGTGTATTCTCCTTCTTCATCCCCCTCTATATTCCCATTCATAATCTCCCACCCCACTTCACCTAGCCTACTCACCAACTTTCTCCCGTCTTCATTTACCTTTTCGTCCTTTGATTTTCTTCCTCCTTCCTTCTCTTCCTCTTCTGTTCCTGCCCTACCTCCTTTTGTTCCCGTCCTCGCATTGAAGTCCCCTCCTATTATCACTCTATCCTTTTCGTTTTGCCCTCCCGGGAAAAAATAAATATATATGACCATGTATTCTAATATATGCTCATACATGCTCATATATATAACATACATGCTCATGTATGACTAAAAAGATGCAAAAAATTGATTATGTATATTCATATATGTATTATATATGTTCATACATGAACATAAATTACTTTCAATGCGATTTTCTTTCTTTAAAACATTTAAATTAGCTTCATATATAAGCATATATGAATTAAAGATGATAATATATTGGATATATATATATTCATATATGAATTATATATGTTCATACACGAACATAAACGACTTTGAATGCAGTTTTCCCTCATTCATAAGCATTATATATTTGGTCCATATATATGAGCATACATGGAACATATATATTTATTTATGAATTTCAAATTTATACATACTGGGTGAATTTTATAAAGTATCGCACCGGTTAATCTCACGTAGGTGGGGCCATTACAAACAAAAGTTGCAAAAAGCTGCACACTTTTGTTTGTAATGGCCCCACCTACCTGAGATTAACCGGTGCGATACTTTATAAAATTCACCCTGTATATATTGATTCTATATAGATTTATGTATGAATTATATATATTCATACCTGAACATAAATGATTTATGTAAATGCGATGACCATTTGCATCATATTTCATATATTAACATATATGGAGCATATATGCCCATAAATAAAATTAAAGATGCGCTATATATATTCGATTATATTCATATATGACCATATGTACTTCATATATGGACGTATAAGAGAATATGTTTATGGATATGAATTGATATGTTCATATATATATGAACATTCACTTTGGCTATTCCTGAAGCTTTTTTGAATGTTTGTCAGCTCTATATTGACTTTTTTTAACTTAACCGTGAATTCATAATCTGTGAGATTAAAATTATATACTCGTATACTCTGGTATACTCATTTTTATAATAATTAGACCTGTAGCAAAGAAGGATTCGTGCGCATAATGAGGTGTTAGTTAAGTATATCCTTACTATTAGCATTATTGCAAAAAAGATAAGCAAGCCAATTTCAACTTATTTTCATAGAAAAAAATATATTTTTACAAAACTTTGCGTAATTTATTTGGCTGAGTACATACATATTTACCAACTTTTATTACATGGCATATAGATTTAACATATTTAATATTCATTATCTTATAATTATTACTTTCTTTAAATGGAATAATGTGATTGACTATTGATTTTGTGTCATAGCGATAAAACATTTTAGTATGGTCTACACTAAAAACATTAAGTACGAAATGTATTACATTTTCTACTTCGAAAAAGAATTCAATAGATCCATACATTGGAACAGCATTGTTCTTTCAATAAACCTGTATGGTATAACTATTTGTTTTGATTGATTTATATGCAGTTGACGTGTATAAATTGTTTTTTATAATAGCTCGATTATATATTGTTAGGTAACTTGGATCTATGAGATGAGATGTTAGTAAATCTATTATAGTAGCATCAATTTGGAAATCAGTAGATCTACCAATCAATTGATTTTTATCTTCATTCAATGATTGATTCGCACGGTTGCCAAGTTCTGAATTGTTTAGTAATTGCACTGCTTGAGCAATCCGTACATTATTAATTATTTCTTGACCCAAGTGTTTGGAACCATGAATACAATTTGCCAGATAACCATTAAAATTCTCGAACGGAAATGCTGAAATTGCCCAGAGAGGACTCCAACGTTTTACAATAAGTCCTAGGTGCAAGAGTTAATGCACATTATATGTAAGTTGACGGTCACTATACAATGGGCTAATTTGCATGACAAATAAATTGAGCAAATTTTGCGCTTCAGTGATTTCATCTTCTTTTATTTCAGCTTTTAATAAAATGAATATCGCTTTAACGAAGAGTAACCAATGCTGGAAATAGTCAGTTGGTAGATAATCCATCAAAGCCGGAAGTGAATAAAAAAAAAACAAAAATTATAATACTCCGATGCTTTAAAAATTTTGATTCAGATAATGCACGCGGCATTCGATTAAAAAATAAGGTGGTTTAATGTTTTTTAAAAACCCATCTATTTTTTCTAAGTGGTTCTTTATGCTCCAGGGTTTTTGCTTTGGTTCAATCCATAAACTGCAAAACTGTCGTCCTACTCCAAGCAATACAGAATGCATATATTCTGGTACCAAACATGTTGCTCGATCAAGCATAGGCAATTTTGTAATAACGCTATGGCCTTTTACACCTTTAATATTTTTTACGTTCAAGAAACATACTTTTTGAGCTTGTTTCTTCATTTTTTTCCGGTCCTTAACTTTATTAGCTCTTGTACTACAAAAGGATACGTAGAGATATTTTTTTTTCCTGCAATTTCTTGACACGACTGCTTTTTTAACTCGCAAATATTGCAGCCATATTTACCATTAAAATTCACAATATTTTGAATACTGGCTCTTGCTGGAGCATCAGCAATTATTATAAGAGCGATTATTTGTAATTCTTTATTGCTTCCCCTTAGGGTTACAAGCCTCCCGTTTCTCGCTCTTTACACTTTCTCTATTTACATTTCCTTACGCTATGATCTTATTCTACCTTATCTACTACTTATTGTCTACCTTATTCTATTTACATTTTGTTTATTCTACGTCTTATTTTTTACTCCGCTTTTTCTTTTTCCTCGCCTCTCGCTCGCACGCTCGCTCGCCCTTACATTTTCCTCGCCGCCTTTCTTTCTTTCCTTTGTACATTTCGTTTTCCTATTCTCTAGTTATCTAATGCCCTTCTCTCCTCTCCTTCCCTCCTTCTCCCGACTTCCGTTTCCTCTCCATTCATTCCATTCCTTCTTTCACTCCCTTCTTTCCTCTTCCCCCTCCCCGTTTCCCTGTTCCTCCTTTTTCTTGCGTTCTCTTGCTTCGTTCATTTCTATCATCCACTCTTCTCCTCCCCCCTCCTCGCTCAATATTTCTCTTATCCCCTCCCCTATCCCCTTACTCTCTTCTGTTTCCCCCTTGCACCTATCCAACACGTGTTCCCACGTCTCTTCTTCTCTTCCGCACATTCTGCATGTTCTTTCCTCCTCCTCCTCCCAGTATTTCCCTTCCCTCATCTCGTTCCCCAACCTATACCTTGCTATTCTGCTATACCTTTCCTCTGCCCAGCCTGCACTTAGGTATTTTGGTACCCCCGCGGTCCTTACCTCCCTGTACCACCTATTATACGCTGACTCCCTAATCCTCTCCTCTCTTTCCTCCTCCTGTTCCCTCCTGTCCTCATTCTCTACCTTCTCATATCCTGCCACCTCCGTCCCATTTTCCTCTCTCCCTTTTCTTCCATTCTCTTTCATGTCTTTTCTCTCCTTCTCCCATTTCGACAATCGCTCTTCCCCCTCCCTTTCCCGTTTTTCTATTTCCTCTAAGCATTCTCTTGCTATCTCACTTCCTTCTCCTCTTTTCAGCTTTTCTTCATACCTCCACGCCCTCCTTCCTGCCCTTGTTCTTATTTTCCACCTTTTCGCTTCTTCCCTGACCATATATCCTGGCGTCCTCCAGTCCAACCCTAACGTCCATCTTATATATCGTTCCTGCATGCTCTCTATTCCCTTTCGTTCCTCCCATCCCCAAATTTCTACCCCGTATCCCATCACCGTCCACACCAAAGAATCAAACAGCCACATCCTTCTCTCCCAATTTCTCCCGAATTTCCTTTTCCCTATACCCCACACCTGTTTCATCACCGCCCCCGCCTTCCTTATCCTATCCCTTAGTTGTCCCTCCTGCCTCTCGTTTTTTTTAAACACATATCCTAGATATTTGAATTCCTTTACCTCCTCTATCCTCCTCCCTCTCCACTTCCATTTTATTTCCGTGCTCCTCCCGCCCCCCTTCCTAAACCTCATTACCTTCGTTTTCCCTACGTTTACTTCCAATCTCTTTTTCTCAAAATACCCTTCCAGTCTCCTTATCATACTCTCCATTTCCTCCTCTCTCTCCGCCAACACCACCACATCATCCGCATAAGCTAACGAGCATATTCTCCTCCCTTCCACTCTCACCCCTCCCCAACTTCCCTTACCTAACTCCTCTTCCAAATCTGCCGTCAATATATTAAATAAAATCGGACTCATTGGACATCCCTGTCTAACCCCCCTTCCCATCCAAAAACCTTCCCCTATCTCGCCCTCCGCTTTCACCCTGCTTATCGTTTCTCTATACACCTCCTCTACTCTCTCTCTCAACCCTACCCTTACTCCTCTCTTTTCCATTGCCTCTATCAAAATTCTTCTATCCACCGTATCAAATGCCGCCTTTAAATCCACAAACAGCCCTATCACTCTCCCTTTCTCTTCCGCTAGCCTTTTATTCACAATGTAGTTTAATACATAAATATTATCCACTGTTCCCATCCCTCTTCTGAAGCCCGTCTGATTATGTGGAATCATTTTCTTTTCCTCCACTTCCTTCTCTAATCTCTTCGCCAACACCGTCGTATATATTTTATATATCGTCGGCATTAGCGTTACCCCTCTGTACTCCTCCACTGTCCTCCCCTCTCCCTTTTTTACTATCGGCGCAATTATTCCCGTTTTCCATTCCTCCGGCCATCCTTCCCCCCTCCACACCCTCCTGCATATCTCCCATGCCACCTCCACTGCTTTTTCTCCCCCCCACTTCCACGCTTCATTCGGCACCTCGTCCCACCCCATCGCCTTTTCTTCTTTCAATTTCTTTATCACTTTCCTTATCTCCTCCTTGCTTATTTCTTCCTCCTCTCCTCTTCTCCCTTTTGTTTCTATCCCCATCCTTACTTTTCCCTCCACCCCCCCCCCTAACAGTCCCATAAAATATTCCTTCCACTCCTCTTTCTCTATTCCTTCCGTTATCCTTTCCCTACTTTTCCTTCCTCTATTCACAATCCTCCACACACTGTCTTCTGTCCTTGCCTGCTCTATTTCCTTTATCATTCTCTCCCTTTCCTCTTCCTTTTTATTTTCACATAACTCCTTATACTCCCTCTTTTTCTCTCTGTATTTCTCTTTCCTTTCCCCTTTCTTCCTCACTCTCCTCAGCTCCTTTCTCGTCTCTGCTTTTTTCTCTCTGCACTCTTCATCCCACCATCCCTCCCTCCTTTTCTTCTTTTCCCTTTCTGTTCCCTTTTCTTCGCTTTCCCTTACCTCTCTCTTTATCTTCTCTATCGCCCCGTTTATCGCTTCCTGTGCCTCCTCTCCTTCCATCCTAATTCCCTGTATTCCTTCTTCATATTTCTCTTTTCTTTCCTCTGACCATTTTCCCCTTCTGGGCCCCCTTCTTTCCTCGCCCCTTTTTTCTTTCTCTCTCCCTTTCCTTTTTTCACCGTTACCACGAGTGGCTGATGATCTGATTCTATCTTGTCCCCTACTTCCAAGCACTTTATCCCCATTCTCGTATTTTCATCCCCCAGCACATAGTCTATCACCGTCTCCCCTCTCGCTCCTATGTACGTATACTCTCCCTCCTCGTCTCCCTCTATATTCCCATTCATAATCTCCCATCCCACTTCTTCTAACCTACTTGCCATCTTCCTCCCTTCCTCGTTCACCTTCCCATCCTTTGATTTCCTTCCCCCTTCCTTCTCCTCCTCCTTTGTTCCCGCTCTCCCCCCTTTCGTTCCAGTCCTTGCATTAAAATCCCCTCCTATTATCACTTTTTCCTTCTCGTTTTGTCCTTCCATAAACCCCCTTATTTTGTCTAGTTTCCTTCCCACATCTCCGTTTACATATACCGCCACTACCGTCCATACCTCTTCTCCCGCTCTCACCCTTCTCCACATGATCCCTTCTTCTTCCTCCTGCTCCCCCTCTTCCTTCTCCATCGCCATCTCTTCTCTTACCCCCATCAACATTCCTCCCATCGCCCTCCCTTTCTTATTTCTCTTCTTCGCTCCTTGTCTCGTCCATTTATATCCCTTCGGTAGCCTACTCTTTATCTTCTCCCAATTTTTCCCCTCTATCCACGTTTCTATTGCCACTATTACTTCCCATTCCTCTAGCTCTTTCCAGAAATCCTCATCTTTGTTCCCCAGCCCTGCCACATTCCAAAACCCTATTTTCCATTCTTCTCTTCCTCCCTTCCTTTCTTTCCCGCCTCTCCCCCGTTTTTTGACGCTTCCTTCTCTCCCCCTTCCCCCTCCTCACTCGTCCTTCCCCCTTCTTCCTTCCTGTCTTCCTTCTCCCCCCTCTCTCTTCCTCTACCATCCTTCATAACTTCCCTCTCCTCGTCCCAGGACCACCACTCCCCATTCAACCACAATTTCCCGCGTCTCATCTTTACTATTTTCCCCTTCCTTCTTTCCCTTTCCCCTATTTCCCTTATCCTCCATTGCATCCTTCTCTCCTGCCATGTCATATCTTCCTCTATTATTTCCCTCCTTCCTCTTAGGTTCCCTTTCTTCCTCATCACCTCCCTCTTCCCTTCCTCGTCCTCCATTCTCACCTCTATCATCGTCTCTCTCCTTCCTCCTCTTCCTTTTCCTATCTCTTTTGCTTTTTCCATTTTCGCCTGTACTCCTATTCTTTCGAGTACTCCCTTCACTGTTTCCTCCACCGTTCCCCCTACTTCCACCCTTTTTATTACTATGTTCCTTCTTCTTTCTTCTCTCTCTCTCTTCTCTTCTTTCCTCTCCATTTCCTTTACCCTCTCTTCCAGTTCCCTATTCCTTACTTCTACCGTCCTCCTTCCATCCCCTCCCTTTCCTTCTTTTTCCCTCTGTATTTCTATCCTTCTTATTCTCCTTTCTATCTCTTCCATTCCTTCCCTCCCTTGCTCCGTTTCTTCCGCCCTCCTCTCTAATTTCCCCAACCTCTCCTCCAGTCCTTCTTTTTCCCTTCTCCAACTTTCTTCCCCTTTTTTTATTTGCTCCTTTATCATCTCCATTCCCTCTTTCACTTCTCTCACTATTTCCTCTTTCACTTCTCTCACTATTTCCTCTTTCACTTCCCTTACTATTTCCTCTCTCTGCCCCTTTATCTCCTATTTCACTCCCTGCAACTCTTTCCTCATCTCCTCCCTCATCTCTCTTATCATCGCCACTATACTCCCCTCCTCCTCCCCCCTTTTATTCTCTGGTGATCTATATATCCTCCTGTTCTTCTGCGCTGCCTCCCCTTCTTCCTCCTCTTCTTCCCCTTCCTTTCCTTCCATCCGCTCTCTCTTTCTTTTCCAGAATTCATTTATTCCTACCAAATCCCCCGCGCTCGCACTTTTTTCCATCCCTAGCTTCACCGCATTCGTTTTCCTACCCCTTTTCTTCCCCTCTTCCTCTCCCTTTTTTCCTTCCGGTCCCATTTCCTATTTTATTTCACCTCTATTCCTTTCCCTTTGTATTTTCCACTTCCTACTTTCCTTTCCTCGCCGCTCCCTTCCTTACCTACCGACTCTCTACCTTCCCTCACTCACTCGCTTCCTACGCCTCTCACCGTTGGCGCTACGCCGCTACTCTTACCCACCACCTCGCTCACGCCTCTACCTATGTTACTTTCCTCTCCCGCGCCTGCCTGTCAGTATTCCCCCTACAGCCTCCTAACCTCTTTCTGTTTTTCGCACTTCTCTCCTCTGTTTATTTTCGACCTTTCTTTCCTATTTTCCCCTGCTTTTTCTCCACTGTCTTCTTCTCTTCCCTCTCTTCTTCACTCCTACTGCCTTTCTTCCCTTTTTTCTTCTACTTGCCTCACTTTTCGTTACTTTTCTCTCACGCACTCCCCACACACGTCTTTCCACGCACGCACCGGAAACGGAAGTCTAGGATCGATTATTTTTGAAATCGTTTCTTTTTTTGGTTATTGGATGAGTCCATTTAATCCCTTCTCCATAACATTTTATCAACTTTGAACAAAATGGGTCAAGATAAACATTCATATTTGGTTTCAAATCTCTATCATACCAAAGGCCGATGAGAGTGAGATATGATTCTCTTAATCGTTCCGGTAGTTCTGCTATGGTGAACATCAATGGCCAACAATGGGTTTTTGAACTGTTAACTAACGAAATACCATCGGTATTAAGTAGTAAAGTCAAATCGTATTTTTGCCTGTCATTTCGCGAGTTCACTCGTAAGTATTCGCTACCATCTGTAATATCAGTGATTTTTTGTTTCTCTCGATATGATACGAATTGTAATTTATCAGCCAAGTTTCGTTTCTCAAACATATTTTTTATTTGGCCGTAAATATCTATTTCGAAAAAAAAACGAACTCTGTTGCATGGTTTCATTACAAAAAGAACATTTGTTAATTCTGGATTTGCTACCGTTGTAGGATAAACATTTTCGACAGCAATAATGTTTGATAGCAGTGAACGATGGCACGGTGTCATTTACATATTGAAACAATTTGTAAACTGTTCTTGGTAAACAGATGTCATCAGGGAGTACTTCATGCAAAAGATGAAGAATATCTTTTAAAGCAGCTTTGGTCCAATTATGTTTAATATATAATTCTAAGACAGCTGCAATACTTTGGTGTAAAGTCATAGAGCTATGTTTAGAGAGTAACATTCGAAGCCCATTCGCGTCGTTTCTTGGTTGATTATTGTCAGACTCATCGTCGGAATGTAACTCATCTGGATTACCACTATTATTATCATCATTAACAATATCTTCATCATCATTATCATTATCATCAATAACAGCGCCTTCTTCATGATTATCGTCTTCTTGATCGTCATGAAAATCCTTATTATCGTCCTCATCGCTGTCAATATTTGGATCTCTTGATCTTCCGTCAGAAGTTGATGGACCAGCGTCGTTAAAATTTGCTGGGCAATTGTCAGACGTATTCGTCTTGTATCTTGAAATTGTTCTTAAAGGTATCTAGGAAAAAATACAAATAATATTTTGATAACTAAATGTGGCCATGACACCATATGGCAACGGAATAATAGTCAAATTTGTGAAAAAATAAATCACTATAAAAAAAAGTATTTCAGCTAAGCATCTATTTTATACGTTATCACATCAATTTTACGTGATTAATTTCAACATATTTGAACCAAATTATCTACCAGTTTCAAACAAAATAATGCTGATGGATATTACATTTTTTTGTTATTTACATAAAGAAAATTATACCAAGGCTTTATAAAAAAATGTCTTTTAGACAGGTCAGGTTAGTTTCCAATTTTTATTTAGAGGTAACTAAAAAGAAATCAATATATACATCCAAAAAGTGCTTTCAAGGCATATTTTTTTGATACATTAGATTTCTATCAAGGGGACACAGTCAGTGTCAAAATATCGATTTAAAAAGATTATTAAAAAAATTTGTAGAATGCCTAGAAGTATAATTTGTATGTCATTGAATATATTGAATGGAGAGATTTTGGTTCTAGTTAGAACCTCTAAGGTGTATCAATACCATGATAAAAGAATTTTTCAGTTTTTTCTCTCCACACATAATTCAGAATGCATCGCTGGATGAATTTTGCTCTACGATGTCTCACTTACTTCATAGACCGGTGCTTCTATTCAGAATGCACCGGTGCATTCTGAATTATACATGCAGAGAGAAATAACTCAAAAAATTTTGATCAAGGTATTGATACACTTTAGGGGTTCTAACTAGCAACAAATTATCTTCCATTTAATATATTCAATAATATACTAATTATACTTGTAAGCATATTCTACAAATTTTATAAATAATTTTGAAAAATTTTTAATTTGTAGGTTAATAACTCTGATTTTGATTCCGTAAAAAAATAGAAATCACCACACATCTAAATAACCTCTTTTGTAATTAATAAGAGAAGTATTTTATGAAAATAAAAAGTAATTTACTGATTGACTAATCTGTTTTAATGTAAAATGAAATAAAATTATTAGGCTACAACAATTATTAAAAGCCCACTTACCATCAAGTTCTGATCTTCCATCCAAAGTTTATATCGTTTTTTAACAGGATTACCATGATCATAATTTCCCGAATTTTCGGACATCTTGTTTATAAAAACTTTTCTCAATTATGAATAGATTTTTTATAAATTATTTACATTCTATAACTTCAAATTTTATTCCGTTAATCTAAGATGTATATAACTTCATGTAATATAAACAATCAAACATATCGATATTATATCGATATTCTGATACATCGATGAACCCCCGGCACACACGCCGCCGCCATCTTATCCAAAGCTAAATTATTTTCCTGCCGGCGTCAGTCACGAGTCGCGATCAGTCCTAACAGTGTCGCGTGTGTTGTATACTCCGGTTTGTCGGTACTTGTTCAATCCGAAAAGTGGTACTTGATCTTGTTTTTCAAATGTATTTAATCGAGTGTGACGAAGATAATTCCCAAGGATTTTAAGAACTCCAGCACATAAAGTCAAATCACAAAAATTATGGCAACAGTTATTAAATGATAAAAAAACACGATTTCAAGTATTTTGTTTTGATTTTTTTTTTATGGCTGGATCTTAAATTTTTGAACTATGCATATAAAGTTTATTTCCATAAATAATTGATTTTATGTTTATAGTCAAAAAAGTTTGATTTAAAAAACTCTAGCACATAAGTCGAATCATAAAAATTATGAAAACAAAGCGATTGATTATATAAAAAAACACGATTTGAAGTATTTTATTTTGATTTTTTCTTTTTTTAAGGGCTGAAACTTAAATTTTTCTTTTTTTAATTCCTAAAACTGTATAATTTTCTAAAGACTAAAAACTAGAAATTAAAAGTTAAAATTTACTAGAAATATACCCAAAGATGTGAAAATAAGTTGTAAGATATGTTTTGAAATACATCATTTTAATTTTTGCTAACAATATATGATATTGAACGTCAATTTATTCAAAGTATGAATAAATATAGAAATATATGAACGTAAATAATCATATACCATTGTTCAGAATTGACTAAGGTCGTGAATTTAAATCGCGAGTAATATATTTAATCCCACCGAGTTAAATGTTCAAGAGGCTTAATTCGTGCATTCCTCTCGGCGACGATAAGGTAAACAAAACTCTCTTCGTCCGAGGACGGCCTTCACTCGGTCAAGCCCCTCGCTTTGCGGGTCTGTGTGCCAACCCCGCTCCCCCGCGTCTTTCGCCAAATTTCGGCAAGCGACTTCTAGAGCGTCCAAGGCAGTTAACGTTTGTCCTTCCGATAAGTTGGTACGATAAGCCAGGTTCCGTGCGATCAAACGAAGAGAAAAGAAATAAAGAACTTACAACGGAATCATCAGTGCGTCTTGTGGTTAACCCTATTCACTGTCCTTCAAAAAAAACCCAAGCACGGTCTCCCAGAACCGGCGAACAAAAAAAAAAAATTAATTAATTAATTAAATGTGAAACCGCGTACATCGAAGGACGCGCGCGTTCATATTTATGGTCCTTCGAGCCGGATTTTTCAAATTCGTGCACCGTGCTGAAATTCAGACAGTGAGATTTTTGGAGAGTGCATCAAAGCCAAGGTCAAGCATTTTGCTTCGCGCTTTCATTAAAGTGCACGAAACGATCGTTACAATATCTCTGCTACGAGAAACGAGATTTGAATATTTCGAGAGTGGTGTGAGTGACCAGTTCTTGACAATTTTCACCTACCAACAAGACAAAGTCGTGGGGTGTCACTCGGCGCTCGATCTATCGCGCACGCGCGCTTCGCGACGAAACTCTTCTTTCTCGCTCGCACTCACGGCGATACTCGTCCGCGCGTACTTCGCGCTATCGTAACCGTCTTTACGGACACGCTCAATTTTTTTCTGGTGTTGTGGCAAAGCGCTCTCTCTGGCACTATTTAAACTTAGGAGGATCGAGTAATACAGACAGTTTATTCGACTTTTACCTTAATACAATGTCATCGTTCGAAGAGCTACTCATCGAGCAGAGAGCTACAGTCGAACAACTTCGACGCGTTGTGCCGAATTACCGCAAACTCGGCAAGGACAAATTCAGTACCAGTAAGACTCGGGTACGCATCCAAACATTACAAGAGATGTGGTCCAGATGCAGAAACCTGGACATTCGACTTCGTCAAACGGCTGACGCAACGAATCTCAAACACACGTACTTTCTCAACTCGGAATTCGTGCAAGCAGAGAGCGACTATGAGGACTTTCTCGACAAGCTCACGGAATTTCTGGATCAGCAGGAGAATGCAGAAAGGTCAACCGCGAGTTCCAAACCCGCTAATATTTCTCTGATCGGCGAGACTCAAGGAACATCCGCCTTCGCTCTTCCACGCATCACGATCCCGAAGTTCAACGGCGAGTCAACGAAATGGGAAAGTTTTCGCGACTCCTTCAAAGCGTTGGTCGGTGAGAATAACTGCTTGACCGCAGGTCAAAAATTATATTATTTAAAATCGTTTCTCGAGGGAAACGCGGCGCGCATGATCGAACATGTAACCGTCTCCGACGCGAATTACGAAGGCGCTTGGAATCTACTCGAGGATGAATACGATAATCCGCGTGCGTTAATTATGGCGCACATTCACGCGTTCGCGAGTTTGCGCGTCATGACAAGCGAACAAGAATCCGAACTCAAATTATTGCGCGATACTGTTAATCATTCGTTAGCTGCTTTAAAAAATCTGAAACGGCCCGTCGACAAGTGGGACGATTTATTAGTTTATTTAATTTCGCAAAAATTCAGTCCCCGTACACGTACCGAATGGAATTTGAGTCTCGGCGCTTCAAACGAATTTCCGTCCTTTCAAACGTTAAAGGATTTCTTGACCGAACGGATCCGCGGGATTGCAGTTCCCGTTCAATTCGACAAACTGAGTAATTTACATGCGTCCAGTCAATCGAAAACTAAAGCAACAGTCCACAGTACTGCAGCCAAGCAATGTCCGGACTGCTCAGGATCTCACGGTCTAGTTTTCTGCCCGGCGTGGTCCAAGAAAACCCTTTATGAACGATTCGCGCTCGCGAAAAGTAAACGCCTCTGCTTTAACTGTTTAAAATCCGGACATTTTCCGAATCATTGTCCGAACTCAAATCGCTGCAAACAATGTAAGAAGTCGCATCATACTACGTTGCATCGCGTTTCTTTAGGCAGTACCAGTGCCACAATCGTGCCTGACGCTCAGGCCGAAACTTCGGTAAATAACACCGCTAGCGTTAATTTGCTCCCGTCGCAAGCTTCACAAATTAATACGCCGCGCGGTGTAACACCTGCGTACCCAAGCAAGTTACAGGATCACGCGACAATATGTGCGTCGCCTCAATACCTCACTTCCGTGCTACTCGCGACCGCATGGGTGCGACTACGGACGCCGGAAGATCGCGTCATCAAAGCTCGAGCCTTAATAGATCAAGGCTCTTCTCATAGTTTTATTACGGAGTCGCTTGCTCAAACATTGCGCACTCCGCGTCGTCGAGCCGACCTCGACATTACCGTTTTCGGAAACGGACGATCCGCTCGCGCCACATCCTATGTTAATCTTTCGCTCGAATCATGCTACGGACCAAAGGCAACGGCTATGAAAATGTCCGCGTACATTTTCCAGAATATTACAAATTATTCCGCGTACGCTTCGCGTAAACTAAGTGGCTGGTCTCACCTACAAGGCCTTCAACTCGCCGATCCCGATCCCTCCAGCAAGGAGCCGATCAATGTCTTAATCGGCGCAGATCTGTACGGTCAGTTATTGCTTGGGCCTCTCCGAAAGGGTCCGCTCGGTTCCCCTACGGCCCAACTCACGACCTTAGGGTGGATAATCTCCGGTCCTATAGACCGTTCTCGCGACCAGCGAACCTCAAGTGCGTCCATGATGCACTGCGCGATCGCGCCAAGCACGGACGCGCTCCTTCAAAAATTTTGGGAAATAGAAGAAATTCCCACTCAGAAGTTCCTCACTCCGGAAGAGGAAGAATGCGAAAATCATTTTCGTTCGACCCATTCACGCGATAGTACGGGACGGTACGTAGTTCGTCTGCCGTTTCGCCACGGGTCACTCCCTAAAATAGGTGACAGTCACAAAATCGCGCTTTCACGGTACGCGCAACAGGAGCAACGATTAATAAAAAAACCGGAACTCGCGCAAGCATACTCCGACTTTTTACAAGAATACGAATCCATGGGCCACATGGAAAAAGTCACCAGTCCTGACACGATAAACAAAACGGCATACGTCCCGCATCACCCTGTAATTCGCGAAAGCAGCGCAACAACACGGGTACGCGTCGTGTTCAACGCATCGAGTGCTACGTCCAACGGAACGTCGCTCAACGAGCATTTGCATATCGGCCCGAAACTGCAACGCGACATAGGCGCGGTCCTATCCAGTTGGCGTCGACACCAATACGTTTATATAGCGGACATTGAGAAAATGTTTCGTCAAATTAAAGTACATCGCGACGATGTGGATTATCAGCGTATCGTTTGGCGACCTACACCAAACGGTCCCATCGAAAACTATCGTCTTCTTACGGTCACTTACGGGACCGCATGTGCGCCTTACCTTGCGAATCGCGTACTTGCGCAACTAGCCGACGACGAACGCAACTTGTACCCCGACGCGGTCACCGTGATCCAACATTCGACTTATGTGGATGACGTCCTGTTCGGCGCAGACGAGCAGGAGGAAGCGCGTGCTCTTCGTTCTCAAGTCGTTGCGCTCTTACAACGCGGTGGTTTCACTTTACGCAAGTGGGCCGCGAACGATATAACCCTCTTATCTGACATTCCGGCACGCGGACACGATCTCGTGATCGATCTTTCAAAGGAGGATTCGGCAATCGTCAAAGTACTCGGCATTACCTGGCTTCCCAAGGAGGATTCATTCAGTTTTCAAGTTGAAGAAATACCGAAAACGCGTATTACAAAGCGCTCAATTCTATCGGTAACCGCCAAA
This sequence comes from Netelia fuscicornis, assembly GCA_946811545.1. Lineage (NCBI taxonomy): Eukaryota > Metazoa > Arthropoda > Insecta > Hymenoptera > Ichneumonidae > Netelia > Netelia fuscicornis. The sequence goes on from OX328013.1 coordinate 23,836,929, forward strand.
CTGTTTGATCCTCTCGGGTGGGCGTCACCCGTCGTTATACGAGCCAAATTGCTCATGCAGGATTTATGGCTCGCTAAAGTTGATTGGGACGACTCCGTCCCTCAACAAATTCAAGAGAACTGGGAACATTATTGTCGTGAGCTTCCCAGCCTCTCAAATTTACGCATTCCACGCTGGATTGGTCTATTACAATCGCACGGCGCCACGGAACTGCACGGCTTCGCGGATGCATCACAGCGCGCGTACTCCGCCGTCGTTTATTTGCGCATTCTGAACTCACCAAAAGATATTTTAGTTTCATTAATCGCGGCAAAATCGAAAGTCGCGCCATTAAAAACGGTAGCTATACCGCGTCTCGAGTTAAATGGAATAGTCCTACTCGTGCGTCTCCTAGAGTACGTCAAAGAAGTTTTCAAATTCGACTCGATCCCAGTGTACGGCTGGACCGACTCCACCGTCGCACTCGCGTGGCTTACTCAGCATCCTTCGCGCTGGAAGCCTTACGTGGCAAATCGGGTCTCAGAGATCCAAACCAAAATGCCGGACATTAAATGGCATCACGTCCCTACTCGTGAAAACCCTGCAGATTGCGCATCTCGAGGAATCACCACGCAAGAATTAATTGATCACACACTATGGCGGTCGGGCCCCTCGTGGCTTAAACAAAATTCGGCCTTTTGGCCAAATTCTCGACCTTGCGCATCGTCCGAACGCATCGTCGATCAAACACTCGTGTTTAACGAACAGCGCGCAATCGCGTTGATGCACGTCGCTCAAGAAAGAGAAGAATGGGACTTTTCCGTCAAATTTTCAACTTGGGGCAAACTCCTTCGAGTTACCGGTCTTCTCTTTCACTGGCTTCGCAAATTTCGAGCCAAAAAGTCTACATCGCTCGATGTAAACTTCACCGACAGCGTGCAAGCCGCACGCGAATTCTGGATTCGCAAAATTCAACGGGATAGTTTCGCGGCAGAGATCCGTGCGTTACAAACAAACGCGCCGCTTCCTCGATCGACAGCGCTCAGATCTCTTAATCCTTTTCTGGACCAAAAGGGCCAGTTGCGTCTTGGTGGGCGGTTGCGTCACTCGTTCTTATCTTACAACGAGCGCTTCCCGCTAGTCCTACCGCGTCATCGCGTTAGCGAATTAATTATCGACCAAACGCATTTGCGATCATTGCATGGAGGGCCGCAGTTAACCCTCCGCCTCTTACGTCAAAATTATTGGATTCTCGGCGCGAGATCCTTAGTCAAGTCACGCATAAATCAATGCTTAAGATGCGCTCGCGAACGCGCTGTCTCGGCCAGACAACTCATGGGTGACCTTCCGTCTCCTCGAGTCAATCCGTCGGCACCATTCACGCATTGTGGCGTGGACTACGCCGGTCCGTTTCACATCCTCCCTTATGTAGGGCGAGGTCAGAAAACGCGAAAATATTATGTGGCATTATTTGTCTGCCTCGCTACCCGCGCCATTCATCTAGAATACGTCGACGACTACGCTACTTCCGGGTTTTTAGCGGCATTTCAGCGCTTCGTCAGCAGACGAGGTCTGCCGAGTGACGTTTACAGCGACAATGGTACAAACTTCCAAGGGGCGGATAACGAACTTCGTCGCGCCTTTATTTCTACCGTCAAGAACTCGGACTTACGCGCAAAATTCGCCACGGACGGAATCCGCTGGCATTTCATCCCCGCTTCCGCGCCTCACTTCGGAGGCCTTTGGGAAGCCGGCGTTAAAAGTTTTAAGAGTCACATGAAAAGAGTAGTGGGCTCCCACACTCTTTCGCAACTCGAATTTTCTACGCTTCTATGCGAGATCGAAGCGTGTCTCAATTCGCGTCCTATCGCCCAGCTTCACGACGATCCGGACAGCTTTGATGCGCTCACACCGGGTCATTTTCTAATAGGTCGACCCTTACTCAGCGTTCCAGAGCCCTCGCTGCTCGACGCCAATGAAAAGCGTTTGTCTCGATGGCAAAGAGTCATCGCTATGCGTGAACATGTTTGGAAAGCATGGACTCACGACTATTTGCATACGTTGCAACAGCGCGCTAAGTGGCAAACCCCGTCGCGATCTCTTACCGTTGGAACGCTTGTTCTTTTAAAAAATGAGCTCCTTCCCCCGTGTCGATGGGAATTAGCTAGGGTTATCGAAACTCATCCCGGCCCCGATGGTCATGTACGCGTCGTTACTCTACGAACCGCGAAAACAAAGTTAAAACGGCCGATCGCGAAGGTCTGTCCCCTTCCGTGCGTTACCGGTTCCACGTAATTACCCTGCGCGGCAAGGGTTTCCGTAGATTATAATTTACTTTAAGTTCGACTCTAAGGTAGCGTCATTCAGCTTGTATAATTTACTTTAAGTTCGACTCTAATGTAGCGTCATTCAGCTTGTAACATTTACTTTAAGTTCGATTCTAATGTCGGGAATATTATTTTGTTAACCTAAATTAAGTTCGTTGTATTGTCGGGTTCTACTGTAACCTCCAGATCACACGGAACGTACTAGTAGCGAGTAGAATAGTTTCGTTCCACCGGAACGAGGTGAGCGGTATGTTCAGAATTGACTAAGGTCGTGAATTTAAATCGCGAGTAATATATTTAATCCCACCGAGTTAAATGTTCAAGAGGCTTAATTCGTGCATTCCTCTCGGCGACGATAAGGTAAACAAAACTCTCTTCGTCCGAGGACGGCCTTCACTCGGTCAAGCCCCTCGCTTTGCGGGTCTGTGTGCCAACCCCGCTCCCCCGCGTCTTTCGCCAAATTTCGGCAAGCGACTTCTAGAGCGTCCAAGGCAGTTAACGTTTGTCCTTCCGATAAGTTGGTACGATAAGCCAGGTTCCGTGCGATCAAACGAAGAGAAAAGAAATAAAGAACTTACAACGGAATCATCAGTGCGTCTTGTGGTTAACCCTATTCACTGTCCTTCAAAAAAAACCCAAGCACGGTCTCCCAGAACCGGCGAACAAAAAAAAAAAATTAATTAATTAATTAAATGTGAAACCGCGTACATCGAAGGACGCGCGCGTTCAACCATTAAATTTGTTCATACATGACAATATCCCTCAATAAGGTATCATATCCCTCTACATACGATCATATCAACTCATATATGATCAGATTGCTCTATATACGATCATATTAACTTATATATGATCAAATTGCTTTAATATGCCCATATTAGCTCATGTATGATCAGAGTGCTTTATATATGCCCATATTAGCTCATATATGATCAGATTTCTCTACATATGAGCATATCAACTTATGTATGATCATGTCTGAGCATGTATGAGCACATTTGTTCATTCATGTGCATATATGGCCAAAACTCATACATGATCATACATGGCAGTTCATATACGTTCATATATTTACATATATGTTTCTTTTTTCGCGGGCTTCCATCCACCCTCTCATTTTTTCTAATTTCCTTCCCATATCCTCATTTATGTATACCACTACGATCGTCCATACCTCTCCCCCTGCTCTCACCTTCCTATACATCATTCCCTCTTCCTCCTCCTGCTCATCCTCTTCGCCCTCCATCGACATCTCTTCTCTGACTCCCATCAGCATTCCTCCTATCGCCCTGCCTTTCCTATTCCTCTTCTTCGCCCCTTGTCTTGTCCACTTATACCCCTTCGGCAACTTACGCCTTATTTTCTCCCAGTTCTTTTCCTCTACCCACGTTTCCGTTACCGCTATTACTTCCCATTCTTCCACTTCTTTCCAGTTCTTTTCCTCTACCCACGTTTCCGTTACCGCTATTACTTCCCATTCTTCCATTTCTTTTCAAAAGTCCTCGTCCTTGTTCCCTAATCCTGCCACATTCCAATACGCTATTTTCCATTCCTCTCTTCTTTCTCCTCTCTTTTCTTTCCCGCCTATCGCCCGTTTTTTGGCCCCTCTTTTTCTCCCCCTATCTCTTCGTTCTTTTTTCGCCACTCTTCTCTCCTGCCCTCTTCTCCCTTCTCTGTCTCCATCCCCCATTCTCTTCCATTTCCATCCTTCATGTTTTCCTTCTCCTTATCCCAAAACCACCATTTCCCGTTTCCCCATAATTTTCCATGTCTCACCTTTACTATTTTCCCCTTTCTCTTTTCTTGTTCCCCTATTTCCCTTATTTTCCACTGCATCCTTCTCTCTCTCCATGTCAAGTCTTCCGGTATTATCTCTCTCCTTCCTCTTAAATTCGCTTTCTTTCTCATCACCTCTCTTTTCCCTTCCTCTTCCATCATTGTCACTTCCACCATCGAGTCTCTTCTCCCTGCGCCTGCTTTTCCTATCTCTTTCACTCCTGCTATTCTTGCCTGCACTCCTATTTTTCCTAGTATCCCCCTCGCCGTTTCTTCCACCGTCCCCCTCATTTCTACCCTTTTTATTATTATCCTCCTTCGTCTTTTCTCCTTCTCTTTCCTTTCTACTTTCCTCTCCATCTTCTTTATTCTCTCTTTTAGCTCCCTGCTCCTTTCCTCTTTTGACCGCTCTCCGCCCCCCCCTCTCTTGCTTTTCCCCCCTCTAATTCTATCTCTCTTACTTTCTTTTCTATCTCTTCCACTCTTCCTCTCTCTTTTTCCTTTTCTTCCATCTTCCTCTCTAATTGTCCTATTCTTTTCTCCATTCCTTCCTTCTCCCTTCTCCATCTTTCTTCTCCCTTTTTTATTTCCTCTTTTATCTTTTCCATCTCTTCTTTCATTTCTCTCATTTCTCCCCTCTGTCCCTTTATCTCTTGTTTAACCCCCTGCAACTCTTCCTTTATCTCGTCTCTCATTCCTCTTATCATCGTCCCTATACTCTCCTCTTCCTCTCCCTTATTCTCAGGTGATCGGTGCACCTTTCTGTTTTTTTGGCCTGCCGTCCTTCCTTCCTCCTCTTCCTCCTGATCCTTGTCCTCCATGTGTTCTCTTTTCCTTTTCCACCATTCCTTTATTCCTATTAAGTCCCCTGCACTCGCGCTTCTTTCCATAACTAGCTTTTCGGCATTTGTTTTTCGTCCCCTCCTCTTCCCCTCCTCCTCCTCTCCTCTACCTCCTTCTGTCTCCATTTTTTTTTCACAGTTCTTTACCCTTCTTTTCCTATTTACTATTTATCTCTTTTTTACTTTATTTTCCCTACCTTTATTTCATTTATTTATTCATTTTATTATTTTATTGTGTTTTATTTTATCTTATCTTCTTTACCGCTACTCCCTTCTTTACCTATCGTCTCTCTACCTTCCCTCTCTCTCTGGTTACCTCTGCCTTCCGCCGTCGGCGCTACACCGCGACGTCGCTCGCTCGTTCCTCTCCCCACTTTTCTTTCTCGTGCCCGTCTGTCTCGTTTCCTCCTATTCACTCCTAACCTCTTTTCACTTTTCGCCTTTCTCCCTTCCGTCCTTTTCCTACCTTATTTTCCTATTTTCACCTGCTTTACACTTCCCCTGCCTTCTTCCCTTCCCCCCTCCTTCATCACTACACTCTTACTGCACTTTTTTCCCTTCTTATCGCACTTTTCCTCACTTTTCTTTCGTTCACCTGTCACACACGTCCTTCCACACTCTCGCCGGAAACGGACTATTTATTTTATTTACTTTATTTATTTTATTTATTTTATTTATTTTATTTATTTTATTTATTTTATTTATTTTATTTATTTTATTTATTTTATTTATTTTATTTATTTTATTTATTTTATTTATTTTATTTATTTTATTTATTTTATTTATTTTATTTATTTTATTTATTTTATTTATTTTATTTATTTTATTTATTTTATTTATTTTATTTATTTTATTTATTTTATTTATTTTATTTATTTTATTTAATTTATTAATTTTATTTATTTTATTTATTTTATTTATTTTATTTATTTTATTTATTTTATTTATTTTATTTATTTTATTTATTTTATTTATTTTATTTACTTTATTTACTTTATTTACTTTATTTACTTTATTTATTTTATTTATTTTATTTATTTTTATTTATTTTATTTATTTTATTTCTCTATTTATTTTATTTATTTTATTTATTTTGTTTATTTTATTTATTTTATTTATTTTATTTATTTTATTTATTTTATTTATTTTATTTATTTTATTTATTTTATTTATTTTATTTATTTTATTTATTTTATTTATTTTATTTATTTCATTTATTTTATTTACTTTACTTATTTACTTAGCAGCCTATGCCCTAGAAAAAAAAATGACTGCGGAAAAATACAAGCAATCTAATTGACTGCTCTGAATTTTGCAAATCCAAATGTAACGCCCTAATCTATACTATATCTACGGCTAGTGTGGGGGTCGAGGTGGGCAGCTTCAACGCTTATTGGTACGCTGGGCAAAATTCAGAGCAACCAATGACCGCGAACAAAAATTGACTGCGTACTAATACAATCAATAAAATTGACTGCTCTGAATGTGACAAATCCAAATGTAACGCCCTAATCTATGCTATATCTACGGCTAGATGGGGGTGGGCGGCTTCAACGCTTCTCGACACGCTTTGATTGGACCAACTTTAAATATTTATATCTCCTAAATTATTAACAATATCCCTAATGTTTATTTGCAACTTTTGTTCGTAATGGCCTCATCTACCTCAGATTTCGCTATGCGTAACTTTATGCGATTCACGCTGTATGTATATTGTGATGTCGCGAGTTATTTATTAATTTATTAATTGTAATTGGGGCTGCCGACTCGGCTACGGAACGCGGTGGTTGAGAAGTAAAACGCGGTAGACACTTAATCGAGAAGCACAAGACTTTATTTTCAGTGTTACAATGGACAGCGTAACGTTGCTGCTTGGATGATCGGAAAACTACTAACTCACTCGCCTAAAGAGAGGGTGGTTTTTATAACATTGACTCGTGGGAAAGTCGCGGTTTGGTAGGGAGAGAATTTGGGAGTTAGAACACTCTGGAGGCGGAAATGTCTTGGAAGATTCTAGGAGTGGCAGCTGTTTCGGGCCTGAGGTGGGTCAGGCCATAAAGATAGATGTTTTATGGTGGGATCGTGGAAAATGGAAAACATGTAGGTTTGGGGTCTTTATCGGGAAACAAAGATTATTTGTATTTCGAAGGCGGGATGCACCTGCGATAGCGAAGGTGTAGCTGCAGGAAGTCACGTATGCAGAAAAGGAATGCGAGAGACGCGTAGGGAAGAGGAAAAAAAGGTGGATGAAAGTTGACCATCGTCACACCTCCCCCCTTAATTTAGAAAATCCTTACAAAGATAAATGGATTTTCTAGGCCTTAATGTATCTGACATTACTTCTACTGGTACGTCTTACAGAAGGTGAAATTCGGTGTGCACCTTGAGGGTGGCTTATCTCGGCCAAGGCGAGTAGTTCTTCTTGTGGATACTGTACAGCGTAATTGGCATTATCGGTGTTGTTGGTGTGAAAACAATTGTTATAAACATTGATACAGGGCGAGAAGGTACAAGAAAGAAGTTTGCTTAACAGCTTACCTAGGCAAGCACATAGTCCTATTCTACAGGCTATTAACAAGGTGACCACACAGATACACGCATATCCGAAGTATTCTAACCCGTCACGCGCGGTCTCTAATAATGTTTTGGTTCGTCTGTGCAATTTTTTCCATTCAGGATCTAATGACAATGTGGTCTGTTTGACCGAGACAATTTCTATTGTTATCGATTCTAAACATTTCTTCCAGTTTTGCATGTTATTACAAACAATGAGCAGTTTTTCTTTTGGCAATAGATAAAAGTTTTTTCTATCTGAACGTTGATTTCCGTGAGGTCTACATGCTTCATGACAGTCCCGATCTTGTGAAACATCACCACGGTGCCCAAATGTTCCAGGTAGATGGCTTCTGCTACTGGTTCCACTTGAAAAGGTATGAAGGTTCTGGTCGCTGCGGCTGAAGTTATCAGGAGGAGCAGAGATGTCGGCATAATCTAAACAAACGAGCTGTTAATTCTTGTAATAAGGTTTTAACTTATTTACATGAATGAGTTTCTTTCTGTTTCGAAGGAGAATTTCGTAATTGACTTCGGATGTTCGGTCGAGTATTATCGCTGGTCCTTCCCACTTAGGCGCGAATGGGGATTTATCTCTTTCTTGAGCGACAAGAACTTCGTCACCCACATTGAAGATCGGCGCAGGACGATGAATCTTAGAGTCCTGCGTTGACTTGTAGCGTTCTTTTGCTGCAATGCGATGGTCACGCCCTTTCTTCAGGATTCGGTCGTGGTCTGCTCGAAGTCCTTCGAAGTATTCATCGATGGTCGTATTAGTACGATGAATTGGAATGCTGCTCGGGATGTTTGGCTTTCGTCCGAATTGCATTTCGAAAGGTGTCATTCCGATCCCTTCTTGTTTCGCGGTATTGTATGCCAAGGAGACGAATTTTAATTTCTTATCCCAGTCTTCGCGGTGATCGTGGATAAGAGATTTTAATTGCTCTTTTATCGGTCCGTGAGCTCTCTCTAGGCTTCCGTTGCTCTGCGGGTGGAAGGTGGTTGTGGTCATGTGAGAAATCTTGAAAAGTTTCTCCATGTGTTTAAAAGTTTGGCTTATAAAATTTCGTCCACCGTCGGTGAGAATCTTTTTCGGTGCTCCATGAATGTAAATGAAGTCCTGTATGGGCGCGTCGATTGTTGCTTTGGCATCCTGCGTCTTAAGCGGAATGAGAGTGATGTATTTTGTCAGCTGATCCTGTACTGAGAGGATGTATTTGTATCCGTCGTCAGATTCCGGGATAGGTCCTACGAGATCTAAAGCAATTTTATCGTTTGGTCGCTCCGGTGTGTCGGTTATTATCGCCTCTGCTTGTGGGCGTATGCGAACTAGCTTAGTCCTCTGGCAAGTATCGCATTTTCGGATGAAATCCTCGATGTCCTTTTGCATGTTTGGCCAGGTAGCAACAGCCTTGATGCAGTCGAGGGTCTTCGCTATCCCGAAGTGTCCCGTTGCCTTAGTACCGTGGTGTTCTTTTAGGATGCGTAGCCTGTCCTCCTCGGTACCTGGTTCGTACAATTCTCTGTCGTACAGGTACAATGGGAATCGCTCGTTTTTTGATGACCAGACGAAATTTATTATTTGTTTGACTCGGTGTTTCGTGCCTGGGTGAGCGCACAAATGTTCACAACCTAAATAGATTTTCGTTGGTTTATTTAATTTCATAAGAGCGGTGCCGATCCGGTTGTACCAGTCAATCTCGTCTTCGTCGAAATTGATGTACAGACAATCTGAATCGTCGCTCGGTGAATCCGTAATTTTGAGTGCCGGGGTATCCTTCGGTGGGATATCCTCACTTATTTCCGCAACTGCTGGGATGTTTTCACACAATTCGAAATTCATGTAGAGTGGTGGTTCTTCCTCTACAATTTCATCCCGTGGTGCTTGTGCTGCTTCGCCATCATCGTTACTGGTATCTTCTATGGTGGCGGCTTCCTCTTGTAACATCCCTTGCTGTCGTCGGGTAGTCACAGCATGGATTCGAGAGAGAGCGTCGGCGTTGGTGTTGAGCGAACCTTTTTTGTAAATAGGCTCGTACTCGTACTCTTCAAGCTTTAACCTGAGTCTCATTAGCCGACTGTTTGTAGGAGGATCCGTCGCTTTCAGTATCCAGATGAGTGGTTTATGGTCGGTCACGATTTGGAAATGTTTTCCGTACAGATATTGACGGAAATGTTTTGTTGCCCACGTAATGGCAAGCATCTCTTTTTCTGTTGTCGAATACCGTTGCTCCGCTTTGTTGAGCGTTCTAGATGCGTAGGCTACGGGTCGGTCCTTACCGATCGTCCCTTGCGATAGCACGGCGCCGATGGCAAAATTACTGGCGTCGGTGGTCAATACAAATGGTTTTGAAAAGTCAGGATATTGTAGCACAGGGGAAGTCGTGAGTGCTGTGCGTAATACGTTAAAAGCTTGCTCCTGCTTCTCCGTCCAGTCCCACGCAACCGTTGTCTTTAGAAGCTCTGTTAGTGGCTTTGCTACTTTACTAAAGTCTTTTATGAACTTCCTGTAGTACCCGGCGAGTCCCAAGAAACGTTTGATCGCTTTGGGATCGTTTGGTCGAGGAAATTCTTGTACTGCTTTAATTTTTGCTGGGTTTGGTTGAACACCGTTTTCAGATATTACGTGACCCAGGAATTCTAATTCAGGGCGGAGAAATTCGCATTTATCTGGCTGAAGTTTCAGATCTGCTGCACGTAATTGTTTAAAAACGTCAATCATTTTTTTATTGTGTTCTTCGAGCGTGTTGCCATAAATAATTATGTCATCGAGGTATACGAAGCATGCGTTGCCGATGAGACCTCGCAAAGCGTTGTTCATCATCCTCTGGAACGTTGCCGGTGCATTCTTCAGGCCAAAGGGCATTCTGTTGTAATGATAGTGCCCCGATGGTGTAGAAAATGCCGTTTTTTGTTTATCTCGTTCGTTCATGGCGATTTGATGGAAACCGGAGGCGAGATCGAAAGCGGAGAAGTATTTGGCGCGTCCCAGTTGATCTAATATTTCATCTATGCACGGGAGAGGATATGCGTCATGGGCAGTCTTCTCGTTAAGTTTACGAAAGTCGATGACGATCCTCCATTTCTTCTTTCCCGATGCATCCGATTTCTTGGGCACGATCCACAGCGGAGCGTTGTACGGCGAGTCGCTGGGCTCGATGAGTTCTTGTTGCAGCATGTCGTTTACCTGACGATCAATTTCTTCTTTATGTACTGGTGGGTACCTGTACTGTTTAACGTTGATCGGCAGATCGTCACTTGTGATTATGCGGTGTTCCGGTGGCACGTGTTCTAGCCGCACATTTTCCCGTAATCTTTGGAGACGGTCAGCTGTGTTCTGGCTTTGAATGTGATAGTTTCTTGCAACGTCCGACGGTGCGTCTTGGCGCGCCTCCGACGGTGGAGGGGTGAGCTCGTCCAGAGCTATCCCACGTAGCAGATTCATTATAACCCGCTTGGGTTCTTCCGAGTCGTTTATTACGGGCACTCGGGCTTGATAGTCCTTGGCTTCGAAAACGCAAGGTACTACCGATTCTGAATTTTCCTCAGCTGTGATAGCTGGCCCATTTTTAATATTTGTTAACGTTTGAATCCAACAGACCGATCTAGGTGGAATCGTTACTTCATTATTATCGAAGGCGTATCGCTGACCACCTAGTTCGAGGAATTCTTCTGGCCCAATACCAATAAGTGTTTGGTATTGCTTCATAAATGGGATACCGATGAGCCCGTCTTCCACAAGAGGGAAATCGTCCGGTATCACATGAAAGATCTGTTTTCGGCCTTCGAATTCGTGTTGCGTGATGAATAGCGACTCGTGTTCTTCATTTCCCATCGTGAACTTAGAACGAACGTTTTTATTGAACAGCGCTCCCTTCGTTAGCATGCCCTTTTTTAATAAATTTATAGAGGAACCTGTATCTAACAGAAATCTTCCGGCTCCGCAGATTCCTCGCATCGGTAATCTGACCACTCGTTTGTCCGATCCGATGGCGTTGACTCTGGGCAGACCTGCGTTAGCATGTTGTCCTGTGTCTCTTCTTTTTGTGTGGCAGTCCTTCTCTATGTGACCCATGCGGTTGCAGTAGCGACACTGCACTGGTGATCGTTGGGTCGTAAGCGGGTCCGCAGGTAGTCGAGGGGCTGGCGGCGTGCTGCGTCGAGGGACAGCTGTTACGTTTTTTCCGGAGACACTGAGATTTCTCGTCATCATCTCCCTCGTTATGTCATACGCCTCTGAGGCTTGCGCTTTGGCTATTGCTTCCCGGATATTCGTCGGTCGCTGCGCCCGCACTTCGGTGGATATTTCTTTCCGGAGTCCTAACAAGTACTGCTCGAGTCCTTGCTCTCTTTCATACTCAATAATGAATTTGCGTTTTTGATTATCAGTTGTGGAGTTTGCGAGCACCGCCAACACTTGGTTTTGGATTTCCAGAAATCTGTTTGTGAATTTTGACACAGTTTCGATTTTTCCTTGAAATATACGAGAACGTTTATCGCGGAATACGCTCACTGGTTGCATATTGCCAAATAGAATCCGAAGGGCCTCGTAGAATTTGTCATATGTCGTGACGTCGTATTCTTGAAGTTCGCGCGCGGCGTCACCGATAATTCTTTTCGCGATAATTAGGCGACGGAGATAATCTTGACGCGTGACTTGTGGCCTCGTGTCCTCAATGGAACTGATGAACGCCTCGACACCAATATTTTTTCCGTCGAATTCTTTGATAAGGTCTATTGCTTCTTTGGGCGTTATTTCCTCCATATCTTGCTGTGATATTTCACTGTCGCGTTCTTCGCACTCGTTGAAGCTTACGCGTTCGTTTTGTAGGTCCATTTTGTTGTTATTTGTTTCACCGAAATTCGCGATAGAGTTCGAGTTAGTAATTGTTCAGTCACTTTCGGAATCGGTTGCGATTGACGGTAATGGGTCGCGGTACTGAGTAAATGAGTCGTTTTTACTCGCCGATTTTTCCTGATGATCCAGCGTTGTATTTTGTCTCGTGCAACTTCTGAGTGTTGTTGAACGTCTCAAAGTTCCTGGCACTTAGAGTTGGCACACCCCACACTTAGCACCAATGTGATGTCGCGAGTTATTTATTAATTTATTTATTGTAATTGGGGCTGCCGACTCGGCTACGGAACGCGGTGGTTGAGAAGTAAAACGCGGTAGACACTTAATCGAGAAGCACAAGACTTTATTTTCAGTGTTACAATGGACAGCGTAACGTTGCTGCTTGGATGATCGGAAAACTACTAACTCACTCGCCTAAAGAGAGGGTGGTTTTTATAACATTGACTCGTGGGAAAGTCGCGGTTTGGTAGGGAGAGAATTTGGGAGTTAGAACATTCTGGAGGCGGAAATGTCTTGGAAGATTCTAGGAATGGCAGCTGTTTCGGGCCTGAGGTGGGTCAGGCCATAAAGATAGATGTTTTATGGTGGGATCGTGGAAAATGGAAAATATGTAGGTTTGGGGTCTTTATCGGGAAACAAAGATTATTTGTATTTCGAAGGCGGGATGCACCTGCGATAGCGAAGGTGTAGCTGCAGGAAGTCACGTATGCAGAAAAGGAATGCGAGAGACGCGTAGGGAAGAGGAAAAAAAGGTGGATGAAAGTTGACCATCGTCACAATATATATATATATATATATCAAATCATATAATCATACAAATCATATATATATATATGATTTGTTATTATAACCGACAGTATATGGCTCCCCTGCACCCGGTTGCCTTTGGGACGAGCCGGGTGCAGGGGAGATATTGTACAACGTTACAATATATATATATATATATGTGACGTTGTGCGACCGTAAGTATAAGAATTACGTATTAGAATTATAAACCTGTGCAAACTCACCGTGCCGAGAGTCAGTCAATGCGACTGACCCCACCATACCACCACCATCACCGCCCTCACCATCGCCATCACCCTCACGGCCATCATCGTCAGGCCCTGAAACAAGGGAAGAAGAAGAAGTCACCGAAACATAGACAAGAAAACATTGGAAGGCTACTAATCGGACTGACCCGCAAGACATCGGAAATCGTGGTCGTCGTGGCTTTTATTTCTCTAGGCCTTTCAGTCCCGAGTAATCGTCGTCGTCGTCGCCTTCTTCGTCGTCGTCGTCGACGTTGTTCAGGACTGGCCCCAAATAACCTGAAAGAAAAAGGAAGAGATTACAAACAAGACATGAGTAATAAATTGATGAAAAAGTACTCACCAGGACCGACCGACGACCATCTCCATACTACTAGCCACTTCCGTCGCCGCTCACCACCCCAAACAACAATAAATAAATAAAATAAATTCACTGCACTCATTCGCACTACACAACACTCCGCCTGTCAAAAATACTGCAACCGTCCGTCCCCGCACACCGGCCATCCATCGGCCAAGCGGCGACGAGAAAAGAAGAGAACCGAAGATGGCAGCAGCGCACGGCGATCGCGACATATCCTTATTACCCGTAATCATAAATTCCCGTTCACAATTATCCCTACTTACCGACCGACCTAATGACCTGCCTGTCCCCAATAGATCCCGCTCGCGACCATCCCAAAATCAATCATCCGTCTGACCCATCTATATCGACCCGTGACGCTGCTGCCTCGATGATCGAGAGATAGCCAATCAACGCTCGCGAAAAATTCGCGAGCTTCCGGCACACCACGCGGCTCTCACTTTGTGACGAGCCGGCGAATAGAAAGGTTTAATAGCGAGAGTATAGAGCGAGGTTAGAGTATAGAGAGTGTAGAGTGAAGCGTGAGGCGAGGAAAGAGTGAGTGAGAGAGAGAGGGAGAAAGTGAAAAAGGATTATTAAGCGAGTGTAACGACGAATTGGAACGACAGAGGACTACGAGAATCGGAAAAGGGCAAATCGAGATAAAAAGAGAATAAAGACGACCAGGCACGAACAGGATATACGAGAGCAAGGAAAGGCCAGAACGAGGAGAAAGGGATTCAGCACGGTGAGTGTGTGCACAGGTTAATCCCCCCGACTTAACACCCGACTGATTTGTGAGGAAAAATTCGCGATTATTATTCTCCCCCGTTTGCCCGCGATTATCGGAATTAGTACATGGTTTTCGCTGTTTCTTTCCCTCTGTAGTCGCCGTGTGGGACGGCAGTTAAACTTAAAAATTAACTTGGCGAAATTCTTAATAACGGTCATTCCTACCCCGCCCGACCCCCCTCCGCACTCCTCTACCTACTACCTCGACCGCCGTCGAGAACCTTCGATCGCACGAGTCGCGCGATCACTTTCAATCCCTTCCCTCCCTTCTCCCTTCGACCATCCAAAGTCCGCACGGACGACAACGCCTCTCTCCCCGCCTGCCCCTCTCCTTACGACCGGCCGAATTGCCGTTACAATTAAACCTGCAAGTGAATAAGTACCTGTAAATAAGTTTGACGATAATCGGAAACGCCAGTGGTAATTATTAAGAGGCCATCGCGTCGGCGAACCTGTCCCTGAGATACCTCTCCCCGCTCGACCCCTTCCCCCTTCCTACACGCTAGCCAACAACCATTTCACCGTCGGAGTTGCGAGTAATAAATTTTGTTAAAAATTTTGTTTTAAGAAGATTGGTTGTTAAAATTTTTTTTTATTAAACATTTAACTGGCGCCCAAAAATTTTGGAGAGTTGATACATATTTTTTGTTGTTGTTTGTAAGTATTACATCCCGGAGATCGTCCGCCGTAAAAGTAATAGTAAAGAAAAATAAAGATTACTGTGATATTGTTCTTGGTATTTTATTTTGGCAACCCGAAACTTTCCCTATCCCCCTTTCCACGGCCTGACAATATATATATTGTAACGTTGTACAATATCTCCCCTGCACCCGGCTCGTCCCAAAGGCAACCGTCCCCACGGACAGGCCCAAAACAAGGCAAGTAAAAAGTATTATTTTATTTTCCCCTCCTTTTTCCCTAAATTAATGTAAGGCCTGTGCAACACTTCGAGAAGAGGACCGGCCCACCAGGCCCGAAGAAATCTCCATTGCATCGCTACCGTCAGGCTCGTCCACCTCGTCATACTCGCACGCACCACACTCAAGCCTCCGTCATCTATCGAGGAAGTTCATCCGTCTGTCCCCGCACCACAGCCATCCATCGGCTGAGCGGCGACGAAGAAGCGAAGATGGCAGCAGCGCACGACAATCTCAATAATTACGATTACCCGCAATTACCAAATCATGTCCAAAATTATTCCTAGTATACCGATCGACCTACTTACCTGCCCGTCCCGATAGATCCCGCCGCGATGATGAAAGATCGATCATACGCTTGACCCTTCCCCTACCAATCCGTGACGCTGCTGGCCAATGATCGACCCCGAGGACGAGCAAAGGACGAGAGATCGTCACTTTGCGACGAGCCACCGAATAGGCAATATTAGAGAGAGAAATTATAGAAAATTTGCGAGAGAAAAGTTAGCGTCAAAGATACAGAGTTTGCGAGACTGCGAGTGGTGAGAGTGAGTGTTCGAGGATACGGAGCGAGGATAAGGAGAGGAAAGGACAAACGAGAGCCAGGACGACGAGGAGGAAAATCTATTACCAGAGCGTAAGTGTTTGCGCAGGTCAACCTTATCGGTACATTTTTTTCTCGAGTTTCCATTTCCTTTTTGCAATCGAATTGTATAGAGTATTCCCCCCCCCCCCCTTTTTTATTGCGTGCGTGCACCCCTTGCATTTTGGCCTCAGTTTTATTATCAAAAAGTCGTGTGGGACGGATGTACAATTAGCGAAACTAAGAGCTGACCTCCCTTCCCCCTGTCACGTGTATCCATCTCTACGTTAAGAACATTCGATCGCGCGACTCGCGCGATCGAGATACACACGACCGACCTTCCTCGGCAGAGCCGACTCCCCAAACCCAAACAACTCCCATTTCCCCACCTGCCCCTCTCCCTGCGACAGGCCGAGTACGCTTAAATATAAGGCACGATATCGAACACGTATCTACGAATTAACATCAGCCAGTGGTAATTATTAAGAGGCCGTTGAGTCGGCGAATCCTCTCCCTGACATACATTCCGATTGACTCTTTCCCTTGTCTATGCGCTAGCCCTTCCCTTCAGTCCAGTATTGAGTTGTTTCATTTTGTTATTATTTTTGTTAATTTTATTTGCCTGAAAATTAACTGGCGCCCAAAAATTTGAAAGAGTTGTTGTATTATTGTTTGCCCCGGAGATAGTCCGCCGTTAAGGGAACCCGGTGGTCTAGCGCACGAAAATGACACCTATTTTTACGATTTTTTTTTTGCTATTAAAAATTTAAAAAACGATGTTCTAACTTTTCGAGCTTATTATTACGTTTATTAATCATACAAAAAATTTTTTCATTTTAAAAACAATATTTATTATTATAAAAATGCCGCTAAAGATGACCCTCTCGAAAAATCGGATCCGGACCGCGTAGGTGATTTCGAGACTTCTACTCATCTGAAACAAAAAATCCAAAGACATTCTTAATCAGAAAGAGTGCAGTTATGGTCGGAACTAGAACAAATCGAAAAAATTGAAAATTGACAAAATGGCGGGCGTTGAAAAAAAAAGTTCGTAAAATCGGGTTTTTTTCACTAGTTTTTTAGTGTAAACAATAGGAAATTATTAAAATAAAATTATAATTCTAGTTCCGACGATAGCCATACATGTTGTGAACAACATATCCAAATTTCAAGTCATTCGGTTGAATAGTTTTTTTATTTTCACCCCCGCCGTGCCGAAAAAAGTCGTTTCGAGATAAATGAGTTTAAAGTTTGAGGTACAGATATTTTCAAAAATTGAGCAAATTTTGAATACTTACAGTTAATCCGCGATTCCGGCACCATAGAGGATCCCTTCGGAACGTTTGTATTCCTCGATTTCGTCACTCCTTTCATTTTTTCGAGCTGTTCGAGCTTCTTTGGAGTTGTCAGTGCTCCTACGATTGGCGCTCCATACTCGCCGCTCGTCTCGGTTTCGTGCGAGTTGCTCCGCTTGTGGCCCGATTGTTATGCCCATGGTCTCCATTATTTTTAATAGCGATGCAAAGCCCTCGTTGAATATACACGCGGAAAAATAGGTGGCAATTTCCACGATTTTTTTGCCGGCAAACATATGTTTCGGCGCAAGGTGCCACACACAAGCGTTGAAACTTTCGTTGTTGTTCTGCGTATTGCTGCCAATACACCTTTCCAATAAATTTTCGGCGGTCAATTCTTCATAAATTGGTTTTAATATTTCTTGTGCATCATCGTCGAGAGCAGGTGGATGCTTGTAGGTGTCTAAAGTACCTGCAGCCTCACTTTGACGCCACTTGCACCACGATTCGGAACCTGGAGGACAGTACGAGTGTTGCGGATTTTCATCTGTTGAAATTTTGTGATAATATGCGGCCCATATTTCACTTCTCATCCCTTCAGTTGAATCTGAATTACGTCTAACTGCTAGACCGTAATAAGTGGACAGCTCTTGCAATAATTTATTCGTCAATTGTTGACGCTTCGGTGTTTTATCTTTCGGTTTTTTAACTTTCCGCTGTGTTTGTTTTTCCTCTTCTTTTCCTACCAATTTCTTTGTTGCTTTTTTTATTTGTGCATGAAGGGAAGGCTATATATAGATATATAGTATATAGTATATACAGGTATATATTTGCGGAGAAGGGTCGGGACAGCTGCCGCGCTCCGAGTGCTGAACCCGCGTTAGGAGCGCGCGGACCGCTCTCTACCTGGTTAATGGGCTGTAGAAGCTATAATATTGGGAATTTCCGCATGAAAATTTCACAGTATATTTTTAAGATACTATACTTTCGAAATATCGAAAAAAAAAATCGATTTTTTGAAATTTTTATACCAGGAGGTTCCCTTAAGATATTGACACAATAAAAGTTATCATTCGAGTTATATTATTTCTTTTTCTTTTAACCCCAAATTTCCCATACCCCCCTCCCAACGGCGTGACAATATATATAAATGTAGGATTCAATACCAATGTCGAAGAAAATACAACACACACGAATTATAACGAAATTATATTTATTTAAACGAGAACATAGATAAGATATATTAATTACAAAATACGTCCGATCCTTGATACTTCTCCCTTTCGACTGACTCTCTTATTTTCCTTAACTCTCTTCTTTTATCTTTGCCTTCTTTTGTCCACTCTAAATAAATCCGGAGTCTTGGCAACGTCCACTTCCTTCATTCGGCCATTCCTGCATTTTCTTCGGCCTCCGAAGAATTCCACTCATATAATTTCATATAGTCCGCTGATGTTGTGGTTATTCTTGGACCCTCACGTTCCCCAATCCGTACCACGTCATAACGATTTTGACCTTTGTTCTCTACTACCTCATGTGGTCCCAGATATTGTTTTTTATTTTCAATATAGGGCCATATTGCGTTCGCTTAATAGCCACTATGTCTCCTTTTTTATACTCCATTGCTTTTTTGCAAGTATGATTATACAATCTCCGATTTTCTTCTTGTATTTGATATAAGTTTTCTTTGGCTGCACGCCTTAATTCTTCTCTATCTTTCTCAAACATGTAAATCGACTCTTCTTCAATCAAAGCTAAAATTTGTGGGTTCTCTCTTCTTCTCATTTTTATTCCAAACAACAACTCAAAAGGCGTCATTTACTGTTTAAACAATTTTGCACTTGTTCCACATGTCGGTACCATTTATTTGGATCCTCTAGTGCTAATTTTGTTAATATTGGAATAATAATTCTATTTATCCTTTCAACTTGTCCGTTTCCACGTGGTACTCCTGTTGTAATCAATATATGCTCGATATTTTCCGTTTTACAGTGTACTCGTCGAATTCCCCCGATGTAAATGCTGCTCCTCTATCGCTAATGATACGCTGCGGGTTCCTAAATACCGCTTGCTGCAACTTTAGTTTCCCAATTACTTCCCGAGCATTCGTCGTTTTTGTCGGATAAATCCAAGTGAACTTTGAAAATCCATCCACTACTATAAAAAGATGTTTATAAAGCTTTGACGTTGCTGTTAATGGACCAAGATGATCGACACGATATGTCACTAGCGGAACATCTCCTTTCGGAATAGGTCGTAGTTCCCCTTCTTTTTTCCTTTTTTCTTTTCTCCAAGTATACATGGCACACAACAACTTACAAACTTTTCCAACTTCTCTTTTATCTTTGGAATATAAAATTCCTCTCTAATCGCCTCAATCATCTTTTTTACTCGAAAATGTCCATTCTCGTGTGTTTTTCGTATGATATCCGTATACATACTGCTCGGCAATACAATTACATTTTTTCCTCCTACTTGTTTCATTAGAAGTCCATTTTCTATTACGTAATCTTCATATGCCTCTTTCTCAAGAACTTGCTTAATTGCTCGTATTCGTTCATCCTCATTCTGTTGTTTTCTTATTACTGGAGTTATCATATCTGCTACGATCATTACTGGGTATCTGCTAAGCGCATCGACGTGTAACAAACGTTGCCCTTTGCGATGTTCTACTTCATAATTAAACCCTTCCAGAAATAGAGCCCATCTAGCCACTTTCGCCGCCATATCTTTTTTTTCTGAAGTCTTCTTGAATGCCTTACAATCAGTGACTATTTTGATTTTGATTCCTTGTAGATACACCCGAAACTTTTTTACCGCCGTGATGATGGCTAATACTTCCAATTCGTATGAATGTAACTTTTTCTCTGCATCTGATGTTTTTCTACTCATATAATAAACTGGATGAAAATCGTCATCATCTGTATTTTTCTGCAGCAACGTTGCTCCATACCCCAACTGAGTAGCATCCGTATGCAACTCGGTAATTGCATCTGGTCGATATATCTTTAACACCGGCTCTGTTGTTAATGCAATTTTTAACTTGTTAAAAGCTTGCATTTGCTCAGGACCAAATATGAACGATTGGTTCCCTTTCAAAATATCTGATAGAGGTCGTGCAATAATTGCGTAATCACTTATAAATTTTCTAAAATAGCCTGTAAGGCCGAGAAAACTTTGAATATCGCGTCGATTTCTTGGTACTGGAAAGTTTTTGACTGCCTTGATTTTCCCGTTTGCCGGAGCGATAAATCCTTTTTCAACGATATGTCCGAAATACTCAACTCGTTTCTCCAAAAATTGGCATTTCTTCCAGTTGATCTTTAGTCCTTTTTTTCTGCTACTTCCAGAGTTTCCGTCAGGTTCCTCACAGCTTCATCTTCATTCTTCCCAGGAATAAAGAGATCGTCCATATATGTAAATACCACTCTTCGTTGAATAAGATCCCGAAATACCTCATCCACAAATCTAAGAAAATGAGTGGGACTATTTGTCAGACCAAAAGGTGCTTTCAGAAATTCATATCGTCTATTATGTGTCACAAATGCAGTATACTTTTGACTTTCCCTCGCTACAGGAATATGAAAATACCTATTTTTCAAATCCATTACCGAAAAGATTCTGGCTGCGGCCAATTCGTCCAAACAATCTTCGATTAAAGGCATCGGAAATTGATCCCTGATTATTTTTTTATTTAATTGACGATAGTCTACACAAACTCGATGTGTTCCGTTTTTCTTAGGTACAATTACGACTGCACTTGCACATGGACTGTGACTGTTTTTAATAATTCCCTCTTTTAACCACTCGCTTACTTGTTTTTCCAGAATTTCTTTTTCTTGAACCGATAAACGACGTGGTTTCGACCGTATCGGTTCTTCATCCTTCAACACAATCCTCATTTCAATATTTGTTTGCACCTTCGCATTTGGTTTATATTCCGTTATTAATTTTCTAATTGTTTCCTTATACGGTCCTTGAATTTCAATGTCTTCAGTTTCAATATAGTTTACACCTGCAAATTCCTCTATGATAAGTCCGTCTCCAACAGTTTTTTCATCTTCCGTTGGCGTCAATTTTTCTTCCTTTAGGTCGTCGTTTCCAGCTAATATTTTCCGTATAGTCATTCTTCCTGCTCGAATACTAATATCCATTTGCTCTTGAATATCTTTCCCAAGCAACATCTTCGAATCCATTACTTCGCTTGGAACCACATAAACATCATTATTATTTGTGTCGTCATTAATCTTTATCTGAGTTGTGAAAACCCCAAGAGCTTTGCTTTGTGCATTTGCAAACCCTTTCAAGACTTGTGAAGTCTTTCTCAACTGAACGTCCTTCATCTCCTGAAATACATCGTTCCTCAATAATGTTTTAAAACATCCTGTCTCTAATAATGCTGAAACTTCTTTTCCATTGAGTTGTACTTTAACCATTTCATCTGTAGATGCAACACAATTGATACTTCCTTCTCGCTTATTAAATGTGCTGGACTTCTCACATTTATTGGACACATGACCAAATTGTCCACATTTAAAACATTTTGGTCCTTTCTCTTTATCCGGACACTCCTTTACTTCGTGATCTATTTTTCCGCATCCGGAACAACGAATTTTCTTCTTGAATTGCTGAGTTTCTTCTTTACATGTTCTTGTTTTCATGTCATCTCTTGTTACCAGTTTCTTTCTCCTAAATTTGTCTCTCATTTTTTCACAAATTTCCAACTTATTTTTTAGCTCTTTAATGCTGCGTGCTGTATACAAAATTTGCTTGTTCGTTTCTTCATCCTGAATTCCGTCTATTACATATTGTATTATAGCTTCATCCTCGACATATCCCTGATTTGCAATGGATTGCATTGCGTAAATGTACTGTCGAATCATCTCGTTTGTTTGTTTCTTTCTTCTTTGTAGCTGTGTGTGAATTTCCGCGCTATTAACTTCAATTTGAAATTCCCTTATAAGACATCGTTTAAGGATATTCCACGATGTCAGACCTCGCTCCAATGCTATAAATTGTTTGGCTGATCCTCCTAACATTCTTTTCCCATAAATTAGTTTTTGAAGATCATTCCACTGAAACAGCGTACATGTGTCTTCAAAATCCTCAATCCATTTTTTAATCGCTAATTTATCATCTCCTGTAAAGATAGGAATGCTTCCTTCCACATCTCTTATTGTCAACATATTCGCTATCGGTCTCATCAATTCTCCTTGTTTTTCGTCTTCGTTTTCACGCCAATGTCCTTCTTGTGTGAGTCTTTGATTTTGTTGATCTCTTCTTGTGACGTTGTTTGGATTATCGTTCTCTTCTTGTCACTGTTCATCATTTCCTTCTTCATCTTCTTCTTCTGAATCTTCGTCGCTATCTTGGTCATCATAATTATTCGCTTCTCTTAATCGTTCGCGCAACTCCTTCTTCGTTCCGCATGTGGATAAACGTAACTTCGCTAACTCTCCACGAAGTTGTTTCACTTTTATCATCTCAATTGATATTGGTAATATCCTTCGTTGGTCACCAGACGTGCTGATTTGTTTTTCATTTCCTTCTAAAACTTCGTCATCCATCGCCATCCCTGCTGCCTCCTCTTGTGTTGTCATATTTCTTCTGTCTCTTCGTACTAATCTTCTGTTTTTCCCGTCTCCTCCGAAAATTGACAGGGGTATGGAAAACATATGCTGCTGTATTCACTTTCTACTTTCTTTTTAATGTTTGTGTGGTATGTCGTCAATCTTTACTTCTTCAACTTACGAATATGTATTCGTTCCTTCGACGCTGTACCTCCTTTACAACGTCGACGTACAACTTTCAATCGATGATTTCGAGCTCGATTAACACGTACTATCGTCCTATACGTTTAACCCATAACTCGTTCGTCGACTGTATTAATTGGTTAATTTAATTGATACACACCACGCAACACTGATTTCGTCTCTTCTTTATATATATATATATATATATATATATTGTAACGGGTTTTTCCCCGCACCTTCCGAGAACCTCCGGTTCCGCCACTCGAGGAGGACCGCGCGGTGATCCGCGCCGTTCTCCGCTGCTCCGGCGAGGTGGAGTCGGGACTTGCTGACGCAGTAGGGTTAACCGGGGGCGGACGGGCGCCAGGTACGCTCACGTACCACCGGCCTAGGCCGGCTTTATTTAGGTTTGCCGCCACCACGGCCTCCCCTACGCGTCCCCGCTTCCCCCCCCGATAGCGAACACCGGGGTCTCGGGCTTTACTCCGGCTGACCCAACCCGCCTGCGGGTCGGCAAGGTAGGGGGGGGGGGGGGACGAGAAGGAATTTTGGGTCAATTAGGCAAAGTATCAAATTAATTCCACAATTTACATGCAACCAATTTATTGCACGAGGAATGTTTACAATCGCGATTCTCTTCCACTGGTAACACTCGCACGCGGTAGAGAACCTCATCTCGCTGGTACCCTACCTACTCATATCGCCAGATAACCGCGTCCGAGAGAAGGATTTATACTATGTACTCCCGGTATGTAACGAACGAGGATAGGTAACCCCCGTGATGACAACAAATTATTTCCGGTAGCACCCTGTAGATAGCCAATGATGATAGGTAACCCCCTTGATGATAAATGATTATTTCAAGTATCACCCTGTAGATAGCCAATGATGGTAGGTAACCCCCTTAATGATAAATGATTATTTCAGGTATCACCCTGTAGATAGCCAATGATGGTAGGTAACCCCCTTAATGATAAATGATTATTTCAGGTAGCACCCGGTAGGTAGCCAATGATGGTAGGTAACCCCCTTAATGATAAATGATTATTTCAGGTATCACCCTGTAGATAGCCAATGATGGTAGGTAACCCCCTTAATGATAAATGATTATTTCAGGTATCACCCTGTAGATAGCCAATGATGGTAGGTAACCCCCCTTAATGATAAATGATTGTTTCAGGTAGCACCCTGTAGATAGCCAATGATGATAGGTAACCCCCTTGATGATAAATGATTATTTCAGGTATCACCCTGTAGATAGCCGATGATGGTAGGTAACCCCCTTAATGATAAATGATTATTTCAGGTAGCCTAAACGCGACGAGAGGAAAATTCCCTACTCTATGATAATGGTAACAGTATGCTAAACGACATAAAACTGGCACGGTGACTTGATATAAATTAGGTAAACAACACGGTATGACCGCGGTAGAGGACGGCCGCACGTGGTACGCGACGCCGGCGCGTGTTATGAAAGGAGAGAGTCGACAAGGGGCGAGCAGCGGCCGGTGTCGATCTCGCTTGCTTCCTTTGCTTCACTTCGTCTCCCAAATACCCTCGTGCGTCTAATGCTCCTCGACTTCTTCCTCTCTTGTTCTTCGAATTACCACTCTCTTATGCTCCTCGAACTATGACTGATCCTCTTCGAACTATGACTGCCGGTCTCGTTGTCCGGCCGGTGGACTAAGCCTACGTACTCTCCCCCTACTTTTCCTTATTACTTCACACTGACCAATTATGTCACGGGTGTCGCGTGGTCGGCTCTCTTCCTTGAAGATTCTCGCCGGTCCTCCCGCGCCGCATACCCCTCTCTGGCCATCCAGTGGCGCGAGCGGGGGAGGGGGGAGCGCGACGAGAGTCGTGCACAGCTCACCTAGGAGCCGAGTGCTCCCGAACCCTACGACGCACCCCCCTCACCGCACGCCTTCCCCCTGGAGCCGGGAACGGGCGACGAGGAAGGGGGGGAGCTCACCTCGCCGGGCAGGCGTCCCTGTCTTTGGCGGTTGGCTCACGTGATTTTGCCACCAGGCACGAAAAACTGCAACACCGCCTTCCCCGCCGCACCCGCCGAACTCCTTATTTCGAGGCGCGGTTTCGCGCGGACTTCAGCGTGCGGTGCCCCAACGAGAACTTCGTTGCTGAAAAAATGTAGCCGACGGACCGAATTGCCCCCGGGGGTGATGACTCGACGTTCCATCGGCGCCAAGGGTCGCACCTGCGACCCCCTGCAGGCTGCCATCTCCGGTGTGACGAAAAAATCGTCACAATATATATATATATATTGTGACGTTGCACAATTTCCCTCACGCCGGTGGCCCCCAAAGGCAACCGTTCCACGTAGCATTCAAAGCGTAAGTAAGGAATTATTATTTTAAATCACCTAATTCCCGTCCCTCCCAATGATTGTAAAATGTGTAACACTATCAACGCCCCGAAGAACCTCGAAGAATGGAAAAAGAAGATCGCCACCATCAAGGACATCCTGAGGACACCCCGACGGGCCCAACCTATCACCACCGGAGGTATCAGGACGTCCAGGAAGAAACATGCAAGATCCACCGTCACTCTCTCCGCACCGAAGGAAAACCCGCCAAAAATCCAAAGAGATCGTCCCGTTCATCGTCCACCGGTCATCGATCGACGCGGTGACACAGGAATGAACGAGATGGCAGCAGCGCGCAACGAGAATAATCGATCCTAATTACCCTAAATCCCGATACCTATGAGAGCGACCCTACCATACCGACCGCCTGACCTAATTACACCCATCTCCCGATAGATCTCCCCAGTTCATCCCGAATATAATGATTTCCCATCGACCCGTTATCACTTGACCCATGCCGCTGCTGCCCAATCAAAATTAAGGACGTCCCGGCCTATCGAGAAGCCGAGAAAAATTTGGAGTTTCCGGAAAGAAATGTGCTCGTGACTTTGCGGATAGCCACCGGCCATATTGGACGTAATTTTTGCGAGGAGAAATTGAAATATTAGAGAAGAAAAGGAAAAAAGTATTAGAGAAATTATTAGAGTTGAAGATTAGAGTGAGAAAAGTGAGAGTGAGAGAGTATTAGAGTGCGAGGACAGAAAGACGAGAGTACGTGCGAGGGAGTGTGAGGAAAGAAAAGAAGGAACGAGCGAACGAGCGACGAGGAGGACGACTTCGCCGCATCGAATGATAAGTGTTTGCACATTTCCCTTCCCAAAAATATTGGCATTTCCTTTTTGAGATTTCCCCCTTTTTATCAGCCTAAAAATTTGTAATTAGAGTCATCCACCCCCGAATTTCCCACAGTGCGTTTTTGAGATTTCTCCCCCCGCGTAAATTTTATTGTGTTAAGTTCTACATTTTTCGTTATTTCAAACGTGGAACGGTTGTGCGCGTAGCCGTTAAGTTCGAATAGAGTACCCCCCCCCCCCCCTCCCCCCTCTCCCAGCTAGTGGTAATAATCAAGAGGCCACATAGAGTCGGAGAACCCAACCTGAGATCCCCCCCTTTTTCCCCCTTGCAGTCCAGAATTCCCCTTTCCGAGCTACTCCTCCCAATATTCCCTAATAATAGTGTATTTTTATTATTTTGTTAATTTTTAAGAAAATTAACTGGCGCCCAGATTATCATAATTTATTTTGCGTTTATTTATTTTTTTTGGAGACTAGTTATACCCCGGAGATCGTCCGCCGATAGTAAGATTTATTTTGGTTTTTTTGTAACGGATTATATCCTTTCTTTTCTTTTTGAGACTTGTTAATTTTTTTTTGTATAATAAAGTATTTGTCATTTTATTCCCATAAGCCATTGCCCAGATTATTAATTTCTTTTACCCCCGTCCCGTGATATCCCCCTCCCATCGGCGTGACAATATATATATTGTGACGTGATTTTCCCGACGTGGGGAAAAGTCACAGTCCCAAGGACATATCGGGTTGCCCTCGCCGCACAACCCAACGATCGTACGCGCTACCGATTCTTTAGTTTTTTGTACTGCCGTTATAGATCGATTTTGGAAGATGACAGTGTTGTCAATGAGATGGTTTTAGGAAGGAAACGGCACGGCGTTCGATCCTGACGAGGAGAAGAGTGCTCGACGTAACGAGTTACCCGTCAGGAAAGAACGGCCAGCGAGTACGCTCGGAGAATTGATGCAGGTCCGGCTGCAATACCGGCGCCCCGCTGTTAGGTGCATCGTGCATGAGGGGAAGCGGAGGTTTTAGGATTGGGGGCGAGAGCGGGAACCTCTCGTGCTGCCGACGTAAGTGCTACCCTATGCACGATGACCATGGGGATACGATGTTCGGCGTACTCGCAAGATCTCGAGTAACGTCGATAATTGCGATTTCGTTAAGGTAAGTATTGTGTCGAGCGAGAGGGCAGTAGCTCTCGGTGATAGATTTCATATTTCGGCTGATCGAAATATGATTAGTTGAATATCAGTAGTTACCGTATCGCGCTCGAGACCAGAGGTGTCTCGCGAAGCATCGTAAAGAGAGAGAGCGAGGTGTCTCTGTCTCGCATACGCGCCGTGCGTATGCTGAGTTATCTCTCTACGTACGCGCTCTAGTCGTGTCTCGCTCTCGCTTACGCGTCATGTGTAAGTCGCGCTCTCTCCCTCTAGGCACTCGCTCTAGACTCGTTGTTCGTCTCTCGCCGAGGTGAGAGGTGTAAGTTCGCGTACGCGTTATAGGGAGTTCCGTGTCGACCCGGCTCCCTATAAATGAAATAAATTCGCGTTTTCTCGATCGCTCTCGTAAAAGTTAAATAGTTCTCGCTATATAAAAATTAGCTCCTCGATTACGGTGGTTGCGATTATGCTCTCGTGTTTTTTTTGAGGTTTGGTTTTGTGCTGACGATTTCGTACTCAGGAGTTTTCGTGAGTGAATTCGTAGAGTTCACGTTCTCGTTTCCGATCGAGACTCAGTCTCTCGAGAAAAATTAACGATGTTTTGGTGCCATCTCGGAGTGACTTACCCCGACCCTCTCTACAATAATCGACAACCTGAGCGGCCGAGCGTTTCCGGTTTGTCTATCTCGCTGGCGCATCCAGGTGGACCGGATTGTCACCTCCGGCGAAATAAAAGTGACCCGATCCACGCAGGTAAGTCGTGAGCATGGAGGGGCCGGATCGTTCCCTCCCGACCCCCAGGTTGTGCCGGTTGTCGATACCGGCGAAAAAAAAATCGACTGGCGCCCGGCCGGCAAAATTGCGGATGCGGCAGCGAGAGAGAGACGACCGAAGGTGAAGATGGCGGAAGGTTTCCGGAAAGTCGTCACAATATATATATTGTGACGAGGCAGTACTCTCCTCGCAATCCCGCTGTCGAGGAATATTCTAGACGAATATTAGAGCGAGAAGAGAAACCAGCAGAGTCGCGACGCCTCGCTCCCGTGGTGATGAGAAAGATAAAAGAACAATACTGTCGGCGAGGATTCCGTCGGTTTCAGGGAGCGGTCCGCGAAACGTCGACGGTAACGGACGAACGACAGAAAGCGACGCTGCCCGAGGAACGACGGAAAGAGAGATGGCTGTGCCGGCGATCCATGGACGATCGTCGCGAGAGCCCCCACCTTCGCCGATAGGGGAATAAGGGAGCGAGGAGAACGCGCGAGCCTGCGGCGAGCGCGATAGAAATTAGAAGAGACAGTTAGATTTTGGACACCGAGAATAAAGTTAGAAATTGGATACCGAAGGAAAGAGTTAGATTTTGAATGTGAGAGAGGAAAGGGAGTTTGGATTTGGGAGAGAGAAGTTAGAATTAGACAGAGTCGAGTATATGATTGAGTGTGAAATAGCGCGATGATAGCCAGAGAGAGTGCGTGTGAGAGAGAAAGCGGAGACAAGGACTGGGATATTGCGAGGAGCGAGAGTGAGACAGGAGAGGAGCCGAGGAACGCTGCGCGACGTCGAGGACGAGCGGCAGCAAAGAAAAGGTAGGCACGCCTGGTGCAATTTCTGTTTCTTGTGTGACCCCTCCGAGATCGTGCGTGAGGTGGCGGAGAGTGTCCGTCGCGCACCCCCTCGCATCCCCGAACGGTCAGCTGTGCTTTCCGGCGTAACCGGAAAGCCACTGCGTCCCCCTCGTACGCGAGTCGAATCCTTAGGATAAGAAGAGCGAAAATTTCTATTGTATAGATCGCCCGAGTGCTAATTAATTAATAAATCTTGAAAAAATTGCTCACCCGTTATTTCTGTGAAAATTAATAACTGATTGCTTGCCTTACGAATCCCACCCCAATCCTGAGTAGAAGCCGGGGAAAAGTATTGACCATAAGATCGAACCCTTGATGTTTCGGGGTGAAAGAGACACCTGGCGCCCAAAAGGGTAAGACAGCGCACTTACAGAAGCGTGGGCATCATGAGAGATTTTGTACTGGTAGCTCGTTGTCGGTTTTAGACGAAATTTTAAGGACAGCGAGCTCGTCAAAATATATATATATATATATATATATATATATATATATATATATACCGGCGGATATATATATATATATACCGGCCGGTTTATATATATTTATATGAGGCATTTCGCATGAAGTCATCCCGCCTAAAACATAAAAGTTTTTTAATCGTCTTGAAATTTTTATGGTCGATAGTCCTATTGATAGTGAAGCTTCAGCAAAAATTTTAAGGCTCTAGCTCAAATAGTTGCCTAGCAATAGGGGCTCAAATTTGTACCATATTGGCCGTCGTGGCATCATTCCCAGGTTTGTATCTTCCCGAGAAATATAGCGATTTTAAAAAGTCAGGACTGATTTTTAAAGCATTTTCTGCGTACTTTAAGAATATATTTTTTATTTTTAATAAAATTAATAAGTTCATAATAATTGTTTAAGCTTAATGTTAAAAATGACTTTTTCTCAAAGATCGACACCTTCGATTTCTATAAAAAAAAATTTATAAAATAGTAGGGTTCTTTCTGAACAAAAAAGTATATTATGTCCAAGAAGAGTCAGACCTTAGTTTCGGAGATACAGTAGGATTTACGAGTAAGCGGGCGCTCCACGTAGTGTCGCTCGGCGACCCTCCAGGCTACGTTCGGGCTTGAGCTCTACGTGAGCACTACGTGAAGCGCCCGCTCGCTGGTAAATCCTACTGTATCTCCGAAACTAAGGTCCGGCTCATCTTGGACATTATATACTTTTTTATTCAGAAAGGACCCTACTATTTTATAAATTTTTTTTATAAAACCGAAAGTGTCGATCTTTGAGAAAAAGTCATTTTTAACATTAACCTTAAAAAATTATTATGAACTTATTAATTTTATTAAAAATAAAAAATATATACTTAAAGTACGCAGAAAATGCTTTAAAAATCACTCCTGACTTTTTAAAATCGCTATATTTGTCGGGAAGATACAAACCTGGGAATGTTGCCACGACGGCCAATATGGTACAAATTTAAGCCCCTATTGCTAGGCAACTATTTGAGCTAGAGCCTTAAAATTTTTGCTGAAGCTTCACTATCAATAGGACTATCGACCATAAAAATTTCAAGACGATTAAAAAACTTTTATGTTTTAGGCTGGATGACTTCATGCGAAATGCCTCATATACATAAATGTGGATGTGCGTGTGTGCGCGCGCATGTGTGTGTGTGTGTGTATGTATAAAAATCTCGATGTTTTCTTTCCGAAACTCAAAAAGTTATTTGTGCAGCCAATTTTGCATCAAATTAGATGAAACAAAACTTAAAATGTGCGATTTTTAATGCTCGAGGGCATGAGAGTCTTATATTTCGCTAGAATCTGTGCATTTATAAACAATTATCTTATTTCTCCAATGATAAGCTGAATCTGCAAAATTTTTTCAAAATTAAAAAAAAATACGAGTCTCATGCCCTTTGTGCCATAATTCTCTATATGCCCTCCAAATTTTAATGCACTTGCTTGCTCAGTGGCGAAGAAATTAGGGGCCGCGTTTTCGAAGCGCCCGCCGTATGTGACACGGACTCTTAAACTACGCTTTCCTCGAAACAAATGATACAGAAAAACTTACCTGTTCAGCTGCACTCCCCTCCTGAATATCCGATACGAATATGCCCTGACCAACTTCAGCGTGCTTGCCTTCAATAATCATAATTCCTAATCCGTACTGCCCCTGTAACCAAAGTGATTAACCAGTTCATTATCGAAATTGACGTAAGCGATATAGTACAGGCATTAGAGGACCTTTTTCTGCATTTTGGGCCTGGTGTTATTTTATTGTTTAAATAGATTCAGTATGACTTACTGAACGTAATATACAAAATGCAACCTAATTAAGTTTCCGCACATGCCGCCATTTGCAAAAAACCGTTTCGGCCTATATCTCCGTAACCGTGCACTTGAGACTAAAAATGGTCATTATCTTTATTATAGATAATGAAATTTCCTATCTTTTCCGTTAAATAATTTTTTTGTGTCACTTACCGTTTACGACTTATATGACTATTACTTTTTTTCTGATTTTTTTTTTATTCGCTCATATCTCTTCTAATAATTATTTAAACAATAAACTGCTAGTAACCAAACTTTGAAAGGGACAAATTTTCTACAACTTTTACTTTGAACTTATTTTTATAAAATTAATATTTTTGAAGTTATGACGCGTTCAATGTTGTACTACGGGGTGCAAGGTTAATAAAAACGAGGTATGCATGCAGGTATATATTATGATGAGAATTCAATAAATATGTAAAAATACGCATACTAGTGACAGAATCAGCAATAAATAATTTGCCTTTTTACCTTGAAAAACAGCGACTACCTGTTGAAATATTTTTTTAATTTATATTTTATTTGATATAGTTAAATAGTATTTTACCTCGAATCGCCCCTCGATTATTATCAAATAATTAATCATATACTAATGGCATAAGGAAACAAACTATTGGAATTTTCAGGAATCCAATAGATGAGAGTTTGGTGTGGGTGATAAGGAAAATCTTTATTCACAGTGTATCGGGGTTTGAGTTATTCAATGAATCGTTTTTACACACGTTTTTATTTCGCAATACCTGGCGACTCGATATCACTCGGATAAACTTTATTGAACATAAATGTAACAAAATGAATAAGAACAACTGGCTCGAGAAAACCTTCTTTAGGCCAGAAATCCCTTTAGAATTTTCAAAAAATCCCTTTTTTTACATATTTCGAAAGTATGATATCCAAAAAATATACTGACCAAAGGAAAACCCGAAATAATGAATATTTGCGGAGTTATCGCATATAGTGAATGTTCAGGGGATGAGAGTTTGTTTGCGCCAGGGCCATTGCGATCTCCGTTATTAGCCGTGCTCGCCCAACTCGCGTGAACAGAGAGGCAAATCTCTTGTGAACGGGTAAGCGAGCGGGCAATCGACATGTTGTGGAGTTAGTTTAACGCAGGGGTCGATCGAGTGACGATCGTCGGTGAAAAGATCATAATCCATACGATTCTCAGGAGTAAAACATACGACTCCACGGAGTAAATCGACTCGCAAGGCAAGAGGGCCCTGAGTCCTCTCACATACGACTCTCACGAGAAACATATTTTGACAGTCCCAGCAGTCGGGTGAACGGCCATACGGTCCTAGATTCTCCGACTCTGGACTAGTACATTGTGACAAAAAAAGGATAAATACAAGGCACGCGAGAGATCGCAATGACACGGACCAACAGACTCTCTGCCTTCTTAAATATGCAAAAACAAAATTGTAAAACATCGTGGGTTTTTATGCCGCAAGGCTTTTCTCACAAGAGCCAATAAACCACAAGAATTTCGATGGCTCAAACTCGAGCATTTTATTTACAAAGAACCCCCAACCTCCATCCTTCATACAAGAAATGATATATCCAAAATTACGAGGCAACTTCGCAGTGAAGAAGCTTCGACAATACAGTGAAGAGCGGAGCGACAGCGTCCGGTCAGGTAGCGAGTCGGGCGCTCGGACTGTTAGAGGCGGAGCAACCTTTACATCACAATGCTCCGTTATTTACCTTTTTTTTTGACCAGGCAGATGTTTCGAAAGAAATTTTATAGAGGGGACATTATAGATATATCTATGTAGCGTGAAACGGTAGGTATACGGAACGAAACGTTACTCGAAAAACAGATTCAGTTTCGTTTAAAATTTTGTCACGAACGGTTGTGTTTACGAAAATAAAATGCCAAACTATTCGAAAGGAACTCGAGGCGATATAGCTCGAAAATGTGCGAGGAAAAAAAGATTTCAAGGAAATCAGTTCACTGACGCGAGCGGGGAGCATTTCGGGCCGAGTACAAGCGAAGATATTAGTGCAAATGCTAGAAAACTCAAGGCTGCGTCCATAGAGGATGTACGTACAAATCCTTTGCACGCATACAGGATTATTGAGTTTTTGACAGTATTCACGGCTCTATCAGACATTTTTATTTGTTCTTTGTGCAAGCAGAGAGTCAATTTTAATGAGTCAGGCCATAGAGGCCTTGGTTTCAAAATTGTCGTTATGTGTCGGTGTGGCAATCGAGTAATTAATTCAGGACCTTTGATTCATACTGGTTACGAGATTAATCGAAGGC
This sequence comes from Netelia fuscicornis, assembly GCA_946811545.1. Classification (NCBI taxonomy): domain Eukaryota; kingdom Metazoa; phylum Arthropoda; class Insecta; order Hymenoptera; family Ichneumonidae; genus Netelia; species Netelia fuscicornis. The sequence continues at coordinate 23,870,488 of OX328013.1, forward strand.
TTGTGCTAGTTACGAGACTTTTGGGGGTCGCGAGACGAGGAATCAATACCTTTTGCAGCCTCATGGACCTGTGCACTGGATTCAATCAAAGCAGTTACACCAAAATCATCGAGCACATTTATGCAGCTGCCAAGTCCTCATTCAATTTTTCGACGCAGAATGCTGTCAAAGAAGAGGTGAAAAAAAATATCGAGCATGAAAGAGGAGAACAAATTCTCAAAGTCTCTGATGACGGTATGTGGAAAAAGCGTGGGTTCAAGTCACTGTATGGTGTAACTACGCTCATCGGCTACTACTCTGGTAAAGTAGTCGATTTAGTTGTGAAAAGCAGTTACTGCCACGCCTGTAATTTCTGGAAAAATAAGACTCATACGAAAGAATATGAGGAATGGTTCGAAGATCACGAAGAAAATTGCATGAAGAATCACGAGGGCTCCGCGGGAAAAATGGAGGTTGATTCTATGATAGAAATGTTTTCCAGATCTGAAGAGAAATTCAACGTAAAGTATGGCAATTATATAGGTGATGGGGATTCGAAAACTTTTAAGGCCATTCTAGAACTAACGCCTTATGGTGACGAGTTGACTGTTGTAAAAAGTGAATGCATTGGTCACGTAGAGAAGAGAATGGGCACGAGACTCCGAAACGTGAGAAAAGAAAAAAAACTTTCCGGAAGAGGCAAGTTAACGGATAAAGTTGTTAAAAAACTCACGAAATATTATGGTTTGAGCATTCAAAGAAATGTAAATAGTGTTGAAAATATGAAAAAAGAGATTATGGCTACTTTTTATCACATTTTTTTAACAAAAGAAAAGCAAATCACGAATACTGCCCGACTGGACCCGAAAGCTGGTGTAAATGGCAAAAAGCAATCGCCTTAGGTAAAAATCCAAAATTGGAAGATCTTTCACCGTTACTTCCGGAAAGTATCCAAGAGCATCTCCTGCCAATTTATCAAGATCTGTCCAGAGATGATTTGCTAAAAAGGTGCTTGGGAGGCCATACCCAAAATGCAAATGAAAGCTTCAACTCGACGATCTGGCGATTGGTTCCAAAACATTTGCATTCCGGCTTAAAAATTCTTGAAATTTCGGCCCACATCGCTGCTGGTATATTCAATGATGGCTTCTCTTCGATCTTCAGGATTATGAATGCGTTGGACATAGTTGTTGGCATCAACTGCAGAATTTTCGCCGAAACTTCGGATAAGGAGCGAATTGTACGGCAAAACAGACTGATGTGAGTCTTTCTGAGACGAAAGAACCTCGTACTGCCCGGAAAAAACAGCTGGCGGAAGAAAATCAGCTTTTCGAGGAAGAAGAAGGTTTGCTGTACGCGCCTGGCATCGCTGATTAATCGGTAAGTCACTACAATTATTAGTCTTCACATGTTGAAACTTTAAACGCGATTATCTCGAAACAACATTTTCAAAAACTGCTCGTGTTGTAGCTCCAAAAGTTATCGACCGATTTCGATGAAATTTTGGGAGATCACACTCAGTAATATTATCGGAAGGATATACCTAAAGTTTGAAAAGTAGCGAGTAAATAAATAATTTTTTAGGGGTTAAGTATGTCGAAAAAGGGTAAAAAATCAGAACTTTAGAATAAAAGGGCTCCCAAATTTTCAATTTTGCACTTTGTCATCATTTTTTAGGTATATCCTTCCCCTTAATATGTCAGTAAACGAATAACATTTGTTAAATCTTTTTCAGATCAACAGCAAAAGCGTGACAACTGCAGCACTTTTCGACGTCATGGAAAACAGGCGTCCGAAGACCCTTAATAACGCCGCCATTTTGTGAATTATCGCAACAAAAAAAATTGTTTCTCACCTTGAATGCTTAAATAAAATTATGTTAAAATTTGAAAATTATTGGATAATTTTTTCCCGTCTAAAAAAATTGTCCAAAAATACCTATTTTTCACGCTTCTAAAGGGATTTCTGGCCTTTATAAACGTATAAAAATAAGAGTCGAGAGACCACGTTCTGTCTCCCATGAGATCACGACGACGAAGAAAGACAGCCGAGCTTCTCGAGTCTTTCCGAACTCATGCCCGACCACCTCGTTCTCCCATTGGCCTAGTCATCTCTCGCGTCATTGGGTATTGTCGACTCGCGAGAACTTAAGGCTAACGTGCATCAAACTACTTCAACACAAACAAATAATGAAACTGTAAATTTATTAAAAAATATATGTAATATGTATTTTGGAAAAAGGTACAAAATCACTCATCTTCGATTCTCGTCCGTTTCGCGAGCGGTGAAATTGCCAATATATCCACGTTTTCTTCGTCATTTTCGCCGGCATAAAAAGATGCTACCTCCTCAGTTAATTTGTCATTATACAAATCTTCAGAAAATAATATGTACCGATAAAGACCTGTGCAGCGACGACGAAGATGAAGATTTGTATTTTCACCGCTCGCGAAACGGACGAGAATCGAAGATGAGTGATTTTGTACCTTTTTCCAACATACATTGTGATGTGATTTTCCCGACGTGGGGAAAAGTCACGGTCCCAAGGCCGTTATCGGGTTTGCCCCGCCGCGCAAACCGTCGATCGTACGCGCTCCCCATTCTGATCTTTTTTTTGTAATGCCATTAGAGATGGAGTTATTAGTTGAAAGTGTTGTCCAAGGGATGGTTTTAGGGAGGAAACGGCACGGCGTTCGATCCTGACGAGGAGAAGAGTGCTCGACGTAACGAGTTACCCGTCAGGAAAGAACGGCCGGCGAGTACGCTCGAAAAATTTATGCAGGTCCGGCTGCAATACCGGCGCCCCACTGTTAGGTGCATCGTGCATGAGAGGAAGCGGAGGTTTTAGGATTGCGGGCGAAAGCGGGAACCTCTCGTGCTGCCGACGTAGGTGCTCCCCTATGCACGATGACCATGGCGATACGATTTTCGGCGTACTCGCAAGATCTCGAGTAACGTCGATAATTGCGATTTCGTTAAGGTAAGTATTGTGTCGAGCGAGAGGGCAGTAGCTCTCGGTGATAGATTTCATATTTCGGCTGATCGAAATATGATTGGTCGAAAATGAGTTGTTACCGTGTCACGCTCGAGACCAGAGGTGTCTCTCGAAGCATCGTAGAGAGAGCGAGGTGTCTCTGTCTCGCATACGCGCCGTGCGTATGCCGAGTTCTCTCTCTACGTACGGGCTCTAGTCGTGTCTCGCTCCAGCTTAGGTGTCGTATGCAAGTCGCGCTCTCTCCCTCTACGCACTCGATCTAGAGTCGTTGTTCGTCTCTCGCCGAGGTGAGAGGTGTAAGTTCGCGTACGCGCTATAGGGAGTTCCGTGTCGACCCGACTCCCTATAGATAAAATAAATTCGCGTTTTCTCGAGTGCTCTCGAAAAATAATAGTTCTCGCAATATAAAAATTAGCTCCTCGATTACGGTGGTTGCAATTATGCTCTCGTGTTTTTTTATGTTTGGTTTTGTGCTGACGATTTCGTACTCAAGAGTTTTCGTGAGTGAATTCGTAGAGTTCATGTTCTCGTTTCCGATCGAGACTCAGTGTCTCGAGAAAAATTAACGATGTTTTGGTGCCATCTCGGAGTGACGTACCCCGACCCTCTCTACCATAATCGACAACCTGAGCGATCGAGCGTTTTCGGTTTGTCGATCTCGCTGGCGCATCCAGGTGGACCGGATTGTCACCTCCGGCGAAACAAAAGTGACCCGACCCACGCAAGTAAGTCGTGAGCATGGAGGGGCTGGGTCGTTCCCTCCCGACCCCCAGGTTGTGCCGGTTGTCGATACCGGCGACACAAAAATCGACTGGCGCCCTGCCGGCAAAATTGCGGGTGCGGTAGCGAGAGAGAGACAACCGAAGGTAACGATGGCGGAAGGATTTCCGGAAATTCGTCACAACATATTACATATATTTTTAAATAAATTTCCAGTTTCATTATTTATTTGTTTCTTTATGCCATTAGTATATGATTAATTATTTGATAATAATCGAGGGGCGATTCGAGGTAAAATACTGTTTAAGTATATCAAATAAAATATAAATTAAAAAAATATTTCAACAGGTAGTCGCTGTTTTTCAAGGTAAGAAGGCAAATTATTTATTGCTGATTCTGTCACTAGTATGCGTATTTTTACACATTTATTGAAGTCTAATCATAATATATACCTGCATGCATACCTTGTTTTTATTAACCTTGCACCCCGTAGTACAACATTGAACGCGTCATAACTTCAAAAATATTAATTTTATAAAAATAAGTTCAAAGTAAAAGTTGTAGAAAATTTGTCGCTTTAAAAGTTTGGTTACTAGCAGTTTATTGTTTAAATAATTATTAGAAGAGATATGAGCGAATAAAAAAAAAGTCAGAAAAAAAGTAATAGTCATATAAGTCGTAAACGGTAAGTGATACAAAAAAAATTATTTAACGGAAAATATAGGAAATTTAATTATCTATAATAAAGATGGTGATCATTTTCAGTCTCAAGTGCACGGTTAAGAAGATATAGGCCGAAACGTTTTTTGCAAATGGCGGCATATGCGGAAACTTAATTAGGTTGCATTTTGTATATTTATGTTCAGTAGGCCATACTGAATCTATTTAAACAATAAAATAACACCAGGCTTAAAATGCATTATGGCCAAGAGTAACGGGCTCCTCTATTGCATGTACTAATATGTTTGAGCGAGGATCTGGTGAGCGGAAAAAAGGGGGCGAGACAAAAATCGAAATACGACACTTAGAACTGGTGGTGTCGACACTGGTCGCCTGTCGTTTTTCGTAGCTTTATTACGAATGTCAACGAATATACAAATGGTCGAATACACGGTAGAGCTGACTAACAAAGAGCAGATCAACACCGAGTCTTCACTTAAACGCGAGCAGTACCAAGATTTATCCTTATTCGTAGCCAATTCGATATACAATTCCACAGGTTATACAGAGACGAATAGAAGATTTACGCGGGTCAAAGATAAATAACAAACTTGTCACTTAACTTGTTCTTACGAGAATGGATGAGAAAACCGGCACGAGGCGAGCCGGCGAGCTTCGAAGAGGGAGCAGCGTTGCTAGTATCGATCGCGGCATGAATGTCGCGCGGCGAATTTAAATATATTTCGGCGTCGCCGAAACACGATAACCCAAAGAACCAATCGCGTTTAATTTTTGCATACAAGTACTTAACAAAAACGATGGATTAAGTACATAGTAATACCATGTACTTAATTTTTAATGTTCTGAGTTTTTTTAGGTTCGACATTACTGTATGAATATTAATAATGGAAATTTAATTACATGTTTGTTTTAAATCGTTACAACAAAGTCCAGAGTTTACACCCATCCACAACCCACCTCATAAACTTCTTGGAAAATGGAGCCATAACTTATCCATTACCAAATATTTGCTAAGAAAAAGTAATGCGTTTGTCGAAAGTTATCAGTAGTAAATATACAACATCTCCGAAATGTATGACAAATCGCTTTTCAAAAAAATTCATAAATTGCATTATTTTCACACATTTAGAGATATTTCTCCTTTTAACCCTTGTGTTCGCACCCAACTTTACCTACGTTGTTACGCACCTGGGGTACCCGGGTGCCCACCTCTTATTTTTCTTCGCTTTTCAAATAGTACGGCTCTGAAATCGATTCCTAAACCGTTATTTCTATAAATAGACATCACTATATAGTCTGGCAGGGGCCGTCAAATCGTCAGGGTGATGTTCGAGAAAAAAATCAGGGAGAACGAGTCGTAAAAGAGCTTGCAGCTCCGTATCGAGGCAGTGGTAGAAATATTACCATGGACAATTTTTTTACAACGTTACCCCTTGCCAAACACGCGCTTTCATGGAATTTAACTGTTGTTGGCACTTTGAGAAAAAAAAAATCTTATGTTCCAAGTGTCATGGCTCCGCATAAGTCGAGAGAAGTATACTCGACTGAGTTTGCTTTCAGTGAAAGCGTCACGATGTGCTCATACGTGCCAAAGAAAAATAAAGCCGTAATTATGTTGTCGACTATGCATTCCGACAGAGCTGTAAATGATGACAGTAAAAAAAACCAGTCATTATAACATACTACAATAAATATAAAGCTGGCGTTGATACTATGGACCAAATGTGCACTCGATACACTACGCAACGTCGTACTCTGAGATGGCCGGTAGCTCTGTTCTACAATATGCTGGATATTAGCTCACTCGCGTCCTATTTAATTTATTACGAAAATAATAAGATGATTCCGAAGAGAAAAAACCAACGACGACTATTTATGCGCCAATTGAGTGAAGAACTGACAAAACCGGTAATTGAGAACCGGTCACAAAACGTTCAAATAATGCGAAATTACAGTACAAAAATCGCCATTGAAAGTGTGATCGGGCGGTCATTAAATCCCGTGGGCATCGCTCCAAATCCTGCTAATGAACGCGATATGTCAGGAAGGATAAAAGTCACTGGCTCCTGTCATATTTGCTACAAAGCAGCAATAAAGAGGAGGAGAAAGACACGAAAGTCATGCTGCGATTGCAACAAACCTGTCTGCGATGAACATGCTACAACCTTAGCGAAGTGTCACGAATGCAGGGGCTAATTAATTTTCTACATTTATTTTGATGTATTTCGTATTATCACAAACCATATTCGACGTATTCTAATAAAATAAAATATCCCAAACCAATAATCCACTCAAAATGATTTTTTTTCAAGGTGGGCACCCGGGTACCCGGGTGCGAACACAAGGGTTAAAAGGAGAGCTTGGTTTTGGAGAGGCAAGAACTTTTTTTATTATTGTAATCGAATCAGTATAATTTTAAAAGTATAAGTTCAAACCGAGCTTTCAGTCATGAAGCTACTTCGTGCTATATATGCGAGTATGTTCTGGCGAGTCCATCGGTTAGGTAAATTAAAATCGTTTAAGATGCTACCCAAAACAAATAAAAATAAATATTCTTAATTTATGTACAGTTATCTTTAAAATACCTTAAGAATGTTATAAAATCTCCGGGTACTGTTTTGGTCACTAGTCAGTGACGGCGGGAGTCGGGTCATATAAATAGCACGCTATCTGTAGTGATGAATTCGGCCCAGAGCGCACCGCAGGCAAAGGGTTAAAAGTATGCATTACCAAATGATTGGTGGAATCTGACGAAATTCCGAATCTCGCGTATCACCATCCATTGTCCGAAAATTCAGAATATCGTTCAAAAATATGCTGAAAAACAGATACTTCCTGAGGGATTGAAAGTTAGCAAAGAGTAAATAATATTCGAATAATATTCAAATAGTTATAATAATAATATTCAGATATTTGAATAATGTTCGAATAATATTCAAATAGTTATAATAATAATATTCAGATATTTGAATAATGTTCGAATAATATTCAATAGTATTCTTAATTGTTCAATGTACGAAGTGCAACATTGAATATTAAAAAAATGACTATTGCATTATATTGTATTAATGTGAGGACGTGTAGGTTCAAACATCTGAAGAAAAGCTTTTCGTTCATTTTACATGAAATCTGAGTACCTAAAGAATCAGATTCCGTTGATCGAGTTACCCCAAACTAAAAAAAATATGTTAAAATAGTTCCGCTGGTTATTGAAATAATCAAATACATAGATACGAAACTTGGGCCGAGCGCACTTCTATTACTATATGTTATATGCGGCATCCCCGCATCTGCCAGTCTACCCCCACTACTCGACCACTTTCGCGCGCTCGGGCAGTTTTGATCATGTTTAGGCGCGATTTTCACCTACTTAAGAGGCAGTGTTACTGGCGACGTATGCTCCGAAATTTCGATCAGTAGTCCTGCGAGCACTAAACAATCAATCAGCTTAAAAATTGGCAGGTACACAGAGAATTATGGCAAAATTGGGCTCTTGGTATTTTTTTGTCGAAATATTTTACAAAAGGTTGCAGTTTTGTGTTATCACGGGAGTAATCACAGATTTACGTATGATGCACGGATCGGATCGCAATATCAAGAGCAAGAGCCACTCCGCAATTAAAAACACACATTTCGGGCTTTATTTCATTAGATTTTATGCAAAATTGAATGAATAAAGGCTGATCGAAGTTTTTGACAAGAAGATATCGACAATTTGACCGACATACGAAAAAAATAGTGTAGCGAAATTCGAAGAGAAGCCGCTGGCGAAATTTTCTCAAGAAACTCGTATGGTAAGCGGTGAAAGCAGAGATAAATGACAGAAAGCTTTGCTGCTATATATATTGTCACGTCGACCGGTGGGGGGGGGGGGGGGGGGGGGGGGGGGGGGTAAGAAAATGGCTCCAGATTTATTATAAAAAAAAACAACACAAGAACAGCAATAAAAGAAAATTTCAATAATTGCGGTCGGCGGACGATCTCCGGGATTAATATAATGTAAACAAAAAAAATATACTTCTGGGCGCCAGTTAATTTTTCTTAAAATTAACAAACAATCAAAATTTTTACACAACAATATTTTCGACACTCTTATTATACAGTTTGCTTATTGACTAGGTTGGTAGGGGGACGATCGTATGGGAAACAAAAAAAAGGAAGCTCAGGGTATGGGTTCTCCGACTCTATTTGGCCTCTTAATTATTACCATCAGTTATAAAATTTTGGGATTGAATACAGGGTTGGCTAAATTTGAAACAGCATATAACGATAAGGAGAATATTCGGAACGCTCTAATAATTGTGGCTGACTCGATTTTACTTCGCACGCTGCCTGAAGGACAGCGGCACAACACGCTACACAACAAATACGGAAGTGTCAATGTCACGCGTAACGGCCGGAGCGGATGACCTAGGGAGCAGAGGGGGGGGACAAGGGAGAGGGGACGTACCTGACTCGCACTTACACTACGTGCGCACAACCGTTCCACGCTATTATTTCTCGATATTATAATTTTCAATAATACGCTGTTGCTAATGGGTTTCTCAAAACGCAGTGAGATAAAGAAAAAAAAAGGAACGCGGGAGGGGGGGGGGGTGATTCTCTAAATAATTCACGTAAAAAAAAAAAGGAAAATATGCAATGCGTGCCGGAAGAAAATTTCGGATAGAAAACGGTGCAAACACTTATTCGTCGCTGAATTCCCTGCCGATCCTTCCTCTCTTTCTCTCTCGTGGCTAAACTCCTATTTCTCTCCTTACTCCGATGTTATTAGTTTCCTTCCTTCGCACGATCTCTCCTATGTGTCAATTCCTCTTCGCACTTTACTATCACACTCCCACTCCAATAGTTTATGCTTTCACTAATTTCTTTTCGCTATTTCTCCTTTTCGATAATTCCCTTTCGCTCTTACTCTCTCGCACTCTCTCTCTCGCACTCTCACTCGCTTGAACAATTTACTCTTTCACTTCGCTACGCTTTACTATCTCCAACTTTCTCACAAATTTTACGCTCTCAAAAATCTCTCCTTACTAGCCGGTGGTCAAACTCCAAGTGCGGACCATGTGGTCTATCGGAAGTGCGAGAGTTTTTCACGGCCTTGTGATTGGCCGGGTCAGTTTAAATTTTTAATTGGTTAGCAGCGGCACGGGTCGAGCAGCAATGGGGAAGATAGGTAATCGATAATTTCGGGACGGACTAGGGAGATCTATCGGAGATACAGGTAAGTAGGGCAGGCGGTCGATATTACAGGGTCGTTATCATGGATATCGGGATGACGGGTAATGGTAATTGATTATGCTCGCCGTGCGCTGCTGCCATCTGCTCGTAACTTGAATTACTATGTCGATGGATGACACGTAAACGGGTGACGGGACGATACGTATGAGATTTGGCGGGTACATTTGGATGTGAGAGCGTGCGAGTGTGCCGGTGAGTTCTTTTCTTGTTTGTGGACGTCCTGGGAGTTCCTCGGGTGATATTTTAGACCAGTCGGGGTGTTCTCAGGATATCCTTGGTGATGGCGATGACGATGACAATGACGATGATGGCGATGATGACGAGGGCGGCGATGATGACTATGATGACGAGGGCGACGATGACGACGATGACGAAGATGATAGTTGCGATGATTACGACGCAAGTGCTTGTACTGAGGTCTACTATTGGGTCTTTTCGGGGAGTGGGAGGGATGGGGGTTGTGCTGGGATGAATTTTTACTTACATTTCTTCGCAGATTAGGTGCGTGGAACGGTTGTCTTAGAGCCCACCGGTGAGGTGAGGTTGCGCAACATCACAATATACTTATATATGTTTAGCCCGCAAGGTCTTGCCTCCTCCGTCACCGACTGTCGCCCGGCCTGACTACCGCACGGATCGCGCGTATATATATATTGTGACGATGGTCGATTTTCATCCACCTTTTTTTCTCTTTCCCACGCGTCTCTCGCATTCCCTTTTTGCCTACGTGAGTTCCTGCAGCTACACCCTCGCTATCGCAGGGGCATCTGGCCTTCGAAATACCAATAATCTCTGTTTCCCGGTAAGGACCCAAAACTACATCTTTTCCATTTTCCACGATCCCGCCATAAAACATCTCTCTTTATGGCCTGACCCACCTCAGGCCCGAAACAGCTGCCATTCCTAGAATCTTCCAAGACATTTCCGCCTCCAGAATGTTCTAACTCCCAAATTTTCTCCCTACCAAACCGCGACTTTCCCATGAGTCAATGTTATAAAAACCACCCTCTCCTTAGGCTAGCTAGTTAGTAGTTTTCCGATCATCCAAGCAGCAACGTTACGCTGTCCGTTGTAACACTGAAAATAAAGTCTTGTGCTTCTCGATTAAGTGTCTACCGCGTTTTACTTCTCAACCACCGCGTTCCGTAGCCGAGTCGGCAGCCCCAATTACATTAAATAAATTAATAAATAACTCGCGACATCAGAATATATATATATATTGCGACGAATTAATTCTTTTCGACAACGACAACGTCGGGATACACCTTCTGCAATCGTCACCTTCGTCCGTCGGTGCCGCGCTCGCGCGTCGGCAAATGCCGACTTGGGCGTCAGTCGAGTTTTGTTTCGCCGGTCTCGATAACCGGCGTAGAACCGGCAATCGCGGGGGGAACTCGCCGTGATCGCGCCAACTGGTCATCGGTCAACACGCAACAACACATTAACAACAACGACGGGAGACGGGAACGATCTCACCGAAGACGAGGACACGACAAAACTGGCCAATGACCGAAGGGGTTGCTTTTTGTTTCGCCGGAAGCAACGAAACCGGGCTGACCTGGACGCGTGGGCGGGCACACGACGGTGACGGGATTGCTCGGCCGCTCAGTCTGCTAGGTTTGGCAGAGAGGGTCGGGGTCGGCGGACAATGGATGCGAGAACGTCAACTCGCGCGAGCCATCGGCTCAAGCGCGGTACAGAACACGAGAATCGGAATCATAACTCAATCGTGATTTTATTATTATTCGAGAACGACACGAGATCGAAGGTACTCTGAATTAGAGCGGTATTATTGTCCGGGAACATCACGTGAACGCAACTTGGCGTCGGACAAGTAAATATCAAACGACCTACCGAGCTTCCGAGGACCTTGGCTCACCTTCATCACAGATCCCTCCGACGTGGCTTACCTCGCTCGGACAGAGTATTGCCGGGGGTATCCGATCAGGCCGAGGCACGAAAACACGAAGGCAGCGCGATCGCTGGCACAACACTTTTTTACAATTAACAATTTATTATTCGTATCGGCGGACGATCTCTGGGGGGGTATTCTTACTGAACGGGGGTGGTTTGGGCGCCAGTTAATTTATTCAAAAAAAAATTAACAAAATACAAAAAAAAAGAAAGAATATATAAAACCAAAACAAAACAAAAAAACAATAGTGCGTCACTAGCTCTTGGCGACTAACTGCTATAAGGGGTGGGGAGGGGTATCTCAGGGGAGGGGGTTCTCCTACTCTATTAGGTCTCTTGATAGTTATTACGGGTATGGGTGAGTTGCTTGTAAATTCGGGACGTACTCGAGGGGGGGACGGTTGGAAACTGGTGGCTCGGGAAAGGGGATTGAAGGGAGAGGGGGTTACTCTAATCTTAACGTTACGCACAACCGTTCCACGCTCTATTTTCTCTACTAAAATTTTTCTTTCGAAAATTGTCCTCGAACGCACGCTAAAGAGGGGGACAGGGAAATATAAGGGGATAGCTCTAATTTTTATTTGAAAATACACAAAAGGGGGGGGGGGCAATGCACAATTTTATTTTGAGATATAGAATAGGTTTCCTCTGTGTGGAGAGATTGCCTTAGAGGGCCACCGGCGCGGGAGGAAATTGTGCAACGTCACAATATATATATATATATATATATGTGCATGCGTGCGCGTGCGTGTGTGTGTACAATGAATATTCATGATAGTTGCATTGACGTTGCCATAACATAGACAGCTAGCGCGCGATGCGGCTATGGGTACGTATATGCCGATTCCAACGGCCGCTCTCGACGAGAGACGCGAAGCTGCAATTCAGACAAACCTTACGCCCGCTATAAGAAACCGATCGAGCTGAAATTTTGACCCTGCATAGACTATATATGTATGCATACATATATATGTATACGTACATATATATATATATGCATACATATATATATATACGTACATACATATATATATATATGCACGTATATATGCATGTATATATTGTGACGTTGCACAATTTCCCTCACGCCGGTGGCCCCCAAAGGCAACCGTTCCACGTATCATTCAAAAGCGTAAGCAAGGAATTATTATTTTGAATCCCCAAATTCCCGTTCCTCCCAAATTTTATAAATGTGCAACACTTATCGACGCCCCGAAGAAACCCACCAGCTGAAGAAAGAAGACCTACAACACGTGCTACTCCATCACCACCATCAGGGACATCCTAAGGACACCCCAACTGGCCCCACGTATCACCACCGGAGGTACCAGGACGTCCAGGAAGAAGCATGTAAGATCCACCGTCACTCTCACCGCACCGAAGGAAAACCCGCCAAAAATCAAATAGATCGTCCCGTTCATCGTCCACCAGTCATCGATCGACGCGGTGACACAGGAACGAACGAGATGGCAGCAGCGCGCAACGAGAATTATCAATCCTAATTACCCTAAATCCCGATACCTATGAGAGCTACCCTACCATACCGACCGCCTGACCTAATTACTCCCATCTCCCGATAGATCTCCCTAGTCCGTCCCGAATATATTAATTTCCCACCGACCCGTTATCGCTTGACCCGTGCCGCTGCTGCCAATCAAAATTAAGGACGTCCTGGCCTATCAAGAGGCCGTGAAAATTTGGAGTTTCCGCCAAGAAGTGTACTCGCTCGTTACTTTGCGGATAGCCATCGGCCAGAATAGGCGTAATTTTTGCGAGGAAAATTTGAAAGTTGGAGATAAGTTTAGAGGAGAAGGAAATATTAGAGAAGAAAAGTACCAAAAGTATTAGAGAAATTATTGGTAAGAAGATAGTAAGTGTTTGAAGAAGATAGTAAGTGTTTGCACATTTCCTTTCCAAAAATATTGGCATTTCCTTTTTGAGATTTCCCCCTTTTTATCAGCCTCCAAATTTGTAATTAGAGTCATCCCCCCCCTCCCCCCGGAATTTCCCGCAGTGCGTTTTTGAGACTTTCCCGAATCATTTATCAGAAATATTTCGAGAAATAGATTTTATTGTATTTCAAACGTGGAACGGTTGTGCGCGTAGCCGTTAAGTTCGAATAGAATACCCCCCCCCCCTTCACCCCTCTCCGAGCCAGTGGTAATAACCAAGAGGCCACATAGAGCCGGAGAATCCATCCTGAGATCCCCCCCCCTTTCCCCTTGCAGTTCAGAATTCCCCTTTCCCGAGCTAGTCCTCCCAATATTCCCTCTGGATAACGTGTTTTTATTATTTTGTTAATTTTGGGAAAAATTAACTGGCGCCCAGAATATTATGATTTAGTTAAAGCTACCTTATTTTTGAGACTAATTACGCCCCGGAGATCGTCCGTCGATAATAAGGTTTATCTTGGTTTTTTTTGTGAATAATACTTTTTTTTTTTAGTTGTTAAATATTGTATATAATAAAGTAGTTGTTATTTTTGTTCTTGTAAATCATTGCTCAGTTTATCACTTTAGTTACCCCCGTTCCGTGATATCCCCCTCCCATCGGCGTGACAATATATATATATATATATTGTCGGGTATATATTGAAGGGGGGGGGGGGGGACAACTGGGAACGGGCGATGCAGGACCACAGTTTAATCAAAGAAAATTTTAACGCAACAAGAAACAAGGTTTGATATTTAAATGTTCGTGTATTCTCTCTTTCTTTAACTTCGTCGGACGATCTCCGGGAGGGTGTTCTCGATAAGGCAATATGGGCGCCAGTTAATTTTAAACAAAATAAAATTAACAAAAATGGTAATGACAACAAAACCAAAATTATAACTAAGAATACTTAAATACTACGCTGTCGGGTTGTTCTAGTGGATGGCTGAAGGGAAGGTTAACTCGAGAGGAGGGAAGGGTAGCTCAGGGGAGTGGGTTCTCCTATACGGTGTGGCCGCTTAAGTATTACCACTGACCGTTACTAAATTCGTTCGCGATATTTTGGGGAAGTATAGAGGACACTCTAACGGTAGCGGGGAAGTAATTTGGTCTTGATCGAGTCGACTTTGGTCGACAGTGCTACCGATCGGTAGGTGGGAGGGGGGAGAGGGGAGTCCTGATACTTCTAACGCTACGCGCACAACCGTTCCACACACTCTTCTATAACGCATAAATTTCTTTTTAGAAATTTTCCTCAACGCACGCAAAGAGGTAAAAGGGAGAAAAGAAAAAAAGGAGGTACCGGGGATGATTCTAGTAGTGGCGATAAAAATATGCGAGGGAGGGGAATATACGATTTCGCGGATTTATCCGTTTGGAGGGGTAACTGTGCAAACACTTACGTTCGATGTTTCGTCGTTAAACAGTCCTCTCTCTCGCTCACCCTTCCTTCCTCGGACCGATCTCGCTCTCACTCGCTCACGCTTCGCTTGCCTTCCTCCTCCGCTCTCACTCTCATACTCTATTGTCACTTGCACTCTTATAATTTTTCTTTTCCACACGCACTCTATTTTCTCACTCACTCTCGCACTCTATTGTCACTTTCACTCTTATAATTTTTCTTTTCCACACACTCTATTTTCTCACTCACTCTCTAATTCTCTAATTACTATCGCTATTTTTACGGTCGCTAATCTCCAATCGATATCTTTACGCCGGTGCACAATGGGCCAGAGACCCGAAAAAACTGGCCAAAAACCAATTTTTTAATTTTATTAAATCGATCATGTCATCACAATCTATATACTTTGAAGTAGTTATAGTCAAATGTTTACACTGTTTTATCAATTGGTGTTAATTTGGCAGTACTATGAAGTCAAGCAATATGTTATTATCATCGATGCGATCACTTTTTGTAGATATCGAAAATAATAAAGATTTCAAAGATTTGAAGATAATTCTCCAAGTTTTTTGATAGATAGAAATATTAGAATCATTTATAAATTAATAGTTGGTGCATATAATCAAAAATGTTTATAATATTTTTAACATTTTTCAATGTATCATCAAACTTTTCAGTGCAGCGCTACCTTTCGATTAGTCTTAACCGGCATTAACACGTCGTATGAGAAAAACGCAGTATGGACGTATTCTATAAGTTTTATATTTTAACGTACATGTGCTCATTTTGCTCCTTTATATGTACAGTTGAGAAAATAAAGCATAAACACTCCGAGGGACGGCGCGACTGTATGCTAGATAGCAGCCGCTTATAGCACGTATGCATGGAGTGGGGAAATAGTGGGGATAGAATGACACGATTCTTTTGTCTTGCAAACCATCGCGCATTGCACGTTGTGCCTTTCTGTCCTTACTTTTACTCGACTTCATGCTGTAAGTGCTGTAAGCGTCTGCGCGCTCAGGAAGCTTCCTCGTGATAGATAGGATATAGTTACAAGTTTATTTTACTTCTCGCAGCTTTAAGAGACCAGCGCTTCCAAAAACCGTTTTAGTGCATAATACTTTACGGGATATACCGTGTTATTTTTAACCATTTCTAATTGCAGTATATTAATAGTATTCATCCACTCTTTTGATATTAATTTGCTAAAATTTAACTATATTTTAACTTTTCTTCCTTTCATTTTTTATATTCTTTGTTTTTTTTTATTTTTGGCATACTTATAACTATTCCTATTTTTCTATCATTTACATTTCTTCAAAATTAAATTTAAAAGAAACGCAAATTTATAAAATGACGCTAACATTTACAAAAAGAGAAATCTTGGATGTTATTTTAAAAGATGGAAATGTAGATTCTGGAGTTACATATACGAGTATCTTAACAAAAATGAATTTGCATAATGATAACATTCATCTTAAAGGAAAGGAAGAGTTGAAATGATGTATATCTGCGCTTAGAACGAGACGTAATTATAAATTTCAGGCTGTAAAAGGAATAAAAGGTAGATTTGAAGTGAAAAATGCAGAATGGTTAGATTCGGAATTTGTATTTGATTACCGTAAATTAATAGTCGACGACAATAATGACAAATTGGAGACATCAAGTTCGACTGCAGGTTCTGATCGTCCAGTAATTGAATTTGACAATATGTCTGATCGTTCGAAACGTCGAGATGCCTCCAAAATAAGTTCCGAATTAAAACACGATCCCCAAAGAATCCTGAACGCATGTCATGCAGCGAACTACTCAGGTGATAGAGAATTTTATGCAATTCTTGGTGAAGTTGCAGCAAGCCCAGCAAAAATAAAGAAATTAATAAACACTCTTCAAACTGTAGTTAAACAGGAGACCCCGATAGAAGCTTTGCAATTTATGTTGAAGAATTCTATGTGTAACAAATTATATATGGATATGCGTTTAGAGTGCAAGTTATCTGGTGCCGATATTTGGCCAACATATAATGTTGTGAGGGAAGCTAAATCACAATGTAGACCATCGGAAGAAGACATTATTATAAGCGAAAAAAAGCAGATGTATCTCTTCAATCTCTATTAGAACATACTGCACAAAGATTGGTTAAATTGCAATACGAAGTAATAATTCAATATATGAAAAATAGTAATGTTTCCGTTACGGAAACTGTTTTAGTATGTTCATGGGGATTTGATGGCAGTTCAGGTTATTCTGCTTATAAGCAATCATAGCCTTTACAAATGGAAATCCAAATGAGGATGAAAACTTATTTGTTACTTCTATGATTCCGCTGCGATTGACAACATCTAATATAATCTTGTGGAATAACCGTATATCTCAATCTGCAAGTTTTTGCAGACCTATTTCATTACACTTTGTTCGGGAATCGCAAGATGTTGTTTTAAAGCAAAAATTGAAATTGAGGAGCAAATAAGAAATCTAAAAGTCGTTGAAATTAAAATAGATGATGTTAACTGCATTCGGATACATTTTTCTCTATTTTTAACATTAATAGATGGAAAGGTGTTAAATATTATCACGAATACTAAATCGATGCAGGCTTGCCCAATTTGTCATGGGACTCCAAAATAATTTGATAATATTTCAAACAAGGATAAGCAAACACGTATATTTTTACCTAATCCCAATTCGCTTCAGTATGGTATCAGTCCTCTTCATGCATGGATAAGAATTTTTGAATATCTTCTACATATTTCGTATAGATTAGATGTAAAAGTCTGTCAAGTAAGAAGTACTGATCACAAAGCCGTTTTTATGAAACGAAAAAAATTAATTCAACAAATTCTTTGGAAAAATATGGGTTTAATTGTGGATAAACCAAAAGTCGGAGGCTATGGCACTACTAATGATGGAAACACGGCACGTCGAGCTTTCGAAAATCCAACTCTCCTTGCTCAATATCTTAATCTCAATCGTCAATTACTTTGTAATTTGAAGACGATTTTAATAGCTTTATCGTGTCATCTTCCAGTAGATCCAGATCGATTCGACAAGCATATTACCTGTTGGAGTGCTGGGCGAAGAAGGATCTGAGGCACGTAATAAACACTATAAAAATTACAGACGGTTTCATAGTAGACAACACTCTCGTCAAGTAAATCTAACCGATAAATTTTATAGAGCAATGGATACATCGGATCTGATAATAACCACCATAAAGCTTAATTCGCAAATTACAAAGAGCAAAGAGCTATCATTTTCACAAGATGTAAGAGATTTGTTATACATTTCGGATGTC
This sequence comes from Netelia fuscicornis, assembly GCA_946811545.1. NCBI lineage: Eukaryota > Metazoa > Arthropoda > Insecta > Hymenoptera > Ichneumonidae > Netelia > Netelia fuscicornis. The sequence goes on from OX328013.1 coordinate 23,888,644, forward strand.
GAAGCAACGCCGATAAGCAGCAACAATGAAAATAATGATAGCACTTTTCCAGATCTTCATGAAACTTTCGAATTTTTAGATGGTCTGGTATTATCGGATGACGAAGAAGCAACGTCATACTTTTCAGGCAAGATCAAGAGTCTAAGATTATCTAAGATTATCTTCAAATAATAATTTAAACACTGCGTGCACTTGCACTGCAAAAATATCCCAGTTCGTGAGAGGACAGGGGACTCACAATAAAAAAGCACCCCGGTTTGTGAGAGGCGAGGGGACTCACAATAAAAAAGCATCCCGGTTTGTGAGAGGACAGGGGGCTCATAATAAAAAAGTAACCTGGTTTGTGAGAGGCGAGGGGACTCACAATAAGAAAGCACCCCGGTTTGTGAGAGGCGAGGGGGCTCGTAATAAAAAACCACCCCGGTTTGTGAGAGGCGAGGGGACTCACAATAAAAAAACACCCCGGTTTGTGAGAGGTGAGGGGACTCACAATAAAAAAGCACCCCGGTTTGTGAGAGGCGAGGGGGCTCATAATAAAAAAAGCACCCCGGTTGAGAAGCGACTCGTGTAAAAAAGCTAAACTAACAGTTCTCAAATCGTATTTTCGTGATAGATCCTGCAAACTACAATATTGTTGTAATTATACAGTTATTATAATAAAAAAATTATTAAAATTTGCTATAAATTTGGATAGCAATCAGAATTATATTTTTTAACATTTCTTTTCATCATTTTGGTGTACTAATTTTTTTTAAATAAAACATTTTTTTAATTTGAGTTCAATTTTGAATTCAGCGACCTCAAGAGCCTTTAAAAACCAAATTTCACTATAATTGTAGCACTTTTAGTATTTTGGCCACTTTTGTAGGTTCGCTGGCCCACAGTGCATTTCCCGATAGATCTCCCTAGTCCGTCCCGAATGTATAGATTTCCCATCGACCCGTTATCGTTTGACGCGTGTCGCTGCTGCCCAATCAAAGAAGGACGCCCGCGGATTGGCCACCGCGGTGGTCGCAAGCTAAGTGTCGAGTATATCGTTGCCGGAAATTTTCATAATTTTCTCGCCCGCGGATTGGCCGGGGCGTTCTTCTTTGATTGGGCAGCAGCGGCACGGGTCAAACGATAACGGGTCGATGGGAAATCTATACATTCGGGACGGACTAGGGAGATCTATCGGGAAATGGTGTAATTGGGTCAGGCGGTCGGTATGGTAGGGTCGCTCTCATCGGTATAGGGATTTTTGGGTAATGGGAATTTTTCTCATTGCTCGCTGCTGCCATCTTGCCCGTTCTCGCGCCACTATGTCGATTGATGACGAGTGGTCGGAGAACGGGACGATCGGAATTAATTTTGACAGGTATGGCTGATATGTGGTAAAGTGCAACTGTGCCAGTGATTTCTTCGGGATATCCTGGTGGTCTCTTTTTCGATGTGTCGTCTTTACTGGTCCAGGGTGTCCTCGGGATACTCATGGGCGTGAGTATTCTTCTTATTTTCTTTGATGGCCTCTTAGTTTACTGATTATTGTCGGGTTTCCGTTTTCCTTTTTAGGTTATTGCCGTGTCGTCGTTTATGGCGATAATGTGCGTGGCCGGGTCGACCGCAACGACGGCGATTCGATGTCGACGACGCTGGTCGACGCGTGCCGGCGACGACGACGACGACGATGACGACGATGACGACGACATGACGACGACAAGGACGACGACGACGCCGGCGACGACGACGACGACGATGAGGACGACGACGACGACGACGACGACGATGACGACGACGACGACGACGAGGACGACGACGACGACGAGACGACGACGACGATGACGACGACGACGACGACGAGGACGACGACGACGACGACGACGATGACGACGACGACGACGACACGACGACGATAACCGATCGCTGCGCTCGGGGTATTCCTGTGGCTATGGTGGAGATCTCTTCGTGGCGCGGTAAGTGTTTGCATGCTCACATAATTTAGGGATGGAAGGCGGAGTTAGGGGTGCTCTATTACTAATTGTCGACTTAGTTACTGTTCGAGGCGCTGCGTGGAACGATTGCCTTAGAGGGACGCCGGCGCGGGAGGAAATTGTGCAACGTCACAATACATATTGCTGAATGGGTTTGTACTCGTATGTATACCCAGATATCTTTTCCAAGAATGATATTATTTTGTGAACAGTTTTTATAAACAGCAATTCTCATAATATGCATGACCATAGCTGCGAGATTAGTGGCGCGACTCAATTGTTTTTGTCTTATTCCCTCCGCGGGGTGGTGCGGGGGAAACGCAAGCGGCTGGATATCGCTACGAGGCCTCGGTGCTTGGCCCGTCTTGTTAAGGGTCATACTGGGGCTTTGTAGCATACGCGCGCCGTGCCATCTAGCGGTAGGCAGCGGTAACGCTTAGCCAAATGTTACGAGCTCTGCACTACCGAAGCCGTCTGAAATTTCCGCTGACTAACACTGCCTCTTAAAGATACTACCTCAACATTAATTTCGTCTAAACGTTGTAGACAATTTCGTATCAGGCTAACATTCGTCGAAGCCTCTGTCCCATTAACTAAAAAATATCCTAAAGGAATTTTCCACCTATCATCTAACGCGACCGCCATAAGCACTAATACATCTTTCGCCAAAGGTATGTTATCGCATGTTTCGATTCCAGACCCTATATCTACATAGCCTCTAATTTTTCCATCTCGAAGATATTGAATACCTTTTTTAATTCCCATGTCATCAAGCATCAAGGCAACAAAAACTTTCTTCCCGACTTTTTCTTCTTCCAAGACTCTTTTCTTCAATACATCAAAACTTTCTGAGGTGAACTCAGGTTCGCAATTAATTGTACTATACCACGATCGAAGTGTGCTTGGATCAGGCAAAGCGTTACAAAATTGTTGCATTACATACTTATAAGCTTTCGGTGAATAGAAATTAAGGGTCATAGCAAATGACCGAATGGAGGGTGGGTATTTTTCGCGAGAAATACCTACTACTTTACCTACTTGACGCTTAAATCTTTTACAAAAACTGTTTGTTTGTTTTGGTTTAATTGAATTTCGTGCATATCTCCACAAAAACTCTGAAGCGTCACTTTCAGCAATTGATTCTAAACATGCAAGTCCTGATTCACTTACGGATATTTCGTTTCGCAGTGTCTGTACTACATCCTTTAAAGAGCTTATTTTAGTCGTCAATCGCTTAATTTTTTGTTGGTTTGACTTGCGTTCTTCTTCTTCTTTCCTGAGTCTCTTACGCATCAAGGCAAGTTGTATTTTCATCGATCTTGGAGAGTTCTCATAATGATGATCGTGCCGCAATGAGTCTGTTGAAACAAGCCTCTTTTTCTGTTGACTGCCTGTTGGAGTGCTTGGCATAAATGGAGTAGGCGCCATGTCTCTCGTATAATCCACGTTAACCCTTGTGTTCGCACCCAACTTCACCTACGTTGTTACGCACCCGGGGTACCCGGGTACCCACCTCTTATTTTTCTTCGCTTTTCAAATAGTACGGCTCTGAAATCGATTCCTAAATCGTTATTTCTATAAATAGACATCACTATATAGTCTGGCAGGGGCCGTCAAATCGTCAGGGTGATGTTCGAGAAAAAAATCAGGGAGAACGAGTCGTAAAAGAGCTTGCAGCTCCGTACCGAGGCAGTGGTAGAAATATTACCATGGACAATTTTTTTACAACGTTACCCCTTGCCGAACACATGCTTTCATGGAATTTAACTGTCTCTGGCACTTTGAGAAAAAATAAATCTTATGTTCCAAGTGTCATGGCTCCGCATAAGTCGAGAGAAGTATACTCGACTGAGTTTGCTTTCAGTGAAAGCGTCACGATGTGCTCATACGTGCCAAAGAAAAATAAAGCCGTAATTATGTTGTCGACTATGCATTCCGACAGAGCTGTAAATGATGACAGTAAAAAAAACCAGTCATTATAACATACTACAATAAATATAAAGCTGGCGTTGATACTATGGACCAAATGTGCACTCGATACAATACGCAATGTCGTACTCTGAGATGGCCGGTAGCTCTGTTCTACAATATGCTGGATATTAGCTCACTCGCGTCCTATTTAATTTATTACGAAAATAATAAGATGATTCCGAAGAGAACAAACCAACGACGACTATTTATGCGCCAATTGAGTGAAGAACTGGCAAAACCAGTAATTGAGAACCGGTCACAAAACGTTCAAATAATGCGAAATTACAGTACAAAAATCGCCATTGAAAGTGTGATCGGGCGGTCATTAAATCCCGTGGACATCGCTCCAAATCCTGCTAATGAACGCGATATGTCAGGAAGGATAAAAGTCACTGGCTCCTGTCATATTTGCTACAAAGCAGCAATAAAGAGGAGGAGAAAGACACGAAAGTCATGCTGCGATTGCAACAAACCTGTCTGCGATGAACATGCTACAACCTTAGCGAAGTGTCACGAATGCAGAGGCTAATTAATTTTCTACATTTATTTTGATGTATTTCGTATTATCACAAACCATATTCGACGTATTCTAATAAAATAAAATATCCCAAACCAATAATCCACTCAAAATGATTTTTTTTTCGAGGTGGGTACCGGGGTACCCGGGTGCGTCCGTGACGTATATATACTTCACACTCGATTTTTTCTTAGTAATTAAACAAATTATTTTATTCCAAACGAATCACCTGCTTACAATTGAGTTGAATAACGAGGATCCGGAGGTTTTTGCTGAAATTTCTATTTTTGACCAAGTTAAATTAAAAAATGTACCGTGGTGGGCACCCGGGTACCCGGGTGCGAACACAAGGGTTAATAGTAGTCTTGAACTCCTCATCAGTTCTAACACTCGCCACTGTTTCTGAATTTACAGCAGTCTCGATCTCAGCAGTGACGTTTATTTCCTGATCACTTTCAACAATTTCAAAACATTTTGTTTGATCATCTGCAGTAGCTGACTTCCGTTTCCGGGGCGTGCATGGAAGGACGTGTGTGGTGAGTGCGTGAGAGAAAAGTAGTGAAAAGTGAGGCAAGTAGAGGAAAAAAGGGAAGAAAGGAAGTAGGTGTGTAGGCAGTGGAGGAAACGCAGGGGAAAATAGGAAAGAAAGGTTGAAAATAAACAGAGGAGAGAAGTGCGAACAACAGAAAGAGGTTAGGAGGCTTTAGCGGAAATAAAGACAGGCAGGCGCGGGAGAAGAAAGTAGGTAGAGGCGCGAGCGAGGTGGTGGGTAAGAGTAGCGCGTAGCGCCAACGTTGAGAGGCGTAGGAAGCGAGTGAGTGAGGGAAGGTAGAGAGTCGGTAGGCAAGGAAGGGAGCGACGAGGAAAAGGAGGAAGTGAAAAATAAAAAGGGAAAGGAATAGAGGTGAAATAAAATAGGAAATGGGACCGGAAGAAAAAAAGGGCGAGGAAGAGGGGAAGAATGGGTGTAGGAAAACGAGTGCGGAGAAGCTAGGGATGGAAAGAAGTGTAAGCGTGGGGGATTTGGTAGGAATAAACGAATTCTGGAAAAGAAAGAGAGAGCGGATGGAAGGAAAGGAACGGGAAGAAGAGGAGGAAGAAAGGGAGGCAGCGCGGAAGAGCAGGAGGATATATATATCACCAGAGAATAAAAGGGGGGAAGAGGAGAGTATAGTGGCAATGATAAGAGAAATGAGGGAGGAGATGAGGAAAGAGTTGCAGGGAGTGAAACAGGAGATAAAGGGACAGAGAGAGGAAATAGTGAGGGAAGTGAAAGAGGAAATAGTGAGAGAAGTGAAAGCGGGAATGAAAAAGATAAAGGAGCAAATAAAAAAAGGGGAAGAAAGTTGGAGAAGGGAAAAAGAAGGAATGGAGGAGAGATTGGGGCAATTAGAGAGGAGGACGGAGGAAATGGAGCAAGGAAGGGAAGGAATGGAAGAAATAGGAAGGAGAATAAGAAGGATAGAAATAGAGAGGGAAAAAGAAGGAAAGGGGGCGCGGAAGGAGAACAGTAGAAGAAAGGAATAGGGAACTAGAAGAGAGGGTAAAGGAAATGGAGAGGAAAGAGGAGAAGAGAGAGAGAAGAAAGAAGAAGGAACATAGCAATAAAAGGGTGGAAGTAGGGGGGACGGTGGAGGAAACAGCGAACGGATTACGGGAAAGAATAGGAGTACGGGTGAAAATAGCAAACGCAAAAGAGATAGGAAAAGGAAGAGGAGGAAGGAGAGAGACGGTGATAGAGGTGCGAATGGAGGATGAGGAGGGGAAGAGAGAGGTGATGAGGAAGAAAGGGAATCTAAGAGGAAGGAGGGAGATAATAGAGGAAGATATGACATGGCAGGAGAGAAGGATGCAATGGAGGATAAAAGAAATAGGAGAAAGGGAAAGAAGGACGGGGAAAATAGTAAAGATGAGACACGGGAAATTGTGGGTGAATGGGGAGTGGTGGTTCTGGGATGAGGAGAGGGAAGGTATGAAGGATGGTAGGGGAAGAGAGATGATGATGATGATGATGATGATGAGAATTTATTTATGCCCTAGCACGCTATGGGGCAAATTAAAGATACAATAACTAATTCAAGATACAATAACTAACTTACAGTAACTGAATTAGTTGTGTATAACCTTACAGAATATTTAAATTTAATATATTTACGGTAGTACTAAACTATTATTTAAATACAAGAAAAATAAAGATCAAAGTAATTGAACAAAGAATTATGCTCCCTCCTCAGACAAGAAAATGAACAAAGAGTAAAGAAAGAAAAATCGACAATCAGTAAAATACTAGGATCATAATAAAGGTAATAAGAGTATAAGAGAACAACAGATAGCGCAAGTTTTAGATTAACTTATAGTTTCAGTAGGTTGCGAACTTAAATGTTAATCATATGCATAATGGCGCCTGATATTATGTTCACCGATGATTTAGCCAATCAGACCATCAAAGCCAGATCGTCGGCCGAATGCAGAGTGATTAATGGCTGCCCATTTTCCTTCCTCGCAAATACCGTTGAGTTTTTCACCCAGACATACTTGTATGACCGCACGGCCGCCTGAGCTTTCGCTTGACGTAGCAGCTTGTAACTCTCTGCCGGTAGGAGTTCATTGTCATATATATTTCCCTCGAGATTAGTATTAAAAACATTTCTGACCTTAAGGTCTCGCTTTGATCGTTTTGCGGCAATAATTGTGTCAAGAACAGCAGCAGATGTGAGGGTCGCTATAATAGAGACAGAATGAGAATGACGCGAGGAGTTTCCTCCCCCCGGCGAACCCAAGATTGAGCCACGGCCGTCTGTGTGCGATTTACGTGTCACTAAACGAGACGCCAGTACATGACACTGAAGCTCTTTGCGCCCAAGCCCTGCTAAAACTTTTCCCACCAAGATACGCGGCGATTCAGTCAGCGCAGCTGGAACACCCGACACTATTATCTCACTAAGATTTTCACTCCGATTTTCACTCCGATTTTCACGCGACGGGCGCGAGTCGACTTGAAATCGAGCAATTTCCTGCTTGAGCGTTGCGTTCTCAGCCTCAAGTACCGCGATCTTCTCAGAGTGAGTGGAGACGGTTTGAACAAGCTCCGGGAGGACAGTAAGAGTTTTGTTGATGACAGCTACCGCTGACCGAAGCTCGGCAGCAAGCTGTGCCAATTCAACACTAATTGTTTCAAGCGTTACAGCCTTGCACGATCCCAGCGGTGCCGATGCGTTCTCGAGAGATTGTCTGGTAATTGCAACGGATGATCGAATCTCAGCTGCAAGCTCTGACCGTTTGTTGTTTAGATCTCGTACAAGAGATTCAAGAGATGCAAGGTCTTCGGGCGTTGGCTCCATCCCCCGAGCAGGTGTACTACGTGCTGTGGTTGACGGTGTTGAGTGGTCGACATTCATATTAGTGAAGTGAGATTTACAGCACTCATTAACTGTACTCTGGTCTAAGTAATACTTCACGCACCCTGGGTGAAACGAACGCAAGCAGCTTGGGCAAACCTTTAAATTTGCCGTGATTCGCTTCGTGCACCTATGACACACCTTTGACATGGATACAGTAGTTACAGAGATGAAGCAGTAGTCGCCGACGCGACGCCAACGGCGCTGCGGCCGTACCGCGATGATAAGCCAGTAGCGATCACTAGCAAGTAGGAATCGATAAACGGTCGATAAGTGAAGCGCAGCGATACCGACGATAAGGACGCGAACTGCCAGCCCAAAACGCCGGTTGAGCCCAACTGCGAGAACACGAGACGTCGTGTCGAGTCCAGAGATCTCAAGATTTAGGTTAGGAAATAAAGCAGCACAATTTGTCGATTTTTCCAGAGATGCTGATGTGTAGAAGCTGAGTTGAAAGAGATTATCGACAAAAAGCGCTTAGGTGCGTGCTTTGGTGCTGGAAGCAAAAACGCCCGTAGGCAGCAACACAGCAGAAAAATACTTTGAGTTACGAGTGATAGAAGACACGAGAGAGGGGGGAGAAAGAAGACAGGACGGCAGACGGGCGGAAAACGAGTGAGGGGGGGGGGGAGAAGGAAGGGTCAAAAACGGGGGAGAGGCGGGAAAAAAAGGAAGGGAGGAAGAGAAGAATGGAAAATAGGGTTTTGGAATGTGGCAGGGCTGGGGAACAAGGATGAGGATTTCTGGAAAGAGCTAGAGGAATGGGAAGTAATAGTGGCAATAGAAACGTGGATAGAGGGGAAAAATTGGGAGAAGATAAAGCGCAAGCTACCGAAGGGATATAAATAGACGAGACAAGGAGCGAAGAAGAGAAATAGAAAAGGGAGGGCGATGGGAGGAATGGTGATGGGGGTGAGAGAAGAGATGGCGATGGAGAAGGAAGAGGGGGAGCAGGAGGAAGAAGAAGGGATGATGTGGAGAAGGGTGAGAGCGGGGGAAGAGGCATGGACGGTAGTGGCGGTGTATGTAAACGGAGATATGGGAAGGAAATTAGAGAAAATAAGGGGGTTTATGGAAGGACAAAATGAGGAGGAAAAAGTGAAAATAGGAGGGGATTTTAATGCAAGGACTGGAACGAAAGGGGGGAGAGCGGGAACAGAGGAGGAGGAGAAGGCAGGAGGAAGGAAATCAAAGGATGGAAATGTGAACGAGTAAGGGAGGAAGATGGTAAGTAGGTTAGAGGAAGTGGGATGGGAGATTATGAATGGGAATATAGAGGGGGATGAGGAGGGAGAGTATACGTGCATAGGAGCGAGAGGGGAGACGGTGATAGACTATGTGCTGGGGGATGAAAATACGAGAATGGGGATAAAGTGCTTGGAAATAGGGGACAAGATAGAATCGTATCATCAGCCACTAGTAGTAACGGTGAAAAAGGAAATGGAGAAAGGAAGAAAAAAGGGGAGAGGAAAGAAGTGGGACGGAGAAGGGGAAAATGGTCGGAGGAAAGAAAAGAGAAATATATAGAAGGAATACAGGGAATTAGGATGGACGAAGAGCAGGTACGGGAAGCAATAAACGGGGTAATAGAGAGAATAAAGAGAGAGGTAAGGGAAAGTGAAGAAAAGGGAACAGAAAGGGAAAAGAGGTAAAGGAGGGAGGGATGGTGGGATGAGGAGTGCTGAGAGAAAAAAACAGAGACGAGAAAGGAGCTGAGGAGAGGGAGGAAGAAAGGGGAAACGAAAGAGAAATACAAAGAGAAAAAGAGGGAGTACAAGGAGTTATGTGAAAAGAAAAAAGAAGAGGAAAAGGAGAGAATGATAAAGGAAATAGAGCAGGCAAAGACAGAATACAGTGTGTGGAGGATTGTGAATAAAGGAAGGAAAAGTGGGAAAAGGATAACGGAAGGAATAGAGAAGGAGGAGTGGAAGGAATATTTTATGGGACTGTTAGGGGGGTGGAGGGAAGAGTAAGGATGGGGGTAGAAAGAAAAGGGAGAATACGAGAGGAGGAAGAAATAAGCAAGGAGGAGATAAGGAAAGTGATAAAGAAATTGAAAGAAGAAAAGGCGATGGGGTGGGACGAGGTGCCGAATGAAGCGTGGAAGTGGGGGGGGGGGGAGTGGAGATGGCATGGGAGATATGCAGGAGGGTGTGGAGGGGGGAAGGATGGCCGCAGGAATGGAAAACGGGAATAATTGCGCCGATAGTAAAAAAGGGAGAAGGGAGGAAAGTGGAGGAGTACAGAGGGGTAACGCTAATGCCGACGATATACAAAATATATACGACGGTGTTGGTGAAGAAATTATAGAAGGAAGTGGAGGGAAAGAAAATGATACCACATAACCAGACGAGCTTCAGAAGAGGGATGGGAACGGTGGATAATATTTATGTATTAAACTACATAGTAAATAAAAGGCTAGCGGAAGAGAAAGGGAGAGTGATAGGGCTGTTCGTAGACTTAAAGGCGGCATTTGATACGGTGGATAGACGAATTTTGATGGAGGCAATGGAAAAGAGAGGAGTAAGGGTAGGGTTGAGAGAGAGAGAGTAAAGGAGGTGTATAGAGAAACGATAAGCCGGGTGAAAGCGGAGGGCGAGATAGGGGAAGGTTTTTGGACGGGAAGGGGGGTTAGACAGAGATGTCCAATGAGTCCGATTTTGTTTAATATATTGACGGCGGATTTGGAAGAAGCGTTAGGTAAGGGAAGGTGGGGAGGGGCGAGAGTGGGAGGGAGGAGAATATGCTCGTTAGCTTATGCGGATGATGTGGTGGTATTGGCGAAGAGAGAGGAGGAAATGGAGAATATGATAAGGAGACTGGAAGGGTATTTTGAGAAAAAGAGATTGGAGGTAAACGTAGGGAAAACCAAAGTAATGAGATTTAGGAAGGGGGGGGGGGGGGGGAGGAGACGGAAGTAAAATGGAAGTGGAGGGGAAGGAGGATAGAGGAGGTAAAGGAATTCAAATATCTAGAATATGTGTTTAAAAAAACGGGAGACCGGAGGGACAACTAAGGGATAGGATAAGGAAGGCGGGGGCGGTGATGAAACAGGTGTGGGGTATAGGGAAAAGGAAATTCGAGAGAGATTGGGAAAGAAGGATGTGGTTGTTTGACTCATTGGTGTGGACGGTGATGGGATGCGGGGTGGAAATTTGGCGATGAGAGGAAAGGAAGGGAATAGAGAGCATGCAAGAACGATATATAAGATGGACGTTAGGGTTGGACTGGAGGACGTCAGGATATATGGTCAGGGAAGAAGCAAAAAGGTGGAAAATAAGAACAAGGGCACGAAGGAGGGCGTGGAGGTATGAAGAAAAGCTGAAAAGAGGAGAAGGAAGTCAGATAGCCAGAGAATGCTTAGAGGAAATAGAAAAAAGGGAAAGGGAGGGGGAAGAGCGATTGTCGAAATGGGAGAAGAAGAGAAAAGAGATGAAAGAGAAAGGAAGAAAAAGGAGAGAGGGAAATGGGACGGAGGTGTAAGGTTATGAGAAAGTAGAGAAGGAGGACAGAAGGGAACAAGAGGAGGAAAGAGAGGAGAGCATTAGGGAGTCAACGTACAATAGGTGGTACAGGGAGGTAAGGACCGGGGGGATACCAAAATATCTAAGGGCAGGCTGGGCAGAAGAAAGGTATAGGAGAATAGTGAGGTATAGGTTAGGCAACGAAATGAGGGAAGGGAAATACTGGGAGGAGGAGGAGGAAAAGACGTGCAGAATGTGCAGGAGAGAAGAAGAGACGTGGGAACACGTGTTGGATAGGTGCAAGGGGGAAAGAGAAGAAAGTAAGGGGATAGGGGAGAGGATAAGAGAAATATTGAGTAAGGAGGGGGGTGGAGAGGAGTGGATGAAGGAAATGGATGGAGCAGGAGAACACAAGAAAAAGGAGGAACATGGAAACGGGGGGGGGGGGAGGAAAGACGGGAGTGAAAGAAGGAATGGAATGAATGGAAAGGAAACGGAAGTCGGGAGGAGGAGGGAAGGAGAAGAGAGAAGGACGATAGATAAGTAGAGAATAGGAAAAAGGGAGGTGAGAGGGAGAGAGAGAAAGAAAGGCGGCGAGGAAAATGTAAAGGCGAGCGAGCGAGAGAGAGCAGAGGGAAGCGAGCGAGCGAGTGGCGAGTAGAGTAGCGAGCGAGCGTGCGAGAGAAAGGCGAGAAGAAAAGGAAAAGCGAGGTTAGAAATAAGACGTAGTATAAGACATATTTAAATAGAATAAGGTAGAATAAGAACGTAAGATAAGCAATGTAAATAGAAAAGAGTGTAAAGAGAGAAACGGGAGTCTTTTTAACCCGAAAGGGAACCAAATAAAGAATTACATACATACATACATCTGCAGTAGCTTCCATTTCAATGGCGCCCCCTGATTTTTCAAAATTTGTGGTTGCACCTGCTTTTATTTCTGAAGATGAAACGTTTATTTCTAAAATTGATAAAATAAATAACAATTGAAAATATACATGAAAGCTTTTTAATACTATAATAAAATATAGTGATATGCATAAAAGGGAAGAAGAGCAAAGTCAAAGGAAGTATTATTTGCAATAATGCAGTAAAAGAAAACAATTTTGTATTTATCTTCTTTAGAGAAACATTGATGCAGTATATGTATTGCATTTATTACCTGTAAATAATGCAGGCTTAAATATCGTAGGAACCGCAAATGCTTTTAAGCGCAATCTGTCCTTAGCCTACCGAAAACGGTTAGGTTCAAAATGATCGGAACATAGAAGGTCATCTTTCGTTGGTGTTTCGGCGACGCCGAAGATTCGAATGGTCCCGCGCAACGTTCGACGACTATCGACGAGACGAACTCTCGATCGATTACAGCGCCGTTCCCCCCTCTCTAGGTCACGTGGATGTTCGCCTCGTCGCTCGCCGGAACCGGCTTTTCGGCCATTGTATATCAAACTGCGTAAGCCTAAGTGCGTCTCCTCAGTTTCATATTCAAAACCCTTCTAATATTTCGTTGACCGTCGTTTAAGATATTAATTTTTTACCTTCGCTGTTGATAGACCTTCGCGCTAACCTAAGTTAAACTCAAACTTTCGAGCCCATCGCAGTATAATTCATCGACCATCGTAGAAAAAATAGAATCGCGTCATTGTTCGTCGGACCAGCTCACCTGTTGTATTGACTGATCGATAGATCTACCAATAAACGATCAACCTTGTTGTGAACATTGTGCCTAAGTTTTTTTTTGAGTGTGTGCATGTGTTTTTCCTTTTCCTCAAACCAGATCCTCGCTCGAACAGTTGGAAAATAATTTTGCAATGGTATGCCTGATAACCATTTCTGAAGCTGTGCTGAGTTTTGGAGAGGAAATCTACACTATGGTTAATATAATTACTATACATAATAATATTTATAGGAATAGGGTTACCAATAAAAATATATTTACTTGCGAAATGTACGATTTCCTTCATGTTTAGGCTCATTACAATAAATACATTTGTTCTGATGCTTCAGTGTATGAAAAATTGTCGGAATGCTTCCCTGCCGTAATTTTACAGTCCCATTTTCTCTTGTAAAGCAGTCCTCCGAAAAATGTTCAGAGCACAATCGTAAGTGTTCAAGCGGTTGCTTATTGCCTTCCAGGCGCAAATTTTCGAGCCAAGACTGCAACTCTGGCTTTTTTATTGGAAATCTGAATGGCAGGACAAATGTAATAGTTTATTTTTTGTTTATTTAATTTGTAAATATCACGGTACATTATCTTATGTACAACTTAACCATATATAGATAATATATTTGTATTCTATTTATAAACAAATTTCACGTAAAACAAAAAGCAATAAACTATTTTTAACATAAGCTACATTTAGTATTTACTTCAAAAACTATCACTGACTTGTATACATATAATAAATTAAGCGTTACCGGTGAAGAGATCTATATACACGTTTATTTTTATCAATAGTTTTTGCACAATACACGCACTTCATTTTTTTACTTTATTATAATTTTTTATTGAAAGCCCACTGTACACTTGACTAGGTTAAATGAATATAAACGTAGCTGTTGTTACGGGTTCACGAACGCTCACAACGGCTTACGATGACACCCGAAAATGACACGCTTTTTCCAGTATGGCGCCGTTCATATTCGCTCAGAAAATTTGCGCTAAAGTAGGGGGCATTCGCTATCCATATAATATAAATCAGTGGTTACAACGCGTCGCTAATACGTCACAGGCCGAAAAAGAGCGATTTTCGTTCATTAACGAATAAGTTTGTCAATAAACATTTTAAAACAATAAAAATGTTCTCCGTCCATTTGAGCGGACGGAGGCAGAAGCGGCGAATAGAACAACAAAATATAAAATATTAAATGTAAACGCAATACTTATTTCATATAAAATAAATTATCGACTGTTCTCGAAGAGTTTTCGATTTCCCACTTCCTCTTTCTCTCTCTCTCTCTCTTTCTCTCCCTCCCTCTCCCTCCCTGTCCCTCCCTATCCCTCCCTCTCTCTCCCTCTTCCTGCCCCTCTCCCTCACCCTCTCTCTCTCTCTAACCCTCTCTCTCCCTCTCTCTCTCTCTCTCTCTCTCTCTCTCAGAGGTGTCAGACGCGTTTCAAGTGAACTCCGTTAAAAACGAACATTTACCATAGAAGATTATTATAAAAAACTATAAAAACATTACAAAAATGTGCAGATTAGCGTAAGGAACAGTTTAAACTAAAAAATTTATCAGATAGATGCTAGCAGTGAAGGTAGTGAGACATTTTTCGTGAAAATTGACGGCTGTGAATTCAGAAATAAAACCAATAGTGCTATGTCATGCTTAGTCGGCAGTGCTGAGTCATCGATTATGTTTACATCGTAGAGGACAGAGTGAGCGCGTGAAACACAACTCTTATTGTTAAATCGGTAATCACAGGTATAACGGTAACTGCAAAGGTAAAGTAGGATAGGTCATGAAATATTGACAGATAAGATGGATATAAGTATAAATACGAAAACGGGAAGAGTGATAGCATGTAGACAATGTAAGAAAGATATGAAGACAGAGATACATAGATGCGATGTATGTGATAAAGATTTTCACCCGAGCTGTATAAAGCTGCATAAAGTGTTCAATCGGGACAATGAACTAGTACCGTGTAAAGGAAAAAGTGAAATTCAATATATTGCAAGTGCTAAAGGGAGGAGCGCATCAAGTAGTGAAGCGCCAGTATCAAGCATGGAGACTAAAGTGGAGCAAATGTACAAAATGATTGATTAAAGAGATAAAAGAGGAAACAATAGGTAAATCGTACCTCAAAAGAGCAATACAGGAAACTGTAGAGGAAGAAATGGAAAAAGTAAGAAGCGAGATGGAAGAATAGAGAACTATCGAGCTACAACAGATTGTGCAAGATACCGTAAAGAAGGAATTTATGAATATGAGAGATGTGATGGCAATGATGGAAGCAAATAAGCCAAAAACCTGCACGGAGAAAAGCTACAGTAAAGCAGTAGGAAAGAAGCAGGAATCAGTTATTATTATAAAACCCTTAGAAGAAAGTGAAACAAAAAAAGCAAATGGAGGAGCAATAGTAGTAGGATGTGAAAACAAAGAACAAGCCGAAAAATTACGGAAAAAAGTAACGAGTGATATGGGAAGAAAGTACGCCATACAGGATCCGAAGAAGAAGAAACTAAAAATATTCGATATTGAGAGCGAAGACTGTGAAAGGGAGCAAGAATTTTGGAATAAAATTGAAGAACAGAATGGACTTCGGACGAACAGCATACAAGGGAAGATTGTGCATAAGACGATGCGCGGAAAGGAGAGGCGGACTATAATTATTGCAGAAGTTGACGTCAACACACATCAAAGGATTCAGGAGGAAGGAAAGCTGAAAATTGGGTGGAACATCTGCAGAGTACAGGAATACATAGGTATATTAAGGTGTTTTAAATGTAGTGGATATTAACACTTTGCGAAGGATTGCAAAAAGAACACAGCGTTTGGTAATTGTGCGGGCGAACACGCGACAAAAGAATGTACAGAGCAAATAAAGAAATGTTAACTGCGAGGAGAAAATCAAAATCTTTAAAATTAAAACGGTAAACTCGAACTACTCAGCGTACGACATAAATTGTCCACGCTATAAGAAAGAATGTGAGAGACAGCGGAATAAAATATATAGTAGTATATAGCAAAAAGGTCACTGTAGGGGAAAAAACGCAAAAATGGTTTGCTTAAATGCACAAGGCTTCATGAGTCACAAGGATGAAATTGAAAATTTACTGATAGGAAAAATCAGACCGAGTATAATAGAGTGAACAGAAACGTATGTTAAAAATAAGGTCAAAGACCATGAATTGGAAATCAAGGGATATGTATGTGTACGAGTAGACTCAAAATTCAGCAGAACAGGAGGAGTCTTAATGTATGTCGAAAGGTCAATTACCTACGAAGTAAAAGAGATAAATACGTGCGACAGCAATTGGTGGTCAGTGACAATGAGAATAAACGAAAAGAAATACAAAGGGACGCTGATGGTTGTGTGCCATTCGCCAAGTGGTAGTGAAGCAGCATTTATAGACTTTCTAGAAGAAATGGGCAACAAGGACCTACTGAATGGTAGTGTTATAATAATGGGAGACTTTAATATGGACATGAAAGTTAGAAACTATTGTCAAAATAAATTAATTAGAGTAATGAACGCCGTAGGTTTGAAATGAATGGTAAGTGAACCAACCAGAATAGTAGATGCATCAGAAACAGTTTTTATAGACCTAGTTTTTACAAATGAGGAAGTAGAGGTTAAAGTTGAGCACGAACCAAAGATTACAGACCATTCGGTGATTGTTATATATTGAGGAGAGTGTGAGAGAAAGAGTGAGAGTGTAATGATTGTAAAGAGATATTATAAGAGAATGGATATGGGTACAATTAAAAAACTTAATTGAGAATAACGTAATTGGTATCGAAGGTACTGATGTCAATGATGTAACAAATTTAACAATTAAGGCAATTGTCCGGTCACTTGATGAGATGGCGCCTATAGAGATAATCACTCTGCAAAATAAGTGGCGAGGTAAACTATGGTTCTCAGAGGTGATACGCCAAATGGTAAGACGTAGAGACGAGGCTCATAAAATAGCGCGCACAAACAAGAAGGGAAGATTGGGAACTATTTCGACAACTTAGAAATACAGTGGTGAAGAAATGCAGAAAGGCCAAAAGAGAGTATGTTGAGTCAAGGTTAGATAAAAATAAGAATAACCCGAGGCTAATGTGGCGATCCATTCGAGAAATGACGAAAGGCAGTTCGAACATTGATAACACGTATAACGAGATCCAATGTGGAGGCACCTGGTACAGCAACACAGAGGAAATGGCAAATATTTTGAATAGATATTTTGTAGATAGTATATCGGACATCTTAGAAAATAATGAGCATGATACAGGGAAAATAACAATAGAAAAACAGGCTGAAAGTAAACTGGAGGACTTTAGGACCATCAATGTAAACGAATTGAAGAAAATCGTAAACGATTGGAAAATAAAAGTGGCACAGAGGAGGGAATAACAACGGACATAATGAAAAGGGTGGTGGAAGTAACGGGATTGAAAATATGTGAAATAATGAATCAATCACTAGAGGAGGGAATGTTCCCGAATGAGTGGAAGGAAGCCATAGTAATACCGATACCAAAGATAAAAGGAACAAAGAAAATAGAAGAATTCCGACCAATAAATAAACTACCAATATACAAGAAGGTCCTAGAAATAATAGTTGATAGCCAGCTAGTTAAATACCTGGGAAGCAACAAATTATTGGATGAATGCCAGTCAGGTTTTAGAGCCAAACACTCATGTAAGACGGCCCTTCAATGGGTAATATCGAGTTGGAAAAGAAGTATCGGTGAAAGAAAGGTGATAGGTGTTGTCTTCTTGGATCTAAAAAGAGCGTTTGAAATGATAGACAGTATATTACTAAAGAAAATGGAAAGCTACGGAATAGCAGAAAGAGCAATAAGGTGGTTCAAGAGCTATTTAGAAAATAGAAGCCAGAGAGTGAAATTTAATGGAATATTATCAGAACCTATCGCTGTAAAGTTAGGAGTACCGCAGGGGTCAGTACTAGGACCGTTATTATTTTTAATATATGTAAATGATATGATATGACAAAGGTAGTTTGTCGCAATTGCAAAGTTAGATTATTCGCAGATTATGCACTGATATATACAGAAGGCCACTCGAGCCAAGAAATAAACGACAACCTTAACGCTCAGATGGAACAAATCGAGCATTGGTTAAAAGTGAATAGACTGAAATTGAATGTCAATAAAAAGAAAGGTATGCTAGTCAGAGGTATTAGGAAAAAAAGTAACGGAGAAAAACGTAAAAGTAAAACTAGAAGAGGTACTACTAGAGGTGGTCAGTGAGATCAAATACTTAGGGGTAATTATAGATAGAAACCTAACCTTCGCCCCGCATGTCAACTATCTGGGAAAAAAGATAGGAGCGAAATTGGGAACTTTTCGCAGAATTAGTACGGATTTGGCGTCATACATGAGATGCACAGTATACAAAACGATAATAGCCCCATTGTTTGAGTATTGTTCATCTATATTACTGAGTTTAAGTGATCATAATGTGCAATACCTACAAAAATTATAAAACAAGGCAATGAGAATAATATTAAGATGCAGCTACAGAACAAGAATTGGGGACATGCTTGAGACATTGCAATTTATGGCCATTAAAGAAAGAATGGAGTACGACGTGTGCATATTGATATACAAAATGGTAAATAGGGACTGCCCGGGGTACTTGAGCAACACCATAGAACAAGTAAGAAGGGAAGAAGGCGTAGCGACAAAATCAGAAGGTGTGCGAGACTCTATGAGAAGCGCTCGCATCGTAATATACCTCACGCGAGTGCGACGAACTTCATGCCGCTCGCTGCGTACACGTATCGCGGCAGCGGCTCGCCTTAGTTCGCGCGGTCCGCCGCGAGAGCGACACCAGCGGCAACGTTTCGCGTCAACGGTCAGCACGCGTAACGGCTATATAACCACACCGTCGATCGCCGATCGATAGCCACAGTACCGCCAGCAACGATCTGCAAAGGATCTCTCCGCAAGGCTATTGTCTGCACCTCGAATGCTCCCTCACGCATCGAGGCATCCAACGAAACACAAGTGACAGCGCAGACTCTCACTGCAACTCATAAAGGAGTGGAAACTCATCACAGTCACCAGGCCTACCAATACGCAACCAGGACTCTTCACTCGTCCACCTCGAGCCACCCTCAGTGCTTGGGACATACGAGTCCGACGCTGGACCTCGCCAAGATGTGGTGCAGCCTGTCCTGCACTTCTATCACCGATTGCGGTTACGCCACCGCTCTCCACTACAACAGCTACGCAGACGGAAATAATACAAGTTCACCAAGGGATACAGGTAACGAGGTCACTTACTTACAACAACGCTGAGACTCAAACCTCATCAAGCAGTGAGTGGGAACTCTTGTCTCCAGTCAAAGGAGCTCCAAGAACCGTCAGGGAGTCGCCTTCATACACGCCACTAGTGCACCTTCGGCAAGGAGTCCGACTCACCATTGCAGAACCTCGACTTTACTGGAGCGAGCGGCCACAAACCCAGCAATGTATTGAGATCGACTTAAATAACAATAAAGCTTAAAGGTTTACACATCTATTCGACTCGCCGATTATTTCGCCACCTACCCCAGCGTTGCGCCTCCACTACTCATTAAGTTCATGAGCTTTCCGAAGAGAAGGATATATACGAATCAAAAGATGTCAAACCAAGGAGGAACAGAGAATGCTGTTGTCTGACGGTTTAAAATTATACAACAACGTTCCGAAAGAGATAAGAGGAGACAACAGAATAAAAATGTTCACAAAAGCGTTAGTGCGACATATCAGGTGTAGAGAAGGCAGAGGAGATAGTCAATGGTAACTTTGTATTTTATAGGAGTATAAATAATATATAATATTAAAATGTAGTCTTATTTTTATAGTATAATATTGTATAAAGTATATAATTGTAAAATACTATGTTAAGCGTCCTGTATCGGCGGAGGTTTTGTGCAGTTGTAATGTAGCAAACAAAGCTGATACAGATCTCTCTCTCTCTCTCTCTCGGGGGGGGGGGGGGGGGGGGGGGGGGTCAGGCGGGGAGAAATGACCGTTACTCGTACTTATTATAATCTTCGCTAATTCTTACAGCCGTCCCACACGACTTTTTGAACGAACAAAACTTTGGCAAAAAGGCAAGGGATAGACGCCCGCAAAGAAAAGGGGGGGGGGGGGTATACAACTCAAATAATATAAATGGAGGATAGATCGTAATAACGATACGAGTGCCGATAACGTTGACATGTGCAAACACTTACCGGTCCGTTGCAAGGTCCACGTTCTCGTCCTTTTCTTTCCTCCTTGTCGTCCGATTCCTTCCTCGTCTCATCTGTCTCTTTTCTCGTTACTTTCTCACCTTATCCTCGCTCACTCACTGTCCGCACTCACACTCCACTCGTACTCTCGCAAACTCCCAGAAAATAGAAACTTAATCCCCATGCCCACAAAAATAACAGTAAAGTATCTAGGAGTCCATCTAGACAATCTGCTCAAGGGCAATAAACACTGGACAATCTAGATAGAAAAAGCCAAAAACCGATATTTTTCACTATTCAGATTATTTCACAACAAATCCATCTCCCCCACTGCACGTGTAATAATCTACCAGATCTTAATTAGGCCCATCCTCACATACGCCGCCCCTGTTTTATGGAATCTAGGCGCAGCCCAAGCTGAACAGTTAAGAATTTTTGAAAGATCCTGCCCTCGAGCAGCTCACTATCTACACAGATCCGCAGAATCAACCTACCACCATAGAACAAAAAACTCCATAGTCTACAATACCGCAAACATCAACAGAATAGACAATTTTATCATCAAACTCACCAGAGACTATTACGCCGACGCGATATTATCAAAAAACCCCACAATAAAAATCTTTCATCACTCCGACCCCATCTTCACCAACTCTGTGGCAAATACCGGATAGATACAGCCTGAATCCTTTATACTACACGACCGTGCATGCATTATACAAGATCAGAACAGAACATTCCAATACTCATGCACCTAAAGCGCCACGCAGCAAACAACAAACTTCCACTCTCTTACGCCTATATACAAAATACAGACAAAATTTACTTTATGATACCTCCATCCCCAACGTAGACAAATTCAATAATCACCGCCTGGACAAAAAATACTACTGGCTAGACAGAACTGCAACACACATCAATGACTGATAATCGTAAGATTACACTCTCTAGGAACAATCCCGCACCGAAAACGTAAAAGAAGAAAGCAAACAAGACAACCTATATAGGCATAATATCAATACAACACGTATAAACAATGAATAGAAACAAATACTAGAAATAATGCGGCACTATACATATCAAATAACATATGCAGCACTCAGAATGAATATACTCATCTATCCCCATCTCTCCTTTTTCCAATAATCTACACAATTCCACAGCATACACAAACACGAAACACTTCGTAATTATATAAGAAACCAATCAATATCTAACGTGTTTTTTTTTTGCAACAACTCAAAACATACAACTTTTTTCCCACGAACATAATACACAAGAATAAAATTAATATGCCACATACTAAAGCCTAAATAAGATAACGCTATTATCAATATAGAAAATACACTCCAGACTTCGAGACGCTTACTTAACTTAGACTAAAGTCTAAACACATGTAAATACCATTGTACGCTTAGTTTTTAAAGTTTTCTAGTGGTAAAAAAACCCTCGAGGTATGGCTATTCCATTCTCTTGTAAATAAAATAACCTTATTAAAAAAAAAAAAAAAAAATTGGCGCTTCGGCCTACCGCTCATACGTCCCGCATTCGAGTCCCCGGATGAGTGTTTTTTTTTTCTGTTTCTCTAATTTACTCCGAACGAGCATACGAATCGACATTTTCAACTAGAGCCGAACTAAAAAACGAATATAAAAATCTGTGAACAATTATTGGAAAGAAAGAATAAATAAAATCAAACCAAACGACCCGAGGCGCATGTTCCCGGACTTGAACAGAATTTTTGACCCAAAACGGCAATAACCGTACCGATACTGACTATCACATGTAACAAATTTGATGCGGTGCTGTGCGATACCCCGATCGACGTGGACGCATTGGACTTTGACGGTGTTGGGAACGATACGATTAAAAACGATACGGACAAACTAAACGCGATCGGGGCACATTTCGCGGCGACGTATACGCAAAACGAAACACTAGGACAACCGGGGCTATGCTAGGGATGCTCGATATATATTGATGTATCGAAAACATCGATGTTTGCTATTTTAGGTATCGAAAATATCGATGTTTGCTATTCGATGTATCGCTTACTTTCGATGTTTAACGATGTATCAATGTACAGGGTGGAAAGAAAATAGTGGCCGCCGCTTCGCCACGTGATTCTCCAGCTCGAGATCGATGGAGATCTATCAAAACTTGTATCCGCAAAATTGACCTTGACACTGAAACCGCAAGGTAAAATTTTTTTATTGGCTTAAAAAATTCAACGCGTCAAGAGGAACAAAAGTCTCAAAGGGACCATAGGTCGGAGATACGCCCTTCAAGTCGAAATAACAACTTCAAGTTGAAAAAAATAAAACAGCTGGATTCTTTCCAAATGTTCTACAGGTGGCTTTGAATTCACAACATTAATCGTGACGGAAAAGCTTTCCACTACTCAGCCGGGAAATCACGATATCTCCAGCCAGGGTGTGCCTATTTTGCACGATGTCTGCAGACTATTTGCGTTACCCAGAATGCACCACGCGCAGGTTGTCTGCGCAGCATCTCGTGTGTGTGTGTGTGTGTGTGTGTGTGTGTTTTTTTTTTTTTTTTTTATTTTTATAGAGGAGGATTGAAAATGCATTTACGCATACCCGAAAGGGTTATGTGGGACTCGGCCATTCCTGGCAATACCCACTAAAAACATTCCTCCTCTCGACTGCTGTCCCCCCCGCGGAAACCGCCCAAAAGGCTTTACTTCGCGAGGGGCAGTCTACGCCTCAGACGGCCCTTCTGTCACGCGCTCGGACTTCAAGCGCGTCTGCCTCTACGCTCTTCCATCCTCCTGATGGAATTCAGCTTGTCCACAATGGACGTGGCGAGGGTGACCACCGCGTCCCAACCATCCTGTGAGCCGAGCAGGCATCTTCCCATGCCCTCGGGTGTCATGGATCCTCTCCATGATGCCCGGAATCGCTCCCGGTCATCGGCGAATCTCAGGTAATGGAATAGGACATGTTCCACGTCCTCGTCGATCCCAGGGCACGCCGGGCATTCCGCGCCATCGTACACGCGAATACGATGTAGATAGCTGCGGAAGCAGCCATGCCCGGTGAGCACCTGGGTCAGGTGGAAAGTTGTAAGTCCAACCTGCCTGCTCGCCCACGCTCTCACATTATGAATCACACGGTGGGTCCACCGACCCTCGCCTGCTGAATCCCATCTCCGCTGCCATTCTTCGAAGGTTCTGCTGGACCATCGATCATCCCCACGCTCTTGATCGTTGCCGTCAGCATCAGTACGTCTACGATCACGGTACACTTTGGCTCTCTCGGCTGCCAGTAGATCAACAGGAGGCAGTCCTGCGATCACCGAGAGAGCAATGTCAGACACGGTTCGATACGCTCGGGCCACCCGCAGCGCGGCAGTCCGGCAGGCTCGTCGGCACGTGGCTCCGTAACTTGCATTGGTGGTCATGGCATCAGCCCAGATTGGAGCCCCGTAGAGAATTACGGAGCTCACAACGGAGGAAAGGAGGAGCCGTCGCGGCTCCTTCGGTCCCCCAACGTTGGGCATGATGCCTGCAAGCCCTCGCGCGACCCGTGATGCCTTCGAGCCTGCGTTCAGGAGATGTTCTCTGAACGACAGCCGCGCATCCAGGATGACACCGAGATAATTCACCGTGTCTACGGTCTTGATCCTGCTATGACCGACCGTGAATGTGGCGTACACCCTCTTCTTCGTCCGAGAGATGAGCACCGCCTCAGTCTTCTCGGCCGCCAGACTCAGCCCATGGTCGCTCAACCAGCCAGCCACTACCCCGATTGAGTCGTCTCCAAGGTGTTGAACCTCATCGATGGTCCTCGCAACGACGACGAGAGCAACGTCGTCCGCGAAGGCCACCATCGACACCCCGTCTGGAAGTGGCTGCCGAAGCAGACCATCGTACAAGACGTTCCAGAGGAGGGGCCCCAGGACCGAACCCTGTGGCACGCCTCCTGTGATATTATAGGAATGCGTGCCGTCGTCGGCGTCGTAAAGCAGGGTCCGGTCCGTCAGGTAGCTCGAAACGACTCTTCGCAGGTATAGCGGCACCTGGAGATCTTGCAGGGCCAGCAAGATCTTGTCCCACCTGGCCGAGTTGAATGCGTTCCGGATGTCCAAAGCGATGATGGCGCACATGCGCTTTGTACACCGGCTGCCACTGATAGCGTCCGTGGCTAGCGCAACTACCCGGCCGATGGCATCCACGGTTGGGCGACCCTGACGAAAGCCGAACTGGTTTTCAGACAGGTCTCCAGCTCGCTGTATGGCTGCCTCTAGCCTGGCACATATGACTCGTTCGAATAGCTTCCCGGCTATGTCTAGCATGCACAGCGGTCGGTAGGAGGAAGGTTCGTCCGGGGGTTTGTTCCCCTTGGACAGAAGGACCAACCTCTGTACCTTCCACTGTGCCGGAAAGCATCCTTCGCGAAGACATGCGCTGAATGTATTCCCGAAAATATCGGGAGCATTCACCGCAGCGGTCTTTACGGCCAGGCCAGGGACCCCGTCCAGCCCTGGGGCCTTGCGAACGGTGATCCTGCTGGCAGCCATTTTCAGTTCGTCTTCCGTGACGTCTGGCGGCTCGGCTACACCATCGTCTGCCATCAGGCCAGTCTCGGCACGCCGCTTCCGGTGTTCCGGAAACAGGTGTCGGACGACCCTGTCGAGGAAAATTGGACAAGTTGGAGCGGTGGCACCCCTGGGCTTGATCTTGTTCATAACCGTCTTGTACGGTCGGCCCCAAGGGTCACTGTCCACTTCCTCGCAAAAGTCTAGCCAGCACTTCCGCTTGGCGGCCTTGATGGCAGCCTTGAGCCGTTTCCGCAGTATTTCATAGGCCGCCGCTAGCTCCTGGTATTGCGGCCTATGAACGGCTCTTTGGTGTAGCCTACGAGCTCGAAGGCACTCTCGGCGTATCTCTGCGATGTTCTCGTTCCACCAGTATACTGGTGGACGGCCGCGAGGGTTGGACTTCGCGGCCATGGAGGCATCGCAGGCCGCTGTGATGGTCTGCGAGAGGCTTCGAGCTCGCTCCTCGGACGTTCCCTGCACTGTCGCTCCCTCTAACATGCAGAGAAACGTCTCCCGGTCGAAGGTGGCGGGTGCCCATCTCTCTTTCTTGCGTCTGCACGACGCCTCTGCTGTCCTGCTGGTCAGCTGGAGCTGGTATACGAGGGCTTGATGGTCGCTGCCCGTGTACCGATCGCTAACTTTCCAATCGAGCCCTTCCCCCATCAGTCTAGGATCGACGAAGGTCAGGTCGATAATGGACGTCCTGCCACCCTTTGAAAAGGTTGGCTTGGAACCCGTGTTAGCGATCTCCAGCTCCAGAATCGCGAAGGCCTCGAGGAGGGCGCGACCGCGATTGTTGGTACTCGCGCTGCCCCACTCCGTCGCCCATGCGTTAAAGTCCCCTCCGATGACGACCGGCAATCGGGAGGTCCTAGCACTGTCGACGATGGCATCGAGGGATCTCAGGAATTCGTCGGTGGTATCACTGGGTGGGAGGTAGCAACTGTATAATCTTATACCCGCCACCTCCACCCAAATGAAACCGGGCTGGGAGGCGGCCATTTTGTTAGATATTTGGAGGTTTCCGCATACCCAGATGGCCGCCTTGCCGGTCGAGTCCCCTACCCAGTTTGGTTCACTGAGATCCCTGTACTCCTCGTTGACGATGACTACGTCGGCCTTCTCTTCCCTGACCAGCTGAAACAACAGGTCCTGGGCCACAGCACAGTGGTTCAGGTTTATTTGGAGCACCTTAGCCATTGCTGGTCGATGCCCCAACCTCCTGCACTGCCTGTCGCCTGACTGCGCAGTCCACAGCCCTGTGACCCTCTTTGCCACACCTGTAGCACTGCCTCGATCGGTCGACCTCGCTTTTGCAGTCCTTTGCCAGATGCCCAGTTTCATGACACCTGAAGCAACGGGAGGATGCTTGGCGCGGCCGAACCCGGCAATTCACCCATCCGACCCTGAGCCTTCCGCTTTGCAACAGCTTTTTTGCTGCTGCGGCGGGAAGCAGGATGGTAGCCGCCTGGGTGCCACTGTAGGAGTCCCTGAGTTTAACATCCTCAGGGGTTACAGCTCCTGGCCCAATCGCCGCAGTGATGGCCTCTGCCACCTCTTCTACAGTTGTGGCCCCATCCATGTCCTTGACGACCAGGACTTCCCTGTGAGTCAGCGTCTGAACGACCGCTGACTCCACTAGGGTGGACGAGACCAGTGTCTGTAGCAGTGGGGTCTCCACACCAGGCTTCCCCAGCTCCAGGAGTAATTCTCCGACACGGGTCCGCCTGATGCGGGTCACTCTATCTCCCAGGGCTTTGAGGTCAGGTGCGGCTCTTACCCTTCGGAGGATGTCGGCATACGACACCTCACCCGTTGCCCTGATGTGGATCGCATCAGGGCGGGGGGGTCTAAGCGAGACCTTGGGCATTGCCTGCCTTTGGTCGCGCCTGCCGACATCCTCTTTCCGCAGCGGCTGCTGCTCTCTTTTCTTCCCCTTTTTGACGACTGTTGCCCAGTCGGGGTCTTTCGGCTGGGTAACCGGCTGCTGCCGGGCTTCCGCAGGCGGGGGCAGATCCGTCTCCGGCGTCGCCCCTCTCTTCTTCTTCTTCCGCTTCTTTCTCGCCGCCGGAGACTTTGGCGGCGAGGGGCGCTCGCGGTCTATGTTTTCGCGGGGTGGCCGGTCGGTACGAAAGAGAGGCGAGGTTTGACTCGACCCCTCCTTGCTCGGCCGTGCTACCCGGGCTGGCGTTTCCGCGGGTCGCGCCACCGCAAACTCTTTTAGTGCCCTTAGGGTGCCCCGAGCCTTCACCTTGAGCTCTGTATGGAGGTTCTTCTTCTCTAAGATGAAGCCCACCAGCGACTCAAGCTCCCTAGTTAGGCGCTGAAAAGCCTCTTGGCCCTTCAGCGTCAAACTCTCGCCACCTGCGTCACTTGTCGCATTACACACCACAGAGGCCGAGTGACCCACCTCTGCAGTACTGCGGTCGTTAGATGACGACGTCCCGGGGCCCGCTTGGTCACCCCCGACAGACGCCGGTACTGGGGATCCGTACCCCTGCACCGTAAACGTGTTTTCCTTCGTCCTTTCCATCGTGATTTGTTGACGGGGTTAACTCCCCTGCTGTTGGTCCGCGGGAGGGCTTTCCTTATATGACCCTCCTGCCCTCTATATCTAGAGGGCGTTCCCCTATCCGCCACCTGGGGACGCGCCACGTAGGGGTTACAGCCTCCCCCCGTGGTGTGTGTGTGTGTGTGTGTGTGTGTGTGTGTGTGTGTGTGTGTGTGTGTGTGTGTGTGTGTGTGTGTGTGTGTGTGTGTGTGTGTGTGTGTGTGCGTGTGTGTGTGTGTGTGTGTGTGTGCGGACCCCAAGGCTCGTCAATTCCTCGGTATTTTTTTACTCCAAACCACGTGTGCGTTGAATTTTCTTCCCGTGTGGAGGGCGTGGGCTCAATCTCCGTTTTAGGCTGCGAGCGTGCTTATGCAATGGAGGGCGCCATGTGGACGGGACAGAGCAAGCGGGCATGCTAAGCGCCATTGGGGAAAATTGCACAATTCTTTGGATTCCGCGTCAGCGCCGTCGCCGCCAGCGTAATCAGTAACACGGAGATTGAGCCCACGCTTCTCGCATGAGAAGGAATTCAACGCACACGTGGTATGGAGTAAAAAAATACGGAGGAATTGACGAGCCTTGAGGTCCACACACGAATAAAATGAAACACGCACATACACATACACACTTTCACACGGCATGCTGCGCAGGCAACCTCCACGTGGTGCGTTCTGGGTAACGCAAATAGTCTGCAGACATCGTGCAAAAT
Organism: Netelia fuscicornis; assembly: GCA_946811545.1. Classification (NCBI taxonomy): domain Eukaryota; kingdom Metazoa; phylum Arthropoda; class Insecta; order Hymenoptera; family Ichneumonidae; genus Netelia; species Netelia fuscicornis. The sequence continues at coordinate 23,916,680 of OX328013.1, forward strand.
AGGCAGACCCTGGCTGGAGATATCGTTATTTCCCGGCTGAGCGGTGGAGATCTTTTCCGTCACGATTAATCTTGTGAATTCAAAGCCATCTGAAGAATATGCGAAAAGAATCCAGCTTTTCTATTTTCTTTCCACCCTGTATTTCATTCGATAGGAACGAAATACATCGATACATTGTCGTCACGTACAAAACCACAGCACATTTTTTTCTGTTAGCTTGGATCAGCCCCATGACGCGAACCGGAATCGTTGTCTATTGACCCGACCGAATGTGGCGCCAGTAGTGCTGCACGAGACTCGCATTCGTCGAAGAATACTCAATACCTCTAGCACCACCACAGTCTTGCTATTAGAAATTTTGCAAGAGACCCCCTGGTATTACAGTTTTTTGTTGTTTACATGCAATTTCCCGCCACTGATTGTGAGAACAGACCTACACATAGTATATTGTATTAAAACTATCAGCGTGTACCAATTCTATTTGTATGTACGAGTATATATGAGCTGTTAGACGAAAGGTGAACGACGTGCAGTGCAAAAGCGTTTATTTTATAACTGTGATTGATGGATAATAATATAGGCGGTCACATTTCGTAGTTTTGGTTTTAGGTTAGGTAATGTTTTTCTTTCAATTTCATCTGAACCTAATACGAATAACATGAAGTATGTTACTTCGATAATTATTGCAACGATTAAGTAATTCAAAACTAAGATAAAATTAAGTAAGCACGAGATGTATTTCAAGATTTTTTGTACACTTGGTTATTGTATTGCATTGTATTGTATTGTATGATGGTTTATTGATTCCCCTTAGGGTTACAGTGACTTTCGCTTCCTTTCTCGTTTGTACATTCTCTTACTCTTCTTACATTCTTTGTTTCGTTTTTACAGGTTTCTCCTGATTCTACTTTTTACATTGTCCTTATTCTATCTTATTTTATCTTATTCTACCTTATTTTCTAGTTTCTCCCGCCCCTGCTCTTGCTCTCGTCTTTGTTCATCTCTTTGCCGCTTTCTTGTTTCTTTGTTCTTTCTGCGCGCCTTCTTAGCCTCGCTTTCTCTCTCTTCCCTCTCTCTCATTTTTTTCAATCGCTTTATTCTACTCCTTTCTCCCGCTTTCATCGACTTCCGTTTCCGCTTCATTCATTCCAATCTTTCTTTCATTCCTTCCTACTCCTCTCTCGCTCCTTTCTGCCTCTGTCTTTTTCCTTTTCTCCTCCCTTTCTTTCATCCGCCCTTCCCCTCCACCTTTCTCATATAGAATTTTCCTTATTCTTTCTCCTATTCCTCCCTCCTCCGCCCCTTCTCCGCCACATCTGTCTAGTATGTGCTCCCACGTCTCCTCCTCTTCCCCGCATATCCTGTCCTCCTCTCATTTCATTCCCTAATCTAAACCTCTCTATCCTCCTGTATCTTTCCTCCTTCGAATACTAAAACTCTAAGCTAAAACTCCTTCTTCTAATTTCTCTTCAAACTTCCACGCTCACCTTCCTGCCCTCATTCTTATTTCTTCCCTTTTTGATTCTTCCCTTATCATATACCCGGGTGTTCTCCAATCTATTCCCATCGTCCATCTTATGTACCTTTCTTGGGTTTTCTCCATTTCTTTTCTCCCCTTCCACCCCCATATTTTGGCGCCGTACCCCATCACCGTCCAAACCAGCGCACTGTAGGCCAGCGAACCTACAAAAGTGGCCAAAATATAAAAGTGCTACAATTATAGTGAAATTTGGTTTTTAAAGGCTCTTGAGGTCGCTGAATTCAAAATTGAACTCAAATTAAAAAAATGTTTTATTTAAAAAAAATTAGTACACCAAAATGATGAAAAGAAATGTTAAAAAATATAATTCTGATTACTATCCAAAATTATAGCAAATTAAAAATTTTTGTTATTATAATAACTGTATAATTACAACAATATTGTAGTTTGCAGGATCTATCACGTAAATGCGATTTGAGAACTGTTAGTTTAGCTTTTTTTACACGAATCGCTTCTCAACCGGGGTGCTTTTTTATTGTGAGCCCCCTCGCCTCTCACAAACCGGGGTGCTTTTTTTTGTGAGTCCCCTCGCCTCTCACAAACCGGGGTGCTTTTTTATTACGAGCCCCCTCGCCTCTCACAAACCGGGGTGCTTTCTTATTGTGAGTCCCCTCGCCTCTCACAAACCGGGGTGCTTTTTTATTGTGAGCCCCCTCGCCTCTCACAAACCGGGGTGCTTTTCTATTGTGAGTCCCCTCGCCTCTCACAAACCGGGTTGCTTTTTTATTATGAGCCCCCTCCCCTCTCACAAACCGGGGTACTTTTTTATCGTGAGCCCCCTCGCCTCTCACAAACCGGGGTGCTTTTTTATTGTGAACCGGCTCTCCTCTCACAAACCGGGTTACTTTTTTATTAGGAGCCCCCTGTCCTCTCACAAACCGGGATGCTTTTTTATTGTGAGTCCCCTCGCCTCTCACAAACCGGGGTGCTTTTTTATTGTGAGTCCCCTGTCCTCTCACGAACTGGGATATTTTTGCAGTGCAAGTGCACGCAGTGTTTAAATTATTATTTGAAGATAATCTTAGATAATCTTAGACTCTTGATCTTGCCTGAAAAGTTTGACGTGGCTTCTTCGTCATCCGATAATACCAGACCATCTAAAAATTCGAAAGTTTCATGAAGATCTGGAAAAGTGCTATCATTATTTTCATTGTTGCTGCTTATCGGCGTTGCTTCGACATCCGAAATGTATAACAAATCTCTTACATCTTGTGAAAATGATAGCTCTTTGCTCTTTGTAATTTGCGAATTAAGCTTTATGGTGGTTATTATCGGATCCGATGTATCCATTGCTCTATAAAATATATCGGTTAGATTTACTTGACGAGAGTGTTGTCTACTATGAAACCGTCTGTAATTTTTATAGTGTTTATTACGTGCCTCAGATCCTTCTTCGCCCAGCATTCCAACAGGTAATATGCTTGTCCTTATAATGTCTGCACCGTGCATAAGAATCTTATGTAGAGTCGAGGGCATGGGAAACTAAGTATACTGATCGACGTAAATTTGAGCAGTTATCATACATAATTTGTCGAATCGAATTGGATCTATTGGAAGATGACACGATAAAGCTATTAAAATCGTCTTCAAATTACAAAGTAATTGACGATTGAGATTAAGATATTGAGCAAGGAGAGTTGGATTTTCTAAAGCTCGACGTGCCGTGTTTCCATCATTAGTAATGCCATAGCCTCCGACTTTTGGTTTATCCACAATTAAACCCATATTTTTCCAAAGAATTTGTTGAATTAATTTTTTTCGTTTCATAAAAACGGCTTTGTGTTCAGTACTTCTTACTTGCCAGACTTTTGTATCTAATCTATACGAAATATGTAGAAAACATTCAAAAATTCTTATCCATGCATGAAGAGGACTGATACCATACTGAAGCGAATTGGGATCAGGTAAAAAGATACCTGTTTGCTTATCCTTGTTTGAAATATTATTAAATTATTTTGGAGTCCCATGACAAATTGGGCAAGCCTGCATCGATTTAGTATTCGTGATAATATTTAACACCTTCCATCTATGAATGTTAAAAATAGAGAAAAATGTATCCGAATGCAGTTAACATCATCTATTTTAATTTCAACGACTTTTAGATTTCTTGTTTGCTCCTCAATTTCACTTTTTTGCTTTAAAACAACATCTTGCGATTTCCGAACAAAGTGTAATGAAATAGGTCTGCAAAAACTTGCAGATTGAGATATACGGTTATTCCACGAAATTATATTAGATGTTGTCAACCGCAGCGAAATCATAGAAGTAACAAATAAGTTTTCATCCTCATTTGGATTTCCATCTGTAAAGGCTATGATTGCTTATAAACAGAATAACCTGAACTGCCATCAAATCCCCATGAACATACTAAAACAGCTTCCGTAACGGAAACATTAGTATTTTTCATATTTTTAATTATTACTTCGTATTGCAATTTAACTAATCTTTGTGCAGTATGTTCTAATAGAGATTGAAGAGTGTTCAGAAACGTGCGTAGTGTCGGGAGTCCATGCGAGAGGTCAGCAGGTCTCGGCCTTTGACTCTCGGGTGGACTCGGCCGTACTCGCGCGTAACGAGATCTCCCCCACCTGTCAATCGATGAGGGAGATCGATTTCCGGCATCTTCACTTCTAGTTCGGCTTCCATTAGCAAAGGGTTTTGTCGCGCGCTTCTAAGTTTCTTCAATTGTGTCTTTGATTTCGGCTATTCCCTTCTATTACTTCTTATGTCTCTGTGGATTACTATTCTGACCGGCTTTCCTTCGTGGATATTCTAATTGATAGTGGTATTTCTATTAACGCTTTATTCAAAACGACAACGGCTTTCTACTCGGACTTTTCTAACGGCCACGCGGTCGCGAGACCACGCCGACGCCATTAACGCTTCTACCACGCAAGTCGCGAATCGTCTACATTGTATAGTAGTTATAATAAACATTGTTTTTTTGTTGTTAATTCTTTCGGTCTCTTCATCAATTATTTCGCGAGTTAACCCATTTTCACAGTGTTTTTCCGTTCCTTCACTTCCCGGGTCTGCCCCCACCTTTGCAGACAAAGAGATACATCTGCTTTTTTTCGCTTATAATAATGTCTTCTTCCGATGGTCTACATTGTGATTTAGCTTCCCTCACAACATTATACACTACCGGCGGAAAGTTTCCGGACAAAAGTTGAAAACAGTGCGGGTACGTTTTTTTATGCCATTTCGCTAATAGTTGGCCTAGGCCAATTTAAAGAGCAGAGTTTTCCCTTCATTTTGGGTTTTTAAAAAAAAAATTACGATTTTTTTTACAATTGGCACACAGTTTGGAAAACGACAATTTTTGGTCGTTTTTTTTTGTTCTTTTGCAAGTGGACCCCGTTTACTGTAAATCTTTTTTAACGAATTTCTTTCATAATGCTCATAAAGAGGGAAGTCTAAGCTTCAACTTCATTTTTTAGAAAATTGTCTACGATTTTTTTTTTCACAGATATGTCGTTTTTTGAGAAAAAATGGACACTTTGAAAATTGCTCCATAGGACCAAAACAATGAGGTTTACAACAAAATCTCGAGATGGCAAAAAGTTGTATAACTTCTTGCTGAGTTTAGGAGAATTTTTTCAGATTTTTTTTCGTATGATTTTTTTCACCTATTTCCGGTCAGCTCGATTGATCTGAATACTCTGAAAATAATAGAATTAAATTTTTTACTTACATATTAAACTTTGGTCTCTTCGGAGGTTTCTTCGGCGATGGAGTTTCTTCGATGTAAGTAAAAAAATTAATTCTATTATTTTCATCGTATTCAGATCAATCGAACTGACCGGAAATAGGGGGAAAAAAAATTTCGGAAAAAAAATCTGAAAAAATTCTCCCGAACTCGGCAAGAAGAAATACAACTTTTTACCATATTGAGGTTTTGTTGTAAACCTCATCGTTTTCGTCCTATGGAGCGATTTTCAAATTATCTATTTTTTCTCAAAAAAACGACATATCATTGAAAAAAAACCGTAGACATTTTTCTAAGAAATGAACTTGAAGCTTAGACTTCCCCCTTTATGAACATTGTAAAAGAAATTCGTTAAAAATTTTTACTGTAAACGGGGTCCACTTGCAAAAGAACAAAAAAACGACCAAAAATTGTCGTTTTCAAAACTGTGTGCCAATTGTAAAAAAAATCGTAAGTTTTTTTTTAAAAAGCCGAAATGAAGGGAAATCTCTGCTATTTAAAATGGCGCTGGTTACATTGGCCTACGTCAACTACCGGCGAAATGGCATAAAAAAACGTTCCAGCACTGTTTTCAACTTTTGTCCGGAAACTTTCCGACGGTACTGTATGTTGGCCAAATATCGGCACCAGATAACTTGCACTCTAAACGCATATCCATATATAATCTTTTACACATAGAATTCTTCAACATAAATTGCAAAGCTTCTATCGGGGTCTTCTGTTTAACTACAGTTTGAGGAGTGTTTATTAATTTCTTTATTTTTGCTGCGCTTGCTGCAACTTCACCAAGAATTGCATAAAATTCTCTATCACCTGAGTACTTCGCTGCATGACATGCGTTCAGGATTCTTTGGGGATCATGTTTTAATTCGGAACTTATTTTGGAGGCATCTCGACGTTTCGAACGATCAGACATATTGTCAAAATCAATTACTGGACGACGAGAACCTGGTTTCTCTCTGGAACGAGAATTTACGGTAATCAAATACAAATTCCGAATCTAACCATTCTGCATTTTTCACTTCAAATCTACCTTTTATTCTTTTTACAGCCTGAAATTTATAATTACGTCTGGTTCTAACAACATAATTTCAACTCTTCCTTTCCTTTAAGATGAATGTTATCATTACGCAAATTAATTTTTGATAAGATATATGTAACTCCAGAATCTACATTTCCATCTTTTAAAATAACATCCAAGTTTTCTCTTTTTGTAAATTTTAGCGTCATTTTATAGATTTATGTTTCTTTTAAATTTAATTTTGAAGAAATGTAAATGATAGAAAAATAGGAATAGTTATAAGTATGCCAGAAATAAAAAAAAACAAAGAATATAAAAAATGAAAGGAAGAAAAGTTAAAATATGTATAAAATACAGTTAAATTTTAGCAAATTAATGTCAAAAGAGTGGATAAATACTATTAATATACTGCAATTAGATATGATTAAAAATAACACGATATATCCCGTAAAGTATTATGCACTAAAACGGTTTTTGGAAGCGCTGGTCTCTTAAAGCTGCGAGAAGTAAAATAAACTTGTAACTATATCCTATCTATCACGAGGAAGCTTCCTGAGCGCGCAGACGCTTACAGCACTTACAGCATGAAGTCGAGTAAAAGTAAGGACGGAAAGGCACAACGTGCAATGCGTGATGGTTTGCAAGACAAAAGAATCGTGTCATTCTATCCCCACTATTTCCCCACTCCATGCATACGTGATATAAGCGGCTGCTATCTAGCATACAGCCGCACCCTCCCTCGGAGTGCTTATGCTTTATTTTCTCAACTGTACATAAAAAGGAGCAAAAATGAGCACGTGTACGTTAAAATATAAAACTTATAGAATACGTCCATACTGCGTTTTTTTTTCATACGACGTGTTAATACCGGATAAGACTAATCGAAAGGTAGCGCTGCACTGGAAAGTTTGATGATACATTGTAAAATGTTAAAAATATTATAAATATTTTTGATTATATGCACCAACTATTAATTTATAAATGATTCTAATATTTCTATCTATCAAAAAACTTAGAGAATCATCTTCAAATCTTTGAAATCTTTATTATTTTCGATATTTACAAAAACTGATCGCTTCGATGATAATAACATATTGCTTGACTTCATAGTACTGCCAAATTAACATCAATTGATAAAACACTGTAAAAATTTGATTATAACTACTTCAAAGTATATAGATTGTGGTGACATGATCGATTTAATAAAATTTTAAAATTGGTTTTTGGCCAGTTTTTTCGGGTCTCTGGCCCACTGTGCGTTTTCACAAATTTGACGTCTCTCGAAATTACAGTCGCCCTCGTCTCCGGCATATGAATTCAGTACGCCTTGGACTCTTGTGCGTACCCGACGAATATCCCCGGCTCCGATCCCGGCTCGAGTTTTCCTCGATTTTGCGCCTTATTTAAGGGGTTACACCCACTTGCGATTTTTGAAAAAAACTGATTTTTTTATTGCATTTTTTTTAAGTATAAGTATCTGAGAATATGTTCTGAAAATTTCAAGTCGATCTGAACAAAATTGACTGAGATATGAGCGTTGAAAGAGAAGAATCCGTTGTGTAAACGACCGGCTAGTCTGCCACCTGGCGCGCTCGACCTTCTCTCCGATCTTCAATCCATTATTCGCATTAACAATATTCATATAATAGACTGAAATTTATAAAAACATATTTTCGTTGCCTGTTATGGTCTAAACTCGTCAGTAAAGCTCGAAAGTTCGACTATATCAGACGTATATTCCGCCGTTTACAATATTATAAGCGCAGTTTTTATTCATTTTACATTCAAAAATGGATCGAAAAAAAGGTTCGCGAGAAAGAAGAAGCAGTGATAATTTACGGAAATCTCGACCAAAAAAAAGGAAGGGCCCAATCCGATTCGGCCCCAACCTGGCCGAATCGGAAACTGAAAGTTGCAGCACGTCTGCGACGAAACTGAGAAATAATATTGATATGACTGTGAATCAAAGTCCTAATATTGAATATCGCATTTTGAACTTTTGGGTTCTGTTTGCTGCTATTTTTAATTTAGTGAAGTGCAAAACGTGTAATGGAAATATTAAATTTGAAACGGCAAGTTTAAGAGGACTAGGCTTCAAAATCGTTGTGAAATGTGACTCATGTACAGATAATTTGATACCATCTTCTCCTTTTGTGGCACATTCGTATAAAATAAATCGTCGATTTATATTCACTATGCGAGTTCTCGGCATAGGATTGGCTGGAGCACAAAAATGTTGCGGACTTATGGACATGCCAAGGATTTTTACCGTGACTACATATTAAATAATTTTGAAAAGTATTTATGAGTCTGTGAAAACATGTGCAGATGTAATATTTAAAAAAGCCCTACGAGAAGAAATTCAAAATATACCTAATGCAGCAGGCGATGCAACTTCACAATTAACAGTTTCCGGAGATGGATCCTGGAGGAAGCGGGAATATACGTCGTTGTTCGGAGTTACATCAGTCATAGGCTACTACAGTAGAAAAGTACTTGATCTTGTGGTAAAAAGTGCGTATTGTAAAATGTGTGAATCGTGGAAACATAAACTAAATGATGCAGAATACGAAGAATGGTACGAAACAAACGAAGATAACTGCAGTGCAAATCACGAAGGCTCCTCGGGAAAAATGGAGGTGGACTCTATTATCGAAATCTTCAAGCGTTCAATTGAAAAATATAATGTCCTGTACCGTTACTATATTGGAGACGGAGATTCGAAAACGTACACAGGGCTAGTAAATTGTGATCCTTATGACGACGTAGAAGTTATAAAAAAAGAATGCATCGGACACGTCCAAAAGCGTATGGGATCTCGCCTTCGTAATTTAATAAAAAAAAAAAAAAGCTTGGTGGTAAAGGACAGCTGACAGAAAAATTTATTGCCAAGCTCACTGTGTACTATGGACTTGCTATTCGACGTCATTCTGCTTCTGTTCACGATATGCATGAGGGAATATGGGCGACATTCGATCATTACAGTTCAACCGATGCAAATCCATACCATGAGAGATGTCTAACCGGTGAAGAATCATGGTGTTCGTATCAACGAGCTCAGGCGAGAAACGAGGCTTTCCAACACGATTGTAGACCACTTCCATCAAATGTATTGGATGCCATCAGACCTATATACAACGATCTGAGCAAGGAAACTTTACTCGAAAGATGCGTCGATGGCTTCAATCAAAATAACAAGGAAAGCTTCAACCAACTGATTTGGAAAGTTAGCCCAAAAATCGTCTCGAGTGGAGCCATCGTTGTAAATTTATTTTACAACAATCGCTTGTATTGCCGTTGGACTATTCAACGAAAGTTCAAAATCATTATTATTTTGTTTGAACTTAATCGGAGTGAGCTGTGGGCATAACGCGCACGAATACGCTGATAAAATTGACGAAGCACGGATTGCACTGGCAGAGAGACGTGCGGCCGAGAGCACTCGTGAAGGAAGAATGTTACCAAGGCAACATCAAATTTCCGTTTTGCAAGCGGCATCGTCGGCGGAAGAACTTCTGTATGGACCCGGAATAGATGACTCTATGTAAGTTTACAAAAAAAAATATTTTCTCCGTGTAAACTAAAATTGAAACATTAAACGCGTTTTTCTCAAAACGGCATTTCTGAAGTCGGTGACCAAGATTACTCGAACACTAATGAACCGATTTTCTTGAAAGTTTTCAGGCTTATTTAATACATAAAAATGTAGTCTTTAATCGATCGATTTTTTTCGTTAAAATCGAACCATTAACTTTGACTGTCTGCCATTTTGTGAAAAATGAATATTTTTTCAAATCCTTCGATTAAAGACTAGTTTATACTTATATTTGACTAAATCCATCCGCATTTTTGTTTCAGATCATCTACTTCGCCGCAATGTTGGTCACCGCAAACCATGTATATAAAAACAATTATTTCATTGACGGCCATTTGCCACTAAACAATGCAATATTTTTCAATAAAAAAATTACTGAAAGTTCTTTAGTTCAAGTTCTTTAAGATGGTATATTGAGTGATTAAAAAAGGTTTGTAGTTTTCTTTAAAAAAATTCATGAAGAAGGCCGTTTTTTGGGCTACAAGTGGGGATAACCCCTTAAGACAAATGCTTTCGTACCAAATACCTGAAAATACGCTATTGTGGGCGTTTTCCCCTACCACTCCCTAAATGGTATCCAGCCATTTAGTACACTCGTCGGGCAACGGTTCCAAGTATAGTTGGCGGTATTGAATGCCTCTGCCCAAGAGTGAGGGGGGGGGGGGGGGGGCGTGCCTGACGCATCATACACCGCGTCGACTCGACTAACGCATGATTTTTTCTCTCCGCAATGCCGTTTTGTTGTGGCGTGTGCGGCGTTGTGAGCCTACGTTGCACTATGCTCTCGGAGGAACATGTCGAACTCCTTATTGCAGTACTCCTTGCCGTTATCTGACTGTAACGCTTTTATCTTTTTCCCTGTTTGTTTCTCAACTTCTTGCTTAAACGTTTTAAATACGTCGAACACATCGGACTTATGCTTAAGGAAATACACCTCACACCATCTTGATTTATCGTCGATGAACGTGACGAAGTGTCGTTTTCCTGCCATCGACGCGTGTCTCATCGGGCCGCACACGTCCGTGTGTATTATGTCTAACAAGTCGCTCGTTCGATCTTCAACACTCTTTGGGAAAGGTAATTGCGTTTGCTTTTCTCGGATACAGATTTCGCACCCGGGTAGTTTTTCACTATCCTTAATTTCGAACCCGTATACCGAACCGTTCTTAGCCATTAGTTTTAAATCGCGCTCATTCAAATGCCCCAACTTCTGGTGCCAAGCATTTATGCTTGATTTTTCGATACTTATCTCGGCAGCTCTTGCACTCTCTCTAATTTTGTCCACAAAATATAAATTTCCTTGACTAGTCGCACGCATCACTATATGTTATTATTGTCCTGATCCGCTATGACTGCGTTCGTTTTTCAAAACGTCACGGTGTGCCCGTAGTCCGTTGCATATGCTACGTTTTTCAAGTTAATCGTTCTTTCACATTTACCAGTATCCGTTATAATTTGAATTTGACCAGATCCTGATATTCGCGTGCTCTCAATGTTTGCCAAGCTCACTTCGGCATTTGTCTGCGTAAAATCGTCGAAAATCTTTCGTTCGTAAAATCGTCGTACTAAGCATCGACGATGGACCCGCTTTTCCTCCACTGTTTTCCGCGTTTCTTGCACTTTGGGCATTTTTGTTCTGGTTGCAGTACGTTGCGATATGACCTTTCTTATGACACCTGTAGCATACGATTTCTCGATTCGGCTTAAAAGCTTGCGCGTCTTTTTCCACAGTCTTTCCGCCATGTTTTTGCTGCCTTCTTTTATCGCCTTAGTTGCGCGGATACAGCGCGCCTTGGCCACTTCCGATTTGCGCACAGTGTCCCTCATGGCACTCCATGATTTTTACTTTCACCTGTTCCAGGGACGGAAACTCTTTTTGCGTCTCTATCGCCGTTCGAAATATTTCGTACTTCCCCTCCAAGCTATTAAGTAACAAAATTACCAGCATTTCCTCATCCACTTCAAGTTGTACCTCCCTAAGTCTTTTGACCGTCTGGCAAGATTCCGTGATGTGCTTCTTAACGTCATCACCTTCCGGCATTCTTCTGAGAGTCAATTTTTTTAACAACAACGCTTTTCGCGCTGGGCCGTCCGATTCGTACGTGGTATTGATATTCTCCCAAATTTCTCTGGAAGTTTCCAGATCGTCGTACGCCGCTACCTCATCGATGCCGATCACGATCAATAGCTGAGACATAGTATTTCGGTCCCTTCTTGTCCATGCGCTTAATGCATCGGCTCCGGTCTCTGGTTTTCTGTCTTCTTCGATCACGAGATCCCACAAATCATTTCCCATGAGTACGCCTTTTACCTATGCCTTCCAAGATCTGTAATTGCCCGCCGTCAAGGGCTCAACCTTTAACGCAACTGCCGGTGTTCGCTAATATCGATTTATTAATCCCAATAGACAATCCAACGACTTATTCAAGTCGACGCCGCGGTGTTCCCGCTAAAAGTTAACTCGTCGCGGTACACCGCGCTTATACCGGCGTCCTAATCATCACTACTCGCGCACCTCATGCTATCGACTTTTCTCGAACGCTTTCCTAAGAACCAAAGATTGATCTACTCGTTATTCATATGAGCTGGGCCCATAACCTAATGAAAGTATGTGGATCCGGAGTAAACAATTTGGGTACACTGGTTCTGATAAAAGACGTATATTATGAAGTGTATTTATGTATATATATAAGTGAACACGTATCTAGTTTATACAGGTAACTGTGTGCCATCGCGTACCGCAACGACGGTTCGCTTCGTACCGACGTTGAACCGCTTGTGTCGCAAGTACGTTCGAGCGGAGATAAAAAAAAAACCGTTGACCCAGGTCTATTGTGTATTTCGTATACAGACGCGTCGAATTGTCATGAGGCCATCGGTCAAATTGTCTTTCTTTCGATCACGATCTTCGCTTATCCTCAATAATATGCATCCACAAGCATACGCAGCAAATAATATTAATCTACTATAAATGTTTTCTTTGATAATGAAATCGAAAAAATGCCATTGAAAATACAATGTTTTTTTTCGAGTTGCCGTTGTTATAAGAATGCAAGTGTACCAAGATTTACGTAATAATAATTTTTTGTTCATTTCAATAATATTTGGTTTATTTTTTATTTTTAAACGTTTTTTATATGAAAATTTGGTATTGTTTCTTTTAATAAAAATACTACGCGTATTTGTATTAAAAAAAAATTCAGCGAATAAAAAAATTTGTTTGTGTTTCGGCGTTTACCTGGTTTGAGGACAAGGCGATGGTGGGTAATTAATCCGCGCGAGCTATGAGCCGCATTCTTTACTCTCTCAGGTGCACAAAAAATTTCTAGTTTTATTCCATAATCCAAAAGAATTCGTACAGTTATTAAATTCACGCCAAGGTCGTCGTAGGGTTAACACTTAAGGAATAGCCAAGGTCGTTATCAAAAAGGGGAACACAGAATGTAGAGCCGAGAATTAGTCCTTTCCGTTGGCCTTGCGAAAAACCGTTAATTTTGAATGGAGAACTCACTGGTCGTAACTACTTTGTTTCGTGTGAGCGCAAGCGATTACAGAAACCAACTGAACTTTCTCGCGTTGGCTTCCGGCATCCCCGCGGCGTCCCGGCGAGCGTGGCGCATCGATCGACCGACCCGAAGTCCATCTATCGATGAACTACGCCCATCGATAGATGATAGGGAGAATGTTCCGGCCACGGCCATCTATCGATGGACGTAGTTCATCGATAGATGGACATACTAGCTTCATGTAGAGCCGAGTAAGAAGCCGCGCTTTTACCGGCCGTGGCCGGAACATTCTCCCCCACCGTCAGCCACAGGTGGCTGACACTTCCTGCCATCGTGTGATGATCCGCTGGTCCGAGAGCCACCTAGTCGTCCACGTGCTGCGGTATGGGAAGGGGTACGAGCTTGACAATGGGTCGCTTGAGCATCGTCTCCGCGGTTTTGAGTGTCACCACTCGAGTGAGCCCGTCCTTCCCTGGGTGGAGTTCCACTACTCTTGCGAGAGGCCATTTTGTGGGGGGCAGTCGTTCATCGCTGAGAAGAACCAGGGAGCCGAGCGTGATGTTGTACTGCGGGCGTTGCCATTTTGAGGTCGCTTGAAGTTGTTGAAGGTAGCTTCGCGACCATCTCCCCCAAAAGGACTGCAGCTTTTGCTGCAGGAGCTGCCATCTGGCTGATCTTGGAATTTCCTCATCCTTCAGCGAGGGTTCCGGTATTGTCGTAAGAGCTTTGCCCACTAGGAAGTGTCCTGGGGTAAGAGCCGAGATGTCGTCGGGGTCATCTGAGAGCGGCTCCAAGGGTCTGGAATTGAGCACAGCTTCGATCTGAGCCCGCAACGTTGAGAGTTCTTCAAAGGTGAGCGTGTCGTCACCTAAGGTCCTGGAGAGATGATGCTTGACGGACTTAACTACTGCCTCCCATTTTCCTCCAAAATGAGGAGCACTGGGGGGGGGGGGGGGGTTGAAGGACCATTGCGTACCGTCGTCGATCAAGAGCCGAGCTAGCTGTTGAGATTCCGATGAGACGGAAGAAAACAGCTGACGTAGCGTCTTGTCTGCTCCTACGAAGGTGGTTCCACAGTCGGAGTACAGATGTCTGCAATGACCTCGACGAGCCGCGAAGCGCCTGTAGGCAGCAATGAATCCACTGGAAGAATAATCCGAGACCACTTCCAGGTGCACTGCGGATGTAGCCATGCACACGAAGATCGCGAGCCATCCCTTATAGGCCTTGTGTCCGCGTCCTTTCCAGGCTCTCAGGGTTACCGGTCCCGCGTAGTCAATGCCTGTCCGAGAGAAGGCCCTTGCAGGGGCGAGCCGAGCTAATGGGAGTTGTCCCATGAGCTGCTGCGCCCGTATACCACGATGTCTAACACAAGTGACGCACCGTCGGATGAATGCACGGACCGGAGCCCGTCCTCCTATATTCCAATATCCCTGTCTGAGGTGGGCGAGCGTGAGCTGAGTACCTCCGTGAAGGGTTCGTAGGTGGGCGTCCTTGATAATGAGCCGAGAGAGCGCTGCGTCCTTGGGGAGGATGACCTGAACGAGTAGAGCCGAGCCGTGTCCATGTCCCCCGAGGTCAGTGGGTTGGTTAATGAAGCGCTGGGGTTCCGCCGGAAGCGCGCGATGGCGCGTTGGCATACGGTGGTCACGCGGAGCAGCCGATCGAGTGACGAGTACCTCTCCGACAGTTCCCATACGGCTAGTGCGGTCGTAGTGGCCGCGAGCATGGTTCCAGGTTTTTCTTCTAGATCGATGTGATGGCTCAGGCTGGGTTCAACACAGGGCCATTGCTGAGTGTCGAAACGGAGTCACGTTGGTCCAGTCCACCAAAGGGAGTGCGAGCGGAGCTGGGCTACCGTGAGTCCTCTCGAGGCGCAGTCGGCTGGATTTTCCTTGCCGGCGACCAGTCGCCACTCCGCAGCTAACTCCTGAATGCACTGCACCCTATTACTCACGAACTCCTTCCATCGAGAAGGGTGAGAGCGGATCCAGGCCAGCGTTACTGCCGAGTCGGTCCAAAGCAGAGTAGGAGCAGTTTCTAACTCGAACAAGCGTTTGACATGCTGCACCAATTTTACCAGGAGAACAGCCGCAGAGAGCTCGAGCCGAGGGATCGTGAGCCTTTTAAGTGGCGCGACTCGGGTTTTAGAGCAGACGAACACCGTGCGAGGCTCCTCTCCCTCGCCGAGAACCCGAAAGTAGACCACGGCTGCCATGGCTAGCTGAGATGCATCGGCGTATCCGTGTATTTCCACCGCGGCGTTCGGTCTCATCCCGAGCCACCGTGGAATGGTTAGGGAAGATAGTTCGCTGATATCCTGGCAAAACTGTTCCCAGCGATGAGCCGAGAGCGGAGAGATGACGTCATCCCACCCTATCTGCTCACTCCAAAGCTCTTGCATGAGCGCCTTCCCCCTAATGGTTACGGGGACGATGAATCCGAGCGGGTCGTAGAGCTGAGCCAACTCTGACAATATTGTTCTTTTCGAAATCACTCCTAACGGAGCTAGGCGCGTGGTGAAGCTAAACTGATCCGTGCTTGGTCGCCAGAGCAGTCCCAAGATCTTGGTCCGCGACTCCTCAAATGAATGCTCACTGTTACCAGAGCGTTTGATGTGAGCCGTATCATAGAGCAGCGGGAAACCCCCTGCGGTGCAAAGTTCCTTAACCTGCAGGCAGCCCCCACGGACAAAAAAAATATTTTGAAATGTAGGTTATTATAATTGATTATAAAAAAATGTACTTCGTAAATATAGGTAAAAATATCTTGGGTGAAATATATTTTTTGAATTACAATTTTACATATAATTTAATATATTTTGACTTTATATTAAATTATATTCCAAATGTAGTTGAGGATTATATTTTTTTATTATATTTTATATTATATAATAAAAAAATATAATCTTCAACTACATTTGGAATATAATTTAATATAAAGTCAAAATATATTAAATTATATGTAAAATTGTAATTTAAAAAATATACTTCAACCAAGATATTTTTACCTATATTTACGAAGTACATTTTTTTATAATCAATTATAATAACCTACATTTCAAAATATATTTTTTTTCCGTGGAGGATTGCATTGCAGATTATAAATGAAAGAAAATTTTAAATGCAATCATAAAATATAAAGTGAAATATAACCGATTACAATTGGAAGATATAATTGAAACATACAGTTTAGATTATGTTTACATCACTCTATATTATATTTTATATTATAAACAGAACTATATCGATTATAATAGCTGTATATAATCGAGCATATTTTCACGGTACGTGGAAATACCAAAAAATATTTTCAGTGTAATTAAAAAATGTAATAAATGGTACGAATCTTTTCCTTTTAGTTGTTGAAATATTGTTTCTCGTGCATTTGAGGGTGAGGAAAATATAAGTAGAAAATATATTTTATCAACGAGTTTTATTCGATTTGTACAACTTTATATTAAACATTCCGCGCGATTCAGGTGAATGCATGCTATAATTAAATTTGTTACTTTTAGTACCATCACTTTTTCTTTTATATCCTCAATGGGTATAGCGGCTAAGTCGGTTTCAATATTTCTCAATCTAATTAAATATCCTAATTTACGATATTTTAAAACCGGCCTTATCCTATCGGTATGAAAATAATAACCGAAGGCGAAACATTGACTCCAATTATTATTTTCTAATACGAGAAACGATTCAATTTCGAAAATGGAATTATTTTGCAAAATCACATTGTAATTGCATCTTTTTTTTGTTTTTTTTTTTATTTTTTACAGTGCACAATTTCATTATTAATGAATATTCTTTCAAAATATTGAATACTTGTGTTACGAAGAATGTTAATGTTGATGCGGTGTAGAGCTAGACGGTGGTCTGTCAATATTGTCGTTCGCTTGTCTGGGTTACCGAGCATATGAGCATTATTTACATGACGTGTGAATTTTGGTTTGTTTCTTTTATCTAGCATCTTGGAGAGAAATTTTGTCTGTTCCTCGGTAAGACCTGTTCTATACTTATGTAACAACTTTATCAGTGCAAACCGCTCTCGAAAAGAATTGCAAACTTGCAAAGGTACTCCTTGAGAACTCGAAACATATTTTAAGAGTTCTTGATTGCAGTCTTCAAAAATAAAAGCACTGTGTGTCCAAAGAGGACCCCAATTATAAACACTTTGTGGTAAATGTGTTAATAGATGCAAATTGAATGATATGTGTTCTCTTCCATACAACGCCTCCGTTTGTTTAACAAACTCATACAAGCAATTTTTTGCGTATTCGATATCGGAAGGCAATATAGAAGACCCCAACAATATTGCAGCACCGTCTACTAGTAAACTCCAGTGGTCTACGTATTTCTTCGAGAATACTACTTTTAATATTATCAGACTGTAATAGAAGAGAAATGCGTACCACTCATGAGCTTTCCAGTGCACGCGGTCTGACATTGGCCGTGGAGTTCGAGAAACTTCGGAGGACGGTTTAAATGATAACAAATAAGCATCTATTCTTTTAACCAAGCTTCCAAAATAAAAATCTTGATCGTGATATTGAGAATCGAACCATAACTTACAAAATTGTCTGCAAATACCCAAAAGTATTGCGTGCATGTAATCGGGAGTGAAGCCTTCGACGATATCGGAGTTGGGAATTTCGGCAATGATAGGGTAATTTTTCATTCCGTGTAATCTATTAAGTGCATCAAATACTGTTTGGTCGTGTATTCTTCGATTTTCTCCAAATGGATTTCCATCAAGATCCAGGGGATAAACATTAACAGTTCCATTTCTTTAGCAATACGTTCTCCAGGATGTAAACATAAGCTACATCCATATGAACCATTAAATTGTGTTCCATTTGCTACCGATGCTCGAGCAACCGAGTCGCACACAAACGTTAAAACCTGTACTTTTTTAGAATTTATCACTCCGTTTCGTATATATGAAAAACCTGATGTGGGAAGTTTTTTTGTTTCCTCTACAAACGGTTTCAAATATTCGTTTATATTTTTGGGCTTGCCTGGACCACACCGACTAGCATCGCATTCTTTCGACGGTCAGAAGGTGAAAATTCATTGACCCAACATATTATCGGATACATCGATAAATTCGAGCTTTCAAATACCGGTACGCCGTCTACATTACAGTTTAAACTAATCATGTCATTTTTCATTTGTTTTTTATACAATCGACCGTCATATATGTCTTCGAATGCAAAATCTGAATGTTTCTCTCTCGATGCACTATACAAGGAGTCATAATCTGACGTTTCAAAAAGGTCTTTCAATTGATCTTCCAAAGACATGTATAAAAAGAAATTACCGCGCTTAATATTTTCTTTAATACCAATGTCATGGTCACAAGCGTGGCAAAGAATTGTTGAACCATCGTGTATGGAATCATTCATATGGATAGTTATATTTCGTGTGTCTATATAACTTCCGCATATACCACAGAAGTGAAGAATCGACATTTGCGTCCCAAAAATATCGACAATTTTTTTGTAATGATGTTTGGTAATATTAATATGGTCATCATCATTCAAATTGAGTAGTTGCACAACATCTTCCATTACTGAATAGCTCAAATTGTGTCGATGTTTTGTGGCCATTACCATTAAAGTTTTAATTAGTGCTGTATCGGAATATGTGCGAGATGAATTTTCTGCAATCATACAACATGCAGCCGTATTTTCATAAGGGTCGTCGAGATTATTGTTGGGGTTACATTCGACGTGGTTCTCGGCGTCAGTCGTGATTCCACTGCTTGTTGAGACATCATCAATTTCTTCCTGGTCCTTGTGAAATCGAAATACTCTCATCACAAAATGCGTCCAGCAGGAAAAATTACTATAGCTCAGCTCTTAATGTATATATTATATTCCATTAAAATCGATTTTTTTTTCTCGTTGAAATAATCTAACGTATAAAACTCTTTCTAGTTAATGTTTTATTAATACCTCCATATCGGAATATCTGCGAGATGAGTTTTCTGCAACCATACAACACGCAGCTGTATTTTCAGGAGGATCGTCGAAGTTATTGTCTGGGTTACATTGGACATGGTTCTCGGCGTCAGCTGTCATTCCACTGCTTATTGAGACATCATGAGCTTCTCCCTGATCCTTGAAAAATCGAAATATTCGATTAATTGAAATATCGAATAAAAATAATCGTAAATAATCGAAAATGAAATAATGAAAAAAATCTAAATAAAAATGGATGGAGCTCAGCTCTGATTACGAGTATATGTTATAATCCGTTAAACTTAATTGTTTTTCACGTTAAAACAATTTAAGATACGAAACTCTTTTCAGTTGATATTTCGTACTTCTGGAGTTTCACAGTCGTTGGCTGAACTTGCTGAACTTGTAAAATCGCGTCCATCATTATTTGTTGTGTATCTTGCTGTGTCCGTGGCATCAAATTCGACTTATGTAAAAATATTCCACATAAACATTATTTTTTATCAAGATATTATTAATTTGTTATAATCACGTACTACCGCACCGTATATGACTAAATAATAATCATATAATCATGTTAGTGCGGATATCATAAGTGTGGACACGGTAAAATCCATACCATTAAAATACATACCGTGTTTCAAAGATTTGCGATAACTTCCTTCGTTGAGATCTCCTCGTTCGTTGGGGTATTGGCGACGTACTTCCACAATAAAGGTATCGCTTATACGGGCCTCTCTTCTTTCGTTGACGATCAGACATATTTATCGCATAACACTCACTGTGAGCGCAAAAACAATTAAGTTAATTGTTTTTATTTTTCCAATATGTATCTGCGTAACGTATAATTTTTTTTTGGTAGGTTAAGAGTATATAAATATGTTGCGCGAACTCAGAATGAATATACGACCATGCTCGCAAGAAGGTCAAATTTGTAAACAAACGCACGAGCTCGGGGTGGCGTTGTGCAGTGGAGAAGAGAGGTGAAGGAAGCCGTTCCCCGCAACGCCGTTTCCCGCAACGCTAACCGTTCGGCAGTATCCTTAGTACAGAGCTAGCAGTGGATAGAGCGGATCGCAAAGTATTTTTATTGTTTCAATTCCATTTCGTCGATTACAGTGTTTTTTTGTTTCATTGTCTACTTTCTGTGTATTCTTGTCATCGATCGTGTCTGTGAAACTCATCAAAATACGTGTAGAGTGTTTGTTGCAAGATTAAAAAAAATACGCTGTAGCGTGTTCTGCATAGTTTGCTGGTGTGAGGAAGAGAAGACAAAGGCCAAGGTTAACTTTACCTCGCTCGAGTTTTTGAGACGGTATGATTTATAATACAATTTATTTTAATTTGTGCATTCTTCCCTCAAAGAGTGCGATATATGTTAATGATATTTCAAGAATTACAATTCATACGAAGTAAGTAAAACGTGCAAGGAATTCCTCTTGTTATGAACAGATGTCACGCTTATACGCACTAGTCAAATGGGTGTCTGGCGACGACGAAGGTACGTACACTCCCGATGTTCCGGTTAACTAGATAAAAAACTTTGATTACGACGATTACGTTGATGGAAACGACGCAGGAGAAGCTTTCGCTATAGAGTGGCGTGATACTAAAAAACCTCCTCGAGGAGGCTGGATACATTACAACGGAATTGTCATTCAAGTGTCAGGTATTG
Organism: Netelia fuscicornis; assembly: GCA_946811545.1. Classification (NCBI taxonomy): domain Eukaryota; kingdom Metazoa; phylum Arthropoda; class Insecta; order Hymenoptera; family Ichneumonidae; genus Netelia; species Netelia fuscicornis. Next base: position 23,937,691 of record OX328013.1, read on the forward strand.
AATACGCCATTACAAGTGTGTCGGATGTGTACACAGATTTTGCATACAACTAAAATTTATTTTTTATTTTCAGATCGTGTAGCTATTTTAGCAAAAACCCTTCAATTGATTGAAGGGCGAAAATCACCGAAGCGTATATCCCAACAAGACGTACAGAGTACACACGTTCAAAAATCGTCAAACGTTGCGAAAAATAAAGTCTCTATTATTGTAAGTTATTCTAAAATACATTCGGTGTACTACGTTAAAAGATTACTATAATATTACTTATTTTATTATTTTCATGGATCTTGAATGTGTGATGAACAAAAAATTGACTGATAATAAGACGACTCAGGGATCATGTTCGCCGAGAAATTTGGAAAAACAAAAAATGGATGAAGTACTCAAGAACTTGAGCAATGAGTACTCGGAATCCGTAAGTTTTATTTACTAATAGCAAAACTGCTCATAATCTTGAAAAAAATGTTACGTAGTAAAATTTATTAACATTTTTTTACGTTGTATTTTTCGTGCATAAATTGTTATAGGAAGAAGACGAGGTTGCCTCAACTTCGACTTGTGCCCCAGGAAAAAAATCACCAAGAATCCTGTTGAGTTCGCCAGATGAAAATTGTCCGCTTGCAACGCCTAAAAAAAGTTACCCGCAAGAGAAACTAAAAAATGTGTCTCCATCCAGCACACCGACAATTATATTGTTGCACAAGCGTATGTATCGTTATCACGCTTAAATTTCTCACAAATAAAAAAATAAATAAACTAAGAACTAAAAATAATTTCAGGAATTCTAAAGCATGAAAAAAGAATTGAAAAATTGGAGGACGAGATCCAACAATTGAAAGCAAACTCTTGTACCGGCTCGACAAAGAATACAAAAGTTGACACACCGCAAACGGTTTGAATATTTTCAAAAATTCTGTACGTCTATATCTTCGTTTTATATATTTTTCATAATTAACAACAATAATTTATTTTTCAGATCGAGATCGTAGCCGGATCTGGGGTGAAAGTGACTAGAGAACAGTGGGTCTTGGCGGAATCAAAGAGCACTCCTACAGCCATGGGTGTTTCTTTATTGACTGCCCTCTTTCCGTTACAGACGCTGTTGATAAGTAACATAAGAGGAGGAGCCTCCAAAACAAAACCTGAAAATGCTGCAGCATCAAAGCATGTTGCATTAGATCCAATTATTATGAAAAGTTTGAGGGGTAAGATATTTTAGTGAATATTCTTTGAATAATTGTGTATATATTTTATTTTTTCATAAAAAATGTCTCACTATCAGATGCTGTCCAAGAAGCGTTTCCGGCAAATTATTCGAAGTCTGGGTTGGGAATCGCCATTAACAACAAATTAAACGCATTGCGCCGACTTCATAATAAAGGAAACGAATAAGGGCCAAAATATATTTTTTTCTATTAATAAAATTATATTCGTACGTACATGTAAAGTTATAAAATAAAATATATATTTTTTATATTTTAAACTATACTTGTATATACAGGGTGAATTGCGTAAGGGGTGCCATCCGGGATTTCAAGGTAGATGGGCACAGTATGAACAAAAGTTGCAAATAAACATTAGGGATATTGTTAATAATTTACGAGATATTAATTTTTTAAATCCGGCCAATCAGAGCGCGCCCAGGAGCGTTGAAGCCACCCACTCCCACCCTAGCCGTAGATATAGCATAGATTAGGGCGTTACCTTTGTGTTTGCAAAATTCAGAGCAGTCAATTAGATTGCTTGTATTTTTCCGCAGTCATTTTTTTTCTCGAGCATTGGCTGCTCTGAGTTTAGCCGACCTTCGCGAGAAGCGTTGGAGCTTCCCACTCCCCGCCTTAGCCGTAGAGATAGCGCAGTGAACTAGGCTGGGCAAAATTCAGAGCAACCAATGACCGCGAATAAAAAATGACTGCGTACTAATACAATCAATAAAATTGACTGCTCTGAATTTTGCAAATACAAAGGTAACGCCCTAATCTATGCTATATCTACGGCTAGGGTGGGAGTGGGTGGCTTCAACGCTTCTGGGCGCGTTCTGATTGGTCCGATTTAAAAAATTAATATCTCGTAAATTATTAACAATATCCCTAATGTTTATTTGCAACTTTTGTTCGTACTGTGCCCATCTACCTTGAAATCCCGGATGGCACCCCTTACGCGATTCACCCTGTATATGAAAAATTATATTTTTAAAATAAATAAAAATATAATCATTAATATAATCCAAACATATAATAAAGCGGCAAAAAGTTGTATATTTTGAAATATATAAATTATATAATTTAAAAATATATAAATTATATATTTTCAAATACATTTTAGCAACATTTTGAAATATATTTTTTTTATGTGGGGGAGGTTTCGACGAGCGGATCCAAGGAGTCGGCACCCCCGCAAATGTCGTATACATATCGCCCTTGGAGCATGGGCGCCACCGCCAGTGGGAATCGATGTCCTTCATCCCGGACGAGCTGGAGCAAGGTACGCACCGCCAAGAAAGGAGCCGAACATGTACCGTAAGTGACGGTAGTGAGCTGACATGGCACCACGTCTCCTTTAGCGTCAATCCAGAGTATCCGCTGGAACCTCCAATCGTCTTCATGATGTTTCCGAGCCCAGAGCAGAACGTCAGCGAGGTCAGGTTGCAGATTAGCCCCAGTATGGAGCACATCATTGAGCGATACACCTGTACTTGTTGGAAACGAGCCGTTGAACACAACTCTGAGCTTGGTTGTTTCACTCTCTTCGCGCAGCACACCGTGATGTGGCAGGAAATATACCTCTCCTGCGAATGTCGGAACGTCCTTCAGCAGCGCTTCGAGAACCCTCAACCCTCCTGGAGATGACTCCCCATGTGCTAAGGTCATTCCCTCGGCGCTGCCTACAGACCCGCAATTGCGGAGAGCTCGCGGAAAAGAGCCGTAGGTGATCCATCTCCTCATATTCCTTGAGAAAATCGAAATAAAGTTGTCGCAAGGATGCGTTCCTCTGCAACCGTGAGAGCGTTCGGCGCAAACAAGCAAGAGCCGTGCCTGATGAGCTTCCCAGAGTCGAGAGAGGTGCGGCGAACGGCAGTCGCACAATGTACCGCCCAGTAGAGTCCCGTGAGTGTGTTGTCAAAAAATGTTGTTCGCACTCAATCTCCGGCGGTGTGGACGTCTTGGCCATCGACTGAGATGGCCAATCGGCAGAGCAACTCGTCGAGCTCTTCATTGGAGACCTTTAAATGAAGAGCGGAGGCGTTGTCATTGGTTGAGTTACCAGTTGGACCAAAGATCAACCACCCTAAACGAGTGTGTTGTGCGACTGGGACAGACGGTCCCGCCTTCCGGATTTCAGGGAGCAGGAGCTGGCCGTAAACATCGGCTCCAAGGAGCAGGTCGACTGGAGCGGTGTGCAGGAAGGCCGAATCGGCTAACTGGAGCCCTTGGAGATGGTCCCAATGGCAGTTGCCAGGATCGAAGGTCGGCAGCAAGGTGAGGAGCTGCTCAATCACGTGAGCTGTAAACATGAAGGAGAAGGAAGAGCAACAGGAGCGAAGAGTGAGCTGGACTCCGGAGAGTTGGACTGCTGATCGGCGGCTTATTATGCCGAATTTACTCACGAGTTTCGACGAGACGAGTGATATTTCCGACCCGGGGTCAAGGAGCAATCTAACCTTCAGAGCCGGTAGCTGATTGAGCAGAAGAAGAGCAGAGCTGGTCGCGAGAAGGACTCCACGGGATGGCGTCACCTTGCCGGAGAAGTCTATCGCCGAGCTGGTCTCGTCGCTTCATACCGAGGATGACGAAGGATCCCCCTGTGATGGCGGACGGATCTCGTCCGGAACTGGGGTCGTGCTTGGTTCCGATGCTGGTGGTGAGGATCGCCGAGAATCTCCTTCCGAGACTGCCACCGTGGTTGGCGATGGAACGGCGCTTCGGCTTCGTCCCGCAGGCTGTTCAGTATACGGAAGAGTGTGATGCCGCAGCTGGCAGCGCGCACACGTCTTCTTGGTTTGGCAAATCCTGACGCTATGTTTGCCGAGGCAGTTATAGCACAGGTAGAGCCGAGATACCACTTCTCTCCTCTGCTGCTCGGGGAGAGCGCGGAACCGCTCGCAGAACGAAATATAGTGCTCCCCGTTGCAGTGAGAACACGGATATCGGTTCGTCGCCGGTACCCGATCATAACCAGTGGACTGTATGGTGTGGACTTTGGCCGTGGAGCGGACAGGAGAGCGACTTCTTACTGGAGCAGGTCTGACCGAGAGCTTCTTTGTATCTGCCTCGAGTTCCATCGTTTCCATTGCGCGAGCACGACCTTGAAGAAATTCCATCAGTTGCGCGAGCGATGGAAATTCTGGTGAACCTCCTATTTTGTTTTCCCACGACTCTCGTAGTTTTGGGCTGAGCCGGCGAACCACGGAGTGTACAGCGATTGCGTCCCAGTGGATGGTGGGAGCGCCGAGCGCCTGAAGAGCGTTGAGCGACTCAGTGGTTGCCGCTGTGAGCGCATTGAGCGCCGACGCAGTGTGAGTGGGCATCGGAGCTCCACACAAGAGACGGTCGAGCTGCGCCGTGATGAGCAACCTTTTGTTCTCATACCTCGTGCATAGCAGTTCCCAGGCCGAAGCGAACGAATCCTCCGCAATCGAGATATTCGAGAGGAGTTGAGCCGGTTCTCCCGTTAAACTGCTGCACAGATAGTGCATGCGCTCTACATTGGATAGCTCCGGATTCGAGCCCACGATCGAACTGAACAAATCTCGAAAGGGTCGCCATGATAAGTACTTGCCGGAGAATTGCGGAATCTTTGATCTCCGGAAGCACCCGGCGCGTGGCTGACAAACCTCCCCCTCCCGTGACGGATGGATGTCGCGTACTAGAGAGCGGTACTCTTCCGGCGTCGTCGATGAGCTGCGTGAGCAGAGCGCGAGCTGCAGAATAATTCGCCAAGGCTCGATCAAATAACTTCTTTTCGTGCGAGGCATCGAGCTTCCCCCAATAGAGCTCGAGCAAGTGGAGCTGCGACTCGAGAGCCGAGCAGCCAGCTGGAGCGTCAGCCTTGGTTCTCAATTCCTTTAACATCGTCTCGATGAAGGTCGCACGCGACTCTTGCAGATTTAATACTGCGTCTAAATTAGCCATAGTTGCACGCACTCACTTAACCGGTGTACGCACTACCTGTCACTTTCTTACTCTTCCTACTACACAATCGGTACGCGAAAGACGAAGCGCCAAGATGGCGACAACTGAGCCGGCAAGTAAACGTGCACTCTCGTCGAATTCACGGTTGCGCGAGAGCCATACGCGCCTTACTACTCCGTGGGCTTCACTCAGGAGAGGGGAGAAAGATAAGATGGCGTCAACTGAGCAGAGTTGGTCGCTTCGCGGTGCGTAGCTCGTTCCGATGAGAGCACGCGCGAGGTTCCCCCTCTTCTGGCTCGTAGTCGCGAGAGTGGGGCTCCACGCAATATGGCGCCAACTGAGCGGAGCTGTTCGGTAGGTCTCTCCACGCACTGATCACCGCACGCGGTATCACGATACCCCCACTCTTCCACTCACAGTGCGCCCACCACGCGAAATCGCGAGAGCGTCGACGAGCGAATTTCAAAATGGCACTGACTAACGCGCGTAGGAGCGATGCTGCCGCGCAACCGCCTGAGCTAGAGCGAGAGAGCAAGAGAAGCGGCACGACGGTTATCGCTTGAACCCAACTACGCACTAACACGATCGCGACTCTCACCTTCCTCAATCCGGCTCGAAGGACCACAATGTTTCGGCGTTTACCTGATTTGAGGACAAGGCGATGGTGGGTAATTAATCCGCGCGAGCTATGAGCCGCGTTCTCTACTCTCTCAGGTGCACAAAAAATTTCTAGTTTTATTCCACAATCCAAAAGAATTCGTACAGTTATTAAATTCACGCCAAGGTCGTCGTAGGGTTAACACTTAAGGAATAGCCAAGGTCGTTATCAAAAAGGGGAATACAGAATGTAGAGCCGAGAATTAGTCCTTTCCGTTGGCCTTGCGAAAAACCGTTAATTTTGAATGGAGAACTCACTGGTCGTAACTACTTTGTTTCGTGTGAGCGCAAGCGATTACAGAAACTAATTGAACTTTCTCGCGTCGGCTTCCGGCATCCCCGCGGCGTCCCGGCGAGCGTGGCGCGTCGATCGATCGACCCGAAGTCCATCTATCGATGAACTACGTCCATCGATAGATGGACATACTAGCTTTATGTAGAGCCGAGTAAGGAGCCGCGCTTTTACCGGCCGTGGCCGGAACAGTTTGCATTTCAATTTTGTGTATATAATCGTATATTCATAACACATATCAATATTCTAAATAGAAAGTTTCATGTTTATTTTTTCGAAAATATGTGTTTTCATTTTCAAACGCTATGTCTGCACATTCATTATATTGATAATAGAACTCCGATTTTCATGATAATACATTAATAAATTGTTACGGACCGATCAGCCTAGCAACAACCTGGCTGAACGATTCATCGATGCACGCGCAACTTTGTTATCAAATTCTCTAAACGCATCGACCCGCGATGGAAACTTCCAACACAACTCTACGCGCTACTTATAATTAGTCATCACTTATTTCAAGCGTTCCTAAGAACGATTGCAATAATCTTGCTTGCAATAACCAATCAAACTCCCAATAGGAAACCCGATGCTTCCTATTACTCCCACGAGACTTCTCCAATACCCTCGCCCCATGGTAATGAGGATCCCGATCGACGAACGATCGGCAGTCTAAATTAACACCTGCCTCTTGACAGACGGATCGATCGGACGAATGTACTCACACCTTAGGGCAAGTACATCTCGTGTACCTAGAGTCTCATGAGTGTAACTTCGAGTGCGGGAAACTGAAATAACTGTTTAGAACTCTATATGTGTAAGCTAACCTTAGCGGCGCTTCACGTCCGTCGTAATACATCTGTACCGCGATAATTACCTTAGCGGCATTACGCGTCGGAGTATATCGAGCATAACATTCTCAAATCAACATATCGCCGAAACATTATCTTTCGTTAAAACCGAGAGCATTAGAGTCAGGCGAGTCGTATCGCGTTACGAACGCTCGCTCCTTTTTATCGACTCAGCGCAGACAACAAGATCGTAGTGGTAGCGTCGCGTACGAACGCGTACGTGTAAATCAATACGATCACTCCCGTACGAAATCGAAATAAACGTTTTAAGTGCATCTTGCGTGTATTATCTCCACGGCGTAGGCTGCCATCGCCACCGACCTTCCCAGGAATCCGCCGACGTCAGCAGGCCGAAGAACAGAAACCCACATACACATATACACAAAAGGTGAGGTGCGCTACGCCGCTTAAACTTCGACAGAATCCACCAGTCGAATTCCTGACGTTCGACTTTAAATAACAATAACATACAATTTAATACATTACGGCGGAAACCCGTACCTAACAACTGGTGTCAGAAGTGGGATTCTGTCTACGAACTCACCAAATAATTTCTTTTTCGTACATATTAAATAATACCTAACAAAATGACAGAACTGCTAGCGTCACTCCTCGAGCAAACCACGCTCGATAACCGCCGTAAAGAAATTCGGGACCCAGTACGATCCTCTCAGAATACGACGGCGCGTCCAAATTTTTCACGATATTCCTCCGGAGGGTCGCGGACGAGTTCGAGATGCTCGACGAAGCTGACGAGCCAAATTTTTTAAAAGGTGTTAAAGGTAAGCTAACCGGAGCTGCTTGGGATTCGCTCAACGGCAGGACAATAGATATCATTAAGGCGCTAATAAAACACCTAAAAAATACATTCGCGTCGGGCAGGAACGCGAGTTCCTATTTAACCAAGATAAACCGGCTTAATATAAAAAAGAACTAATCCCCCGAGAATATATCGCGCGTACGGCCAAATTAGTAAACAGAGTGCGAGGTACCTCCCGCGGAGATCGACCTGCAGCCGAGGCTAGAGCAGGACTCGAGGACCTCGAGAAAATTGCAATCAGCAACTTCTTGAGAGGGTTGCCCGACGAAGTTTTCTTTTCGATAAAACACAAGAATCCAACCACCCTCGACCAGGTGTTCGATCTAGTAATTGAAGAGTTCCGCGAGAGACACAACCGACGACGTGTCTTGGGAAAATCGAAACGAAAATCTTCCCACCGGAAAAGCTCGCGCCGGAAGAAGAATACAAATCGACGCAACCGCTCATCAAGCAGTTCGTCGCCATCTTCCGATAGCGAAGACTCTGCCACCAGCGACTCTTCATCTTCAGACGACGACCGAAACACGGAAAGATCTACGCCCTCGAGACAGACTACAAACGGCGGGAGTACGAGCCTCGCGCCACAAGATATTGGAATCGCCAGGCGAGCCACCACCGTGCGTGTTGCAGCAAATGCCCGTCAGAGCCTCCGAAGGAACGATATCGATGGAGGTCACCATCGCCTCGTGAATTTTCACGAGCGTCTTCCCGCGAGTCAGACGAGCATTTACACTCGCGAGGCGTTCGCCCAGCCATCACCTGGTCAGGCGCTCAAGAAAACACCTCGAAATGCTCACCAAGAAGGGGGTAACCAAGGAAGATGGTGCGGTTTCCGCCGAACGCGAAACGCAATGCCTTCTCAAGGAAATACCGCCCGCAAGAATCGAGATCAAATCAGCGTACTTCCGAGACGGCCACCGCAGAGTTCGTCTTTGTTAGACGGCGGCTCCTCCATCAACCTAATACACTTGACATCCTTAACCGAGCCCAACAAAATCGACACTACCGACACGCGGAAAATCCGAGGCATAATTCCTACGACCATTCATACACTCGGAACGGTCGCTCTCGCCATTCGGAAAGCCGATGTGGTTTTCCACGTCTTCGATGGCGAACGATTATTACGAGCCGACGGACTTCTCGAAGCGCCCTTTCTTCACGATTAGCAGGCCGAGATTTCTTATCAACATCGGACGCTCGTAACGGCAAGAGAACCAATCATACCTATCCCGTTCTCAAACCGGGAGGAATAGAACCCGTTCTAGACGAATCAGAATCCGTCAAAATCCACCTGGAAGAACGTAGCAGAAACCAGGTCGCATTCAAACTACGCAACAGTAACGTCTACGACGGATATCTAAAGCGCATCGACTTCGGATCATACGTACACATCGGTGAAACAGTGGTGAAAAACCATGATAGCGTCTGCTACGCTATCGCCACCAACACACATGCCGATGTAATAGAGCTCGACGTACGTAAGCGGATCCGGGCTGCTCTCCGACGGCAACGACGAACAGCTGGCCGTGCGCGATACACCGGCAAGGCCGCCCCGTGACCGAGTGAGTACGATTTTGCAGACGCTGCACTTTGACCATTTAAATCATATCGAGCGGCAAAACGTGTGTGATCTAGTAAAACGTAACTCGGATCTGTTTCACCTCCCGGGAGATATTTTAAATTGCGCCACGATTGTCGAGCACGAGATTCGGACAATCGACAACAAACCTGTACATACGAAACAATTTCGATATCCGGTAATTCACCAAACCGAGATCGAAAACCAAATAAAGGGACTGGACGATAATAAAATTATCAAGCCGACTTAACTCTCCGTATAATTCGCCGTTGTGGATCGTTACCAAAAAGACGGATGCACACGGTAATAAACGGTGGAGAATGGTAATCGATTACCGACAACTTAATGAGAAAACGATCGGCGACAGCTATCCGCTGCCTAACATCACTGAAATTGTTGACCGGCTTGGAGGAGCAAAATACTTTTCAGTATTCGACCTAGCCAGCGGATTTCACCAAATAAAGGGAGCCGAAAAGGGTCAATCGAAAACGGCATTCACGACTCCTCGAGGCCATTGCGAATTTGCATGAATGCTCTTCGGGTTGAAAAACGCACCGGCGACATTCTATCGGCTCATGGACAGTGTTCTGTCGGGACTCACAGGCACAGAATTATTTGTGTACCTCGACTACATAGTAATCTTCTCGTCGTCTCTCCAAGAACACCGTACCAAGGTCAACCGGCTTTTCCAACGGCTGCGAACCAACGGGTTAACCCTCCAAGTCGATAAATGCGACTTTTTGCGCAAAGAGGTCAACTACCTGGCGCACATCCTCAACAAGAATGGAGTCCGACCCGATGAAAAGAAACTATCTGCCGTAAGAGATTTTCCGACACCAAAAACACCGAGAAATATGAGAGAATTTCTCGGTCTCGCGGGTTATTACAGGAAATTCATCTCCAATTTCTCCGGCAGAGTAAAACCACTGTCTGATCTCACGAAGAAGACAAACGGTCGTAAATTCACATTCGTGACTGACCATCAACCTGTCCTCTAGCTACGCTCGGTTAAAGATCCCTCCTCGAAACTCGTGCAATGGAGACTACAACTTGAAGAGTACGAGTATGAGGTCCTGTATAAAAAGGGCACCTTGAACGCCGACGCCCTCTCAAGGAATCCGGCAACAACATTGCCGGTAACCCCCCACGACGATGATGAATTCAAGGTGAAGGGTATACAACAGTAGGACCCCAACGAGAGCACCATCGCCAGCCGAATTCGCGACCGTGGTCGAGCAGCCACCACCGCTGCTTACGACGAAACAAGCTTCCAAGCGCCACCAAGCGATGATGAAGCCATCGAAGAAGGCCGACGCCACAGCATGTTGCCAACGCCCAATCTCGACGACATTAACGAATCTGCTGAAACCACTACCGATACCACCGCAGAAATCGATACGTCCACTCAATCGGATCCTCACGGATATCGATTTGATAAGTCAGTCACCCTACAACGCAGCACTAACCAACTAACCTTGAATGAGGCGAAAGGACGACGAAGACGACTATCCGGCAGTCTCCCACCGTCCCGAACGGTCCCAATGGTGACGAGCTTGGTACTCAACGATGACTCAATATGCAGCAACCCCGAACTAACACCGCGGCAAAAAGAAATCATCGAAAGAGATTTCAGAGACAACCCTGAAACGCCGCGGAAAATTATCAACCTTCTTAGAAAATCGTCACCCACCAACGATACAATAACCGCGACGCAGTCTTCCGAAAATCGCAACGCCAGCCAGATCAGCGGAAACTGCCCTACTCGGCAGCAGGAAGTACGAACATCAACTCGAATATCAATCATGCCAACTCCAACGAAAGGAGAAAAACCTGCGTGCCACTCGACGCCACGCAAGGTACGATTTTCGTTACCATCTGCCGAACCTAACGACGAACAACCAACCATGAAAGAGAAAAGCCAAAAACCAGTAACCAAGGGACCGTCGCTGCCATCATCATCATCATCATCGGAAGAGAATGAGCTCGCCAACTCCAGCAGCGACTCTGAAGAGGACAACTTCAACCTTGAAGACCACTCTGCCAAATTATGTCGGATCGAGATAAAACCTGATCAGTTGACAATCGGTCAAGGCATGGTCATACACTTCATCTCTAAGGACGGTATTATTACAACTCCAATAACGAACCAACTGCGTGACCTTGGCTACATCGACGCCGACGATTTCATGCGACGATCAAAAGTAGAAGATGCAATAGAATCATAAAACAAGAAACAAATAACCATACACCATGACGACCTGGCGATACCAACGTTCCAACGGATACTCAAGAACGCCCTTTCCGCAATCAGCTGCGAAATAATGATCTACACCAACGAGATCAAAACACCACCAGAATCAGAACGCAACACAATCATCAAGGAATGGCACAGTGATCACATCGGATGCCACAAAGGAGCGAGAAAAACCTACGAACGACTACGACAACGATATTATTGGAAGGACATGAAAAAGGACGCATACAATATTATACGATATTGTCACAGCTGCCAGCAACACAAATTGGTTCAAATAAAAACTAGAGAACCAATAATCACCGACACACCTGTGGCAGCGTGGGAAAAAATCGCTCTCGACATACTTGGTCCATTGCCTTTAACCAAAAGAGGAAATCGTTTCGTCTTAATAACGATCGACTTGCTGACGAAATTTGCCAGGGCCCTCGCTCTACCAGATATGAAGAGGCGAACAATTATCAAAACTCTCGATAAAGAATACTTAACCGCACGCGGGACTCCACTGTACATCTTGAGCGACAACGGCAAATGCTTCGTCATATCAAAAAAGAGGCGGAGTGGGACGACGTCTTACCATACACCATGCAGTCACACAACGCTGCAATCCACGGATCGACGGGATTCACGCCGTACGAGATGGCGAAATAGAAGGGAACAATTTGAATAGAAGTAAAACCGCAACAAAAACGCGGCATGATAAAAAACTAAACGCCATAACTTATTGGCCAGAGGATCTTGTCCATACTCTGCGCGAGCCGAAACAAAACAAATTTGACCCCCACTACAATGGCCCCTACCGTATCGCAAAGATTCTGGACCATAACACTGCCTTGATTGATAAGGGCGATGGACTGCTAAGCCTAACCCACATGGACAAAATCAAACCTGCTCATATGGACGCTAACAACCCACCAGTACCACTACCACCAAAAACATGTGGCCGACCACCAAAGGCAAAACCAGCTTGGAAATATTAACCTCACCAAGAAGCCGCGGGGTTACGATCGAAAAAAATAAACTGAAACAGACAACAACTGGAATCACCGCGGATTAATTGGACAACATTTACTTATAAGAAAAGCCAGAGGACCAGCCCCACCCAAATACCAATAGATGGACAACACGACAACAGTCAATGACATCATACTATTTATACTATTTTTCCTTTTCTCATTTCCTACTTGCTTATTCAACATTTTCCGTTTTGCAAGATAAACCTATAGGGGTGCAACCTGACATATCGACGTGCGGAAGCGCGGACCATGGGTGCCACGTTCCGTCTAAGAAGGGAAGGCTGTTACGGACCGATCAGCCTAGCAACAACCTGGCTAAACGATTCACCGACGCACGCGCAGCTTTATCATCAAATCCCCTAAATGCACCGTCCCACGATAGAAGTTCCCACGGAACTCCACTCGCTACTTAGTCATCGTTTATCGCAAACCATTCTCAGAAAACCCAAAATGCAATAAATTACTGTTTCGGCGACAACACTCAAGTTGAAGCTCCCGCGCTCGAAATTGTAATCGTAATCGTTAGAGGAGTGAGCGTCGCTAGATGTTAGCTTTTTAAATTAAAGTTAAGAGTGTACGCGTGTGACTTCTCGGTTAAGAGAAAATAAAGACGAGAAATCATCTCGGTGATTCGAAAAGCTAGGCGTTTGGTGATTTATTTTGTATGTGTGTGAACGTCTCGCTAGATGCTAGCGACGCTCCCCCCTCTACGAGGCTCAACGGCTCGCCTCGTGGCCTGCCGGAACCGGTCTCGCGGCCATTACTTCGATCCTGTTCATTCGTTACGCGTCTCAACCGTAATCGAATTTCTTATAACTGTAGTTTTGCCCTTCGCTTATATCTTTCTAATTATGATCATCGACTAAGTACAGCTCAGCTCTTAAAATCGTCCATCGTAAATTATAGACCGTCGCTTGTATTAAAATTGACCGTCTCTGTTTGTTACTTGTTAAATAAAAGTTAAGAGTGTACGCGTGTGACTTCTCGGTTAAGAGAAAATAAAGACGAGAAATCATCTCGGTGATTCGAAAAACTAGGCGTTTGGTGATTTATTTTGTATGTGTGTGAACGTCTCGCTTCCGCAACCCGCTAACCAGATCCTCACTCAAACAATGACAATAGCTTGAATAGGAAATCCGACACTCCCTGTTACCCCCACGAGACTCTCCCAACGAGACTCTCCCAACCAACACAATTATCACCAGTCTAAATTAACACCTCCGTCTTGACAGACGGATCAATCGGTCGAACGTACTCATACCTTAGGGCAAGTACATCTCGTGTACCTAGAGTCTCACGAGTGTAACTTCGAGTGCGGGAAACCGAAATAACTGTTTACAACTCTATACGTGTAAGTTAGCCTTAGCAGCGCGTCACGTCCCTCGAAATATATCTGTACCGCGATAATCACCCCAGCGGCATTACGCGTCGGAATATTTCGAGTATAAAATTCTCAAACCAAAACATCGTCGAAATATTATCTTTCGCTAAAAACCGAGAACGCCTAGAGTCAGGGGAGTGGTATCGCGTTCTGAACGCTCGCCCCTTTTTTATCGGCTCAGCGAAGACAACGAGATCGTAGTGGTAGCCACGCATACGAGCACGCGTTGTAAATCAAAACAATCACTCTTGTATGAAATCGAAATAAACTCCTCAAGGGTATCTTGCGTTTATTATCCCTACGGCCCAGGCTGCCGTCGCCACCGACCTTCCCAGGAATCCGCCGACGTCAGCAGGTCGAGGAACAGAAACACACACATACACACGGCGCGTTACACACATACACACGTTCTTAAGACGGAAACCCGTGCGTAAGAAAATTTATTATATTAAAATTTAGCTCAATACGAATCTGATGCTAAATATAATTTGTAGCAACGGAATTAGATTTATAGATATCCTTAATTTCAAATATTCAGATTCTTCCGTGCTAACTCTTCCATGCGACGTTGCCATTACCGTTGCCGCTTACTCGACAGATCGATCGTTCTCGATACTTTAATAATTTTTCGATAAAATTGCGACTCTTAACCTTTTTGACATTTGGCACACATCGTCTTTAACAACTGAACAGTTGATCGTCGAATTTTTATTCAATTCTTTCTATTGCATCCACATCAATTTGCATTGTTCTGTTGCGATACCGTGAAATTTGAAGTAACCTCATAAGAACACGTGTTAATTTGGAAATTGAATAACTTCTAAACGATTCTCCTAAATGTATTGAAATTTGGTAACCATTTTTTTTTCATAAAGATATCGTTGCTTGCCAAATTTCATTAAAATCTCTCTATGTCGATGTAACGAGTCAACTTCCTTAGATACTATTCACAATACTGCTCTTGTCAGCTGAGTTAGGTGCGCGTGGTGGTAGTGTACACGTTGTTTGTAGCTTCTGGTCACCAAAGTTGAGGTGCATGTACCCGCAGTACAAGAGGGTAGTTGTACATTTCCCCCGAATATGCATTCGGGGAAAATGTATACAACTTGTCAGCTAAGAATACCGACCGAGATGGGGCCCCGGGAGTAGGAGTTTTGCGATAAACTGGTGAATCTGGTAAATTTTCCCAAGGCTTTTATCAGATGATGAGTTGGAAATCACTATTGTATTCAAACGTGTTCGGGTGACAAAAGATAATATATGTTTTACAGGTTGACGGTTCTAAAGCCACAAAGTTTTTTATCTGTCGAGTATTCCCGAATCATAACAGTAGCTCACCTTTTTTACTGATATGGTATGGACTCCGTTATATTGGCAGAATTGATTCTCGATCTGCAATTAAACAAAATTTTATTAGTTTTCCGTTCCTCTAATTATTACTTATACTGTCAACAACAGGCATTTAATGATGTAACATACTTTGACACACAACATGGCTCAATATTTCCTCGTCATTGTATACTTGTATTATATTTATAGCAGTTTTTACTGTTCATATTATAAAAATAATTTTAAACCGCTGCCCTAGGCCCAACATGAACTCGAAACAAAAATAAACACTCTTATTAAACCAATGTTATTCACCATAATTGTACAGGCAATAGAGGAACCCGTTACTCTGTCCATTTTGTACTAAATTATAAAAATTTTATTTTATTATTTAGATAGGTTCAGTTTCCCCTACTGAATAGAAATATACAAAATACTTATAGATTAAGGGAGCCCATGTGCCGCCATTTTGTGAAAAACCGTTTCGGTCTATATCTCCGTAACCGTGCTCTTGAGGGCATAAATAGTAATTACCTTTATTGTAGGTAATAAAATTTCCTATATTTTTTGTTAAATAATTTGTTTGTATCACTTACCGTTTATAACTTATAACATATGACTATGACCTTTTCGTTTTTATTGACTGATAACTCTTCTAACAATTGTTTAAACAATAAACTGCTAGTAACCAAACTTTTAAAGCCACAAATTTTCTACAACTTGCACTTTAAACTTTTTTTTTCCAAAATTCATATTTTTGAATTTTTACAACACGTTAATGTGAAAAATCCTGTGCCTAAGCGGTCGAGGCCCGCCCGGCCTAAACACGCCATGGAACATCTGGCCAGGTATAGACCCTTCTTATAGAGGGGCCTCGAATTGACCTGACGGGTCTCTCATGGTTAATATATATGTATGTATCTGATCGGTTTGATTGATTGGAATGATTGATTTTGTACGTTTTTGAAAATAAATTTCCCGTTTTCTTATTTGTTTGTTTCATTATGCCATCAGTATAAAATTAATTATCTGATAATAACCGGGGGACAATTCGAGGTAAAATACTATTTAACTGTATAAAATAAAATGTAAATTAAAACAATATTTCAACGGGTAGTCACTGTTTTTGCACGTAAGAAGACAAATCATTTATTGCTGATTGTGTCACTAGCATGCATATTTTGTATATATTTATTGAATTTTCATCATTACACTATGCATACCTCATTTTTATTAACCTTGTACCCGACAATATAACATTGAACGCGTTATAACTTCAAAAATATCAATTTTAGAAAGAAGAGTTGAAATAAAAGTTGTAGAAAATTTGTCGTTTTAAAAGTTTCGTTGCCAGCAATTTTTTGTTTAAATAATTATTAGAAGAGATATCAGTAAATAAAAAAGAAAAAGTCAGAAAACAAAAAGTAATAGTCATGTAAGTCGGACTTTCGTTTCCGACGTGGTAGAGAGTGGACGTGTGAGAAGTATGCGTGCGGGAAAGTGAACAAAACTGACGAAAGAAGCAGGAGAGACGGGAAAGAAAGTGATCGGGCAGTAGGGCGGAGAGAGAGGAACAAGAGGAAGAGTAGGGAGAAAAGTAGAAAAAGGGATGAAGGTAAGGATTAAGGAGGAAAGGAAAGACAAGAGAAAGAGGTTAGGAAAATGCGGGAGATAGAGAAAGATGTTAGAGAGAGAGAGAGAGAGAGAGAGAGAGGGAAAAGACGACGCGACAGGTGGGAAAGAGAAGAACACAGAACAACGGCAAGAAAGGTGCTGCCAATGGACTAGTAGAGAGGTAAACGGCAAAGGACAGAAATTAGAGAGAGAAAATGACAAGTGATAAGGCAGGTAGGAAAGAAAGAGAAGGAAGGAGAGGTAGGGGAACCGAGACAGTGAGCGTAGAGAGAAAGAGAAGAAGATACAGGGGCAGTAGGAAGGAGAAAGACGAAGAAGAGCGAGGCAGCAATGGAAAGCGGGGAGGAGGGAGCGAAGAGAGGAAGGAAAACAAACGCGGAACGGATAGGAAGAGAGAGAAGGGACAGTACGAGCAGCACAGGCAGCATAGGCAACAGAATTATGGAAAAGGAAAAGAGAGGAAGGGAAGGAAAGGGACAAAGAGGAGGGGGCAAGACAGGCAGGAAAAAATAATAGAAGAACAGAGAAAGCGAGAGGAGAGGAGAATAAAAGAAGGAATGAAAGAATATGAGAGGGAGAAGGAGGAGTTGCAAAAGAAGATAGAGAAAATAGAAGCAAGAGAAGGGAAAGGAGAGCAGGGGGAGCAGAGAGGAGAAGAGAAGACAAACGGGATGGAAGAGAGAATAAAGGAGATAGAAAGGAAAATATAGGCAAAAGAAAAGGAAGCGATAAAGAACAACATAGTAATGAAAAGAATAAAGGTGAAGAGAGAGGAACCAGGAGAAACAGCAAGGAAGTTGATAGGAGAGTTGGGGATAAAAGCAAGAATAGAAAAGGCAATAGCAATAGGAAAATGGGAACAAGGAAGGGAGGGGATGATAAAGGTGGAAATGAAAGACATGGTAGGGAAGAGAGAGGTAAGTAAAAAACAGAAGACACTAAGATGACGAAAGGAAAGGATAGAAAGCGAAATGACAAGGGAGGAAATAAAAAAGCAATGGAAACTAACAGAAATAGGGGCAGAGGAACTGCGGAAAGGAGAAAGTCAGAGTAGAACAAGGACGGATTATGTTGCCGGGGATATGGTGGAGATGGGATGAGGAAAGCAAATACCTGAGAGATGAAAGAGGAAGGACAAGGTGGAGACCAAAGGATATGAGAAAAGAGATAAGGGAAAAGGAGGGACGCAAAGGAAGGCAGGGGGAGGAGAGGAGAGGACAAAAAAACGAGGAGAAGGGGGAAAGAGGGAGGAAGAAAGGATAAGGTCAGAGAAAGGAGGAAAGAAGAACGGAGCTACAAAAAGGCAAAGGGAGAGAGATAGGGGAGAAGGAAGAATAAGGAAAGGAAAAAGTGAAGAAGGACGAAAAGAACGAAGAAAGGGAATTGAAGATAGTATTTTGGAATGTGGCAGGATTAACGAATAAAGACAAAGAATTTTTGGAAACAATAGGAAAATGGGACGTGGTAACATTAATAGAGACGTGGGTAGAGGAAAAAGGATGGGAAAGGATAAGAGAAAGGCTACCGAAAGGATACACGTGGGAAAAACAATGGGCGAAAAAGATAAACAAACAGAGGAAGAGCCATGGGGGGTATGATAATGGGAGTAAGAGTAAGGGATAAAAGTAAAAGAAAGGGAGAAAGAAAAGAAGACAGAAGAGATAATAACGAAACGAACAGAAGTAGAGAGAGAAGTATGGGAAGTAGTAGGAATATATATAAACGGAGACATAGACAAAAAATTAGAGGAAGTCAGAAGTTGGATGGAAAAACAAGGGAAAGGGGAAAGAGTGATAATAGGGGGCGGGAGGCGAGGGATTTCAACGCGAGGACGGGTATGAAAGGAGGGAGAGTAAAGGGATTGGAGAAAGAGGCGGAAGAGGAAAGGAACTCAAAGGATAAGAAGGTAAATAGAGAGGGGAACAAATTGATAAAGATGCTAGATGAAGTAGGATGGGAAATAATGAATGGAAATATAGGAGGAGACAGACAAGGAGAGTTTACGTTCACGGGGGGGGGGGGGGGGGGGGGGTAATAGATTACGTGTTAGAGGATGAAAGAACAAGGGCGGGAGTGAAAAACATAATAGTAGGAGATAGAATAGACTCAAACCACCACCCGCTTATAGTAACGATGGGGAGAGGAAAGGTAAAGAAAGAAATGGAGAAAAGAAGAGAAAGAAAGGTAGGAAGCGGACAATGGACGGACAGGATGAAGGAGGAATACAATACAGGAATACAGAAAGAGACGACAGAGGGGGAGGAACAGACAATTCGAGCAATAGAAGAAAGGATCAAAAGGGCCATGAAGAGAGGAGAGGAAAACGGAGGAATAGAAAAAACAAGGAAAAGGCGTGGGTGGCGGAACGACGAGGAAGGGAGAAAGAAAAAAGAAGAGGTAAGAAGGGAACTAAGAAAGTGGAGGACAGAAAAGGGAACAAGAGAGATGTACAGGGAGAAACAGAGACGATATAAGGAATGGTGTGAAAAGAAGAAAGAGGAAGAAAGAGAGAGAGGATAATAAGAGAGATAGCGGAGGCTATCAGGAAGGAAAATCAGGAAAAGAGTAAACGACAGTATAGGAAAGGAGGAGTGGAAGGAACACTTCATGAGACTGCTGGGAGGAACAGAAGTCGGAGGGAATGAGGGGGAAGAAACAGAAATAAAGGAAGACAGCGAAGAAGAATTGAGTAAGGAGGAAGTAAGGGAGACGATTAAGAAGCTAAGAGAAGGAAAAGCGACAGGAAAGGACGAAATACCAAACGAGGCATGGAAGTACGCAGAAGAGATGGCAGTAGAAATGGTGTGGGAAGTCTGCAGGAAAGTGTGGAGAGGAGAAGGATGGCCAGAGGGATGGAAGGAGAGGATAATAGTGCCGATAGTAAATAAAAGAAGAAGGAAAGAAGGCAGAAGATTAGAGGGGGGGGGGGGGGGGGCACTGATGCCATCATTGTACAAAATATACACAACCGTGCTAGGGAAGAGATTAGAGGAAGAGGTGGAAAGGAAAGAGATAGTGTCGACAAACCAAACGGGCTTCAGGAGGGGAGTAGGGACGATAGACAACATATACACACTAAACTATATAATAGGGAAGCAGATCAACAAGAAACAAGGGATACTTGTTTCTTGTTGATCAACAAGAGATATTGCGACATTCATCGACCTAAAGGCAGCATTCGATAGAGTAGATAGAGAGACGTTATGGAAAACACTGCAGGAGAGAGGGGTGAGAGGACTAAGGCGAAGGATAGAAGAGGTGTACAGGGAGACGGTGAGCAGGGTAAAGGTGGGAGAAGAAACAGGAGAGCAATTCTGGACAGAAAAAGGGGTAAGGCAGGGGTGTCCATTGAGCCCAGCCTTATTCAATTTGTTAATCGCGGATATGGAGGGAAAAATGCAGCAAGGGTGGCAAGGAGGAATGAAGGTGGCAGGGAGAAGAATCTGCATGCTGGCATACGCGGACGACGTAGTCATGCTGGCAGAGGATGAGGAGAGGATGCAAGGCATGATACGGAGGATGGAGAAATACATGGAAGAAAAGAAACTGGAAGTAAACGTGGGAAAGACGAGAGTGATGAGATTTAGGAAAGGAGGAGGGAGAAAGAAGAAAATCGAATGGAGATGGAGAGGAAAAAGGCTGAAAGAAGTAAAAGAGTTTAAATACTTAGGGTATATATTTAAAAGAAACGGGGGGCACGAAGCACAGATAAGGGATAGGGTAAAAAAGGCAGGGCGGTAATGAGGCAGGTATGGGGAATGGGGAAAAGGAAATTTGAAAGGAACTGAAGAAGGAGAATGTGGCTGTTCGACACGCTGGTTTGGACGGTGATGGGGTACGGCGCCGAAATATAGGGGTGGAAGGAGAGAACAGAAATGGAAAAAAACCCAAGAAAGGTACATAAGATGGACGATCGGAGTAGATTGGAGAATAACAGGGTACGTGATAAGGGAAGAATCGAAAAGGGAAAAAATAACAATAAGGGCAGGAAGACGAACGTGGAAGTTTGAAGAGAAATTAGGAGAAGGAAAAGGAGGCGAGTTGGCAAGGCTATGCCTGGAGGAGATTAAAAAGAGAGAAGCAGAGGATGAAGAAGTATCGGAATGGGAGAAGGGGAGGAAGAGGGTAAAACAGCAGGCTAGAAGGAAGGAGGAGAAGAAAGCAAAGGGCCATACGAGGAAGTAGAAAAGTGAGTCAAAGAAAGACAAGCGCAGGAGAGAGGAGAAAGGATAGCAAACTCCAGATACAATAAATGGTACAGAGAAGTCGTAATAAAAGAGGTACCAAAATACTTAACAGTAGGATGGCAGGAGGAGAGATACAGGACAATAGCGAGGTGTAGATTAGGGAATGAAATGAGAGGAGGACATATTGGGGAACAGAAGAAGAGAAAACGTGCAAGATATGCGGGGAAGAGGAAGAGACCTGGGAGCACATACTAGACAGATGTGGCGGAGAAGGGCAGGAGGAGAGAGGAATAGGAGAAAGAATAAGGAAAGTTCTAGATGGGAAAGGAGGAGGGGAAGGGTGGATGAAACAAATGGAGGAAAAAAGGAAAAAGAGAGAGGCAGAAAGAAACGAGACAGGAGTAGAAAGGTATGAAAGAAGTATTGGAATAAATGAAGTGGAAACGGAAGTCGACGAAGGTGGGAGAAAGGAGTAGAATAAAACGATAGGAAAAAAAAGAAATGAGAGAGAGGGAAGAGAGAGAAAGGGAGGCTAAGAAGGCACACAGAAAGAACAAAGAAACAAGAAAGCGACAAAGAGATAAACAAATAAAGACGAGAGCAAGAGCAGGGCGGGAGAAACTAGAAAATAAGGTAGAATAAGATAAAATAAGATAGAATAAAGTGAATGTAAAAAGTAGAATAAGGAGAAACCTGTAAATACGAAACGAAGAATGTAAGAAGAGTAAGAGAATGTACAAACGAGAAAGGAAACGAAAGCCACTGTAACCCTAAGGGGAATCAATAAACCATTATACAAACATAGTCATATAAGTCGTAAACGGTGGGTAATACAAAACATTATTTAACAAAGAAACATAGGTAATTTCATTATCTACAATAAAGGTCATTACCATGTTTACCGTCAAGTACACGGCTACGGTGATATAGCCCGAAACGGTTTTTCGCAAAATGGCGGCGCTTGCGCTCTCTTAATTTTTAAGTATTTTGTATATTTACATTCAGTGCGGCATACTGAACCTATCTAAACAATAAAATAACTTTAGGTAATTGGTAATTTAGTGCAAAAAAATCCTCTATTGCCTGTGCTGTAACGTGGCCCTAAGCGTAACAACAGAGGTACGAGTGCTCTGTCCACGGTGGCACTCCTGCTGTATGGACCATTGCTCCGAAAATGCACACAGAATACGTGATCAGTCCTCTTTTGCATAATGATTTTCCTAATCGTTAAATAAGTACTGTTTTAAATAAGTCCTTAATTTGATTACGTTGTTGTTACTTGTAAATATTCTGAAAATGGCTGCAATATTTCTATAAGTATGTGTCAGCCAAAATTTAAATCTTAATTTTTTTAGATCAGTTGAGATCACACAACAATTATACTCGCAGCTATTTTTTCAGAGCTATCGTAAGAAATTAAGAAACGGTTTTTATTAGAATAGCTTTTAAATATGATCGCACGCCTCCTTCGGTGTACGCAGTATCACATTTTTTTTATTTATTTTTTCGCCGGTTCTGGGAGACCGTGCTTAGGTTTCCTAAAGAAGGACTGCTCGTTGGGTTCAAGCACAAGGACTCACAAAAGTTAGTTAGTTTCGTAGATCTTTATTAAAAACTGTGCGTCGTTGGATCACACGGAACTTGGCTCTAGTGGTGTCTCATAAGAAGGACATTCGTATACTGACCTTTCACGCTCTCGATGCCCGGATGGCCGAAATTTTGCGGAAGACGCGGATGAGCGGGGTGGGCACACACACCCGCAGAGCGAGTGGCTTGACAGAGAGTAAGACGTCCTCGGACGAGGAGAGTTATGTTTACATTTTCTTCACCGAGAGTGAAATGCGCGAAATAAGACTCCTGGACCTTTAACCCGGCGGTATGAAATATTACGCGCTATTAAAATTCGATGCCTAATCCAGCCTAATCCATTTAGTCAATTCTGAACAGCGCTGATTGAATACTAGTGGTACCCGATATGCGTTGCAATGCCGTTTCGATATCATAATTTATTTGACCCACAATAGTTTTCGTTTTTTCTCTCCATGTGTGAAGCATGGACTTTCCAACTATAATCTATAGAAACGGCAAAACGTTTCACCAAATTTGCTTAAGTGCGATGGCTCAACGATTATATATTATAGTTTGTGAAGGCTATTGGTGAGGGAAAGTAATTTTTCTTTGAGACTTTGTTTTCCTGTTAATCAACATCGTTTATTAAGCTTCGTTTTTGAGATTGTGAGTATTTGGTTGGGGCGACTTCACCTTTATTTCCTTTATAAATTTGATTTAGAGTGAAATGTAAAATTCAATTGTGTTTGGATATAATCCGTATTTAATCCTATTAGTCCCGGGTCAATATACCCGCTCCGTTTGGCCGTCTCTGTAGATCGTCGGTGTATCACCAAAGCATCGATCACAGTCTCGACCGCTGGCGCATCTGCCCTCTCCTCGCCGTTTCCTCATGTTATCTCGTCAGGTGGGCTAGCGACATAAACACCAGTGAGCGCTCCTCTCCCCGCCTGTCCGTTGACAGTGCGTCTTAGTGTGTTTAGGTTGCAGGTCAATGCTCTTAGACAGGACCTTTACTGCTCCTTCGATGTACGTTTCGTCGAGCAAGAATTCTTTTTCACAATTTCTTTAGTTACCTCGCTGTTTCGCTCTTATTCAGAGTTTAATGCCACTTACCAGGTTTCGACTCGTCTTCAGAGCACCCACCCGGGTAAGTGACCAGCTATTAACTAATGATTTATCGTGATTTTTCCAGCCTTTTATACTAATTAGGCTGCCTGCCTATGGGTCGAAGGATTTTCCCATGGGCCAATCAGCTGTTTTGGCGGTGGCGCCGTGTGAATCTACGTGCCGTGTGCACTGGCGACGTTAGATATCTCGATGGTGGGGAGTTTTACCTGGGCGTATGAGATAATATCGTCTCTATATATACACTACCAGCGGAAAGTTTCCGGACAAAAGTTGAAAACACTGCCGGAACGTTTTTTTATGCTATTTCGCCGGTAGTTGGCCTGGGCCAATTTAACCAACGCCATTTTAAAGAGCAGGAATTTCCCTTCATTTTGGCTTTTTCTTTTTAAATTTACGATTTTTTTTACAATTGGCACCCAATTTTGAAAACGACAATGTTTGGTCGTTTTTTTGTTCTTTTGCAAGTGAACCCCCTTCGTAGAAAACATTTTTTTAACGAATTTCTTTTACCATGCTCATAAAGGGGGAAGTCTAAGCTTCAAGTTCATTTTTTAGAAAATCGACTACGATTTTTTTTTTCAAACATATGTCGTTTTTTGAAAAAAAATAGACAATTAAAAAATTGCTCCATAGACTGAAAACAATGAGGTTTACAACATAACCTCAAGATGGCAAAAAGTTGTATTACTTCTTGCTGAGTTCACTGCCTGGGTCGTCGTCTGCAACACTGAGGCAGTGTTACAGGCGACGTACGCTTCGAAATTTTGATCAGTAGTCCAGCGAGCAGTAAACAACCGATTCGATTAAAAATTTGAAGATACACAGAGCATGATAGCAAAAAGTGGATGTTAGTATTTTTTCCCCAAAATTTTTGCCATAATTCTCTAGGTGCCCTCAAAACCGTTCGCTGATCGCCTGCAACTGCAATGGAACTATCAGGAATATTCATCGTATATATTGTGACGAGGCGTTACACCCCTCATAGTCGCGTTAATACGAAATATTCAGCGGAATATTAGAACGAGATAGAATAGGCAGAGTCGCGCCGTCTCGCACCCGTGGTAAATCGTAGTCATGATCTAGAGCGTACACTGCCGGAGAGTATTCGTCAGTTTTCCGGGACACGAGGCCGAAAACGTAAACATTGCCGGACGAACGCGATAGCCGACGCCCCGTGAGAGAGAGCAAGATGGATGGATGTGCCGGCGATCGAAAGTCGATCGTCGCTAGGAACCCCCACCTCCCCCGATAGGGCGAAGACGAAGCCGGCAAGCGTGAGCGACGAGCTCACGCGAGAGTGTGACTCCGACCACGGTAGCGAAGAGAATCGAAGATAGAGATGAGGCTACTTAGAAAGGATTAATAAGTAGTGAGGTTGCGATTGAGTGTGTGGGTAGTGAGCGGCGTGCGTATGAGAGAGACGAGCGATAGACGGGGGCCACGAGGAATGATGTGCGACGAGGACCACGGATCTCGGTGAATCGAAAAGGTAGGTACACACTGGTGTATTGTTTTCTTCGTCGATGCGAGTCTTACGTATCGTCGAACGCGTGGTAGTAGAGTGTGTTCGTCTCGCAACGTATCTCGCTGCACCAACGTGGTTGTCCCTACCGGCTTCACCGGAGGATAGTTGTATCTCGATCAGACACATTGAACCGCGAGGGGTAGCTTAACACGTGTGCTCGACGCACGAATAATTTTCTGTTCATTGTTTCCAAACCGCCCCCGGCAGTAATTGTTTGAGAAAGTCGAAGATCGTAGTTGTAACGAATTATTGTTACTTTTGTTGGTGCCCAAGCGTGGGCCAGAATTAATAAAAAGTTGTTCGTTATTTTGTTAAGAGGTACTCACACGAAATTTTCGTTTATTTCGTTATTGTTGTGATTGTTATCGATGCTCGTCCTCCGAACCCCAATATTCCCCTAACCGCTAGCTGAGCAAAGGCAGAAAGACAGAGAGATAGTTCGAGGAAGTTCCCTTGGTGTTACGGGGATGGTACAAACACCTGGCGCCTTATCGGTGCTTGGAAAGTGTGGAATAAAAATATTTGGGCGTCATCATAGATTTTGGATTGGAAGCTCTTCTCGTCTTTGACGAAATTTTGACGTGGAAGAGTTTGTCCCAATATATATATATATATATATTGTCACGCTGTTGTGAGGTGGGTATGGGGAGTTTGGGATTAAAAGAAAGAAATAATTAATAACTCAAATACAACATTTATTCTTATACTATCAGTAACGGCGGACTATCTCCGGGCAATGAACAAATTACAAAAATCTCTCGAATTTTGGGCGCCAGTTCATTTTTATATTACGTCTATAAAGTTAACAAAAAAAAAGTAAAAAGATAAAAAAAACTAACTCGAATAACAATACTCCAATATCTGTTGCCTTTGGGGAAGGATGGCTAACTTGTGAGGATTCGAAGGGGTCAAGCGGGGAGAAGAACCTCAGAGTGCGAGTTCGCCGACTCAACGGCCTCTTAAATATTACCACTGGCTTGTAAATTTTATATCACAATTTTATTCGCACGAATTTATTCCAAACGCTACGCTATTGCTAACACGGTCAGTCGTACGGAGAGGGGTATGCGGGGGATAGGAGAGTTGTTTTGGTCGGTGCCGTTGAGGTGACGGCGAGGACGATCGCGCCGCTCGCGCGATCGACTTGTCTTTGTCGAGCACTATGATAGGTTGGAGGGGAAGGGGGGGGGGCGTCAGGCGGGAAGGAAAGACCGTTACTCGTAATTATTACTCTTCGTAAATTACTACAGCCGTCCCACACGGCGACCAAGGAGAGAAAGACTATAACGACTCTACTGGTCTCGCACTCACGGAAAAATATCAAAGAAAAAAAAAACCGGGAATAAACTTCTCAAAAATGAGGCGGGTAATAATTCGCGGGGGGTAACCGTGCAAACACTCACCGTTGCCGTTTTCCTTCCTCTGCGTCCCATTTTTCCTTTTCTCTTGTCCGTGTCGTTGCCTGATCGTCTTTATGAATTTCGTTTTTTATCCTTTATCCGTTCCTTGGTACTCGTTTTCCTTTTTTTTCGCTCCAAATCGTATCCATTAATTGTATCGCTTACTCCTCTCTCTCTCTCTCTCACTCACTCGTCGCACTCTATACTCTTTACTCCCTCTAATATTCGCTCTATACGTTCTCCTATCTACTCTATACGCCGGCTCATCACAAAGTGACGGCCTCGTGGTCTGCCGGAAGCTCGCGAATTTTTCGCGAGCTGTGATTGGCCGATGTCGAGCGTCGGGGCAGCAGCATCACGGGTCGATATAGATGGGTCAGACGGGTGATTGATTTTTGATTGTCGTGAGCGTGATCTGTTGGGGAAAGATGGGTTATTAGGTCGGTCGATAAGTAGGATTTATTGCGGACGGGAATTTATAATTGCTGGTAATAAGGAGGTTATGGGAATCGCCGTGCACTGCTGCCATCTTCTTCTTTCGCCTCGTCGCCACTCGGCCGATTGATGGCCGGTGTGCGGGGACGGACGGGTGCGGTATTTTTGACAAATGCAAGTATTCGAGTGTAGTGCGAGTTGTGCCGTGGTGATTTTGTTAATTGTCGGTCGACAATTAATAATTTGTTGTCTTCGGGGTGGTGTGCGATCTCTCGGACGGGCTATCTCGTCGGAGATGAGCTTCGGGCCGGTCCCGGTAGGTTGATTTCCTTTCGTTTATCAATAATGTTCTTGTTTTAATTTTCTTCTTTTCTCCTTTTTAGGTTAGTCGGGCCGGTGTTGTGAACGACGACAACGGCCGCGACGACGACGACGACGACGACTACGATGACGACGACGACGACGATGACCGCGGCGGGGTCCTTTGGTGTCTGCTCCTAGTGACGAGGTGGTTATTGGGTCTGTCGGGTATGTAAGTTTTTATTGTACTATTTCTTGATTTTCATCGTGGTAATTCCTGTCGGCTTCCTTGCAGGTTTCGATGGAGGATGTGGTGGCGGCGACGACGACGACGACGACGTCCTCATCTTGTTGTGTGTTGCGGCGTTACGGTGATTGGTCTGTCGATTATGGTGTGTTATCGGGTCAGTCTCTCGGACTGACGGTTTCTTCTTAGGTAAGCGTCTGCACAAGTATTTTGGGGAGTAATAATAAGAAAGATTTTAATACTTCTCTTTTTGTTGCAGGTCGGTCGGACGGCTGTCTCTGTGCGAGCCGGCTGCAGAGGAGGATGCGTGATCGTGGCGCACCGCCTCACAATATATATGCGTGCGTGCATGCGCGCGTGTGTGCGCGCGTGCGTGCGTGTGTGCGCGCGTGCGTGCGTGTGTGCGCGCGTGCGTGCATGTGGGTGTGTGTGTGTGTGTAATGAATATTCCCCATAGTTGCATTGACGTTAGCATAGCTGTTGAATAGACTGCTCGCCCGCGATGCGGCTATGGCTACGCGTGTATGAATATATATCGATCCCAACGGCCGCTCTCCTCCAGAGACGCGGAGTTACGATTATGAGCAACCCATCGAGCTAAAGTTTTAACAGTGCATCGACAACGGTGGCAGAAAGTGAACCTTGGTATTTTTTCCTAAAATTTCGAAGTAGAAAACCCATTTTTCCGGGCTACCGTTAAGAAAAAACATGTGTTTTATATATAAATGACTAAATAAATAAAGGAATATATATATGTATGTATGGACACATGTATGTATGGACACATGTATGTATGTATGTAAAGAAAGTATGCATTTTTCAGTTTTGAAAATGCCGCGCTTCTCACGTTCCGCGTGCCGTTTATGTGAATCGTCGTCAGATAGATAGTTAGACGAATTCAGGGGTGATAGATAGTCAGTACGACCTAGAGCATACGTGCGAGATATAGTGCACAGTACTAGTGAAGTAAATAGAGAATTTATAATAATAGTGAACTTTAATTGTCGTTTCTTTGTTCACCGGTAGGGTTGTAAATAATGTAAATAATGTAAATAATTGTTATTGGGTTGTAATGAATAAAAAAATTATTCTCTTCTTTTTTCACAGAAAAACATATTTTTATTTACATTATTATCCCAACAATAATTATGGTTGATGAAATGGCGGCTAAATCGATCAAAGATTCCAGGTGTAGGAAAAACGATACTGGTTTTACGTTTCGATCCTGATTCGGATCCTTTTCAGAAATTTGTTATTATGCTAAAATTTATAGTATATCATATAAATAGTGTATAAATGTTGCGTTATTATTGTCAAAAGAATAAAAACTTAAAAGAAGGAAAATAAGTCTATTCTATCGTGTAGTACGGAGTAATCAGTACCAATATGACACGTGCTTTAGGTTATGTATATAGCAAAGCTGACAAACCTTGACAATTGATGGTTTATGAAGTTGACAAGCAACTATTCAGTAGACTTGGATCATTAGGATTAAGTTGACAGACCACTCCCAATGCATTTAGAGCGAAAATTTAAAGAATCGTCTCTTTTTCCATTTTCCATACCAATGAATTTTTATTTGATAGATACCAAATCCGTTATTTTGCAAACTGGTATCCTCTGTAATTACGACGAGAGAACAAGGAAATTGTACTGTTTTATTGTTATTGATCATTGAAATTTGTAGTGTAGTAGTTACCGATTAAAAGTTCCGTAGCAATACAGAGTTTTAAGAACAGCTCTCCAGAACTACGAATGTCAAATTATTTAAAAATAGAGATGATCTCGTATTCACGATTAATTGCGGTGTTAGTAGTCAAGCACAACGCGGAGACAGTTAAGAGTTGCGATCAGTGCCGTATCTACTGAGAAACGGTTCATCTTTTGGGTGGGTCATTCAGAACTATCGTATGTTTATTAAATAATAGAATTATAGATGCAGCTTAATTTCTCAATGTCTTTTTTGAAATCTATTGCATTAGGATATGATTTTTTCTGTATCATTTCAAGTATCAATCGTTTTTTTTTACCCATTCTTCATTATTTAGGATCTTCACATTGTCAAAGCTAAACTTGTGTCCTAGTTGAATGCCATGTTGTGCTAGAGCTGTATGAACGTTGTTTGTGTGCCTAAGGCTATTTTTATGTTCTTTAATTCTGGTTTTTAAGTATCTTTTTGTTTGTCGTATATAAACAGAGTTACAATCGGCGCAATTCATTTTGTAGACTAAGTTTGATTTGTTGGTTATTTCTATATTGTCCTTTGTGGATCTTATTATTGATAAAATGTTGTGTCGATTATTGGTAATTAGTGTTATGTTGTATTGTTGTAGAAGACGGAATAATTGGTGATGGATATTGTGTGTGTATGGTAAATTTATTATTGTCGAAGAATCGAATTTGATTATGGGTTGAGGTTGTGATTCTATTTGTGTCATTCGTAATTTGATAATTTTATTTCTGTAGGAGTCTGGATAACAATTCTGCTGCATAGTGTCTCTAATGAGTTGTAGGTTTTTTTGGTGAAAAAAATGTGATAATTTTATTGCTCTATCTACTAGCATGATGATAATCCCTTTTTTCTGGGGAAGCGGATGGTGCGAAAAGAAATTGATGAATCTACCTCACCAAGTAGGATTTCTATACCAATCTGTAATAATTGAATTGTTGTTTCTAATTAACAGGATATCTAGAAATGGTAATTTGCAGTGTTTTTCAATTTCCGTTGTGAATTGTAATTTATTATGGTAAGAATTAAAGATTGTTAGCGTGGAGTTTATTTCTTTTGTCGGAAGAGCCATGATTATGTCATCGACATATCTTTTATATAACGGGATGGTATATTTAAGTTTTTGTAAGCAGTTTGATTCTAAGTCTACCATTACTATATTAGATAAAATTGGGGCCAATGGTGAGCCCATTGGTAGCCCAAAGATTTATTGATAAATCCTATTTTTAAATGTGACAAATGTGGAAAACGTAGTGAATTCAATTGTCTTTATTATTTCGTTGAGTGAGAATTTTTCAGAAAATAATGGTGATCTTTTTTGAAGGCTCTGTATCACTAATTCTAGAGCGACATTGGTATATAGCGAAACTCCGTCGAATAAAGTATGCTAGTAGATAAACAAGGTCGGTTCTGGATCAACGCGTGTTAGTGCACACGTACACGTCACACGTACACACCCACACATACACACCGACTTCCACAGCGAGGGGCGGGGGCAGCTCGAATACTTCACGGCACCATGGCGACGAGGGAGGGGGGGGGGGGGGCATCAACCGCGCGTTACTCCATATTTCTTAGCCGATTGTTTATTTAAATTGTTTATTTAAATGTGTCTAATAAATATTCTTGATATGAGATATGAGGTGTGAGTTATCCGATCTTAGTTAGCCGTACTGTTTATTTAAAAAGTGTCATTTCTTAGCCGAATTGCTTATTTAAATTGTTTATTTAAATGTGTCCAATAAATATTCTTGATATGAGATATGAGGTGTGAGTTATCCGATCTTGCTTAGCCGTACTGTTTATTTAAAAAGTGTCGGATAAATATTTTTTCACATCGATGACCAATATCGGATATCAACAACAGCGGCCATATTGTTTAGTCAACAGCCGAATGTCAGATAAATAATGTTTTAACGCTATGTGTTACGCGATATATTTCATCGCATAAATATTCTTTGATACCACCGAACAGCAAATTTTTTTCAGAGAAGGTAGGGGGTGGGTTTATGGCTACATACCGATGACGGGGTCTCATCGAGATAATTCTCACGACGAGTTTTAATTAACAAAATTTTTCTCATCTATAGCTCCGGTGCAGCTGCATATGAGTAGCCCATATCTTTTAATGTTCGACATGTTAGAACGTGTCGCTGTGACGGAACAAGCAGAGCAGTATGAATGCTACGAGTTACCCAATATTTCTTAATTGCGTTATTTATTCAAAGTGCGCTCGAACTCTTTGGGGTGTGTCCGATATGTTACAACGCACCGCGGTGACGTCACCGTCAGAGCAGAGCGTTCGCCGCAACGAGCGAGCTGTGATATCTAGGATATCGGTTAACACTTCGGCCAAGTGTTTATTCAAAGTGCACTCGAACATTTTGGGGTGGCGTTCGATGACGACGGCCTAAAAATTGGCTATCCTTCTCTTTCACAAACCTTAGAAAGAGAGAGAGAGAGAGAGAGAGAGAGAGCAACAATATTACCACATTATTTGATGATCTCACATCTCGCGTACAAATAATTTTATTGTATTGGAAGAAGTGAACAGAGAAGCATCGGAAGAACATTGATTGAGAGCGTTAACAATGGATATACGCGATCGCGATAGAATCGATTTTCTTTGCCAATATATTATTTTGAAAATACAAATGTGTGCGGTGTTACCAGTTTTAATTAAACTCAAGGTCTTCAATGACGATGATGTAAATTTGCCGATTTGGAGAGTAAGTATAAATAATATTCTTCGTTATTTAAAAATTTTCTTTGTTACATTTTATGATTGTTTTCAGAGGAGGATATATTGTAAATCCACACCGCAAGATATCGCACTGACGATAAAGACACGAGGACCATACGCATACGACAAATTTATACAAGCATTGCGTCAAACGGGTCACAATGATGAAGCCAAACTTCTTGAAAATGCCAGACTTATAGATGATATCAAATCATTTAAATTATTAATACAATTGCTCCCAATTGCAATTAATTGGATCGTGGAAATGATTAGTGATCAGAACAGGTTAGAAGCTGTTAAACTCAAATATATCCCACAAATTCAATTTATTTAGTTTTTAAAATTTTTTCAATCATGAATGTAATTTATCCGTTTTTTAATGTTGGTTCCAGGTTACTATGAAATAATCGCAAAGGTTTTCATTCTATGGGAGTGGATGATGACACACACCCGAGTCCAAATCACGCCCGCTATAAACACGACGTTGACTGCAACAGCTTTGGATCTCGACAGCACAATGATGATTATTAAATTAGGATGAATAATGTGGCAACTCAACTTCATTGACGACTGAACCATCTTAATTGATATTAACATGAACGCGAGATGCAACATAAAATTTTAGCATTTTTATAAACCGTTTTCTTTTATAATTCATTTTATATATATATATATATATATACTTACATATTTTTTCTTATGTATTCTCATATGTACTCATTGCAAGTAAATTTTCTCTCGAATAAAAATAAAAACATGTTACAAATATCTATGGTTTTATACAATTTTTATTCAATATCATGGTTTCATCTGTTTGATATTACACTCAGTATTACATTCGTTATTACTTATAAAATTATTACATTTGAACAAATTCAATGTGATTAAATACAGTGCCATGAGAGCGCAGTGCTAATCCATTTTCATGAGATGCACGAACCATCTCCTTGAACAGATATTCATTTGCCAGAATCGGTGTGGTCATCCGGGCTGGTAGAAAAACCGTACAAGTTTTTTCCAAATCCATGACGATTCTATCGCCATACTTGGTTTTTGCAATTCGTATATCGGTAACTGGATACACCTCCTGCGGTGACAATTCGGACAGCTTTTTGATTGGGAGAAAATCAGCCAACAGACCGACTTTGTTGATTTCATGTAAATCCATGTTGATCTGAAAAATACATTTTTTCCATAAAATTGTTTATCGTTAACACTCGAAATTATGAGAACAAATAATTCACGGGCAAAACGTTTAATACAAACCTGCGATTTTTTTCACGTTGATGCGTCAAAATTTATGAGTTCAAATTTGGCTACCATCGATTGAGTTTGTGATCGTGCGATAATTATTTTTTTACCCGTTGAATATTTCGTAATAATTGTTTAATGTGGATTAGCAATTCGCGTCTCTACAGCTGTATCTTTGGATGTAACTTCAGATGCGATGACTTTTGACTGTGCTGTATGAAGACTGATGCAACGACTGATTTGAACAGTCGTGAACGCATCTCATTTATACTGAATTTGATCTTCCATCTCATTTTAGTGACTAATTCTTAATTATTATTCTTTCACTATGTGAATGCTATGAGGGAATAAAGTTGTGACAAGTTGAAACGAGTCGAGACGAGGCGAAACAAGTCGAGACGTTTCCATCGTGGAGAACCATCGAACATTATTTGAATCGTTTTCGTTGGTGTATAGGGTATTCAAAATACAGCAAACACACATGATATATATATATATATTGAAATCTTTTATTTTCATGGAAAAAATATATACTTAATTCTCGGGCAATTTTGGACGAAGCCAATATTTTAGAGCTAGAACATTTTTGCTTGCGCAATTGAACTTTGATAAATACTTGTGATATGAACAATCAGTGCGTATGCTTTTCCGCAATTTCTGTAACGATGGACATTTGAGATTATTAAGATTGATTATAAGCCCCGCCCAACCATCCAAAAAATTCGTTAACCATTCTCTCTTCTCCGGACCCTTAACGTAAATTGCTCGTGCATCGCGCAAAATGTTTTGAAGAATTCCATTTATAGCATTATAGGGTATGGCACCATAGTTCCATGGTAAGCCATGATAATTATTTGTTAACCAAGCATTTGTACATCTATATTTGACGGGCAAATCAATCCATACGCATGGTGGTTCGAAGAAAAGCGTTGACGGTGTTCGATTGGAATCGGTTAAAGAAATAACAGAAAATTCTTTCAACACAAATTCGTTCGAGGGTTTTTTGAAACCTTGCAAGTCAACCACGTACTCCATCTCGGATACAACTGATTCCAATAACCGTCGCGTCCGATTTATAACAAATATTCAATACGCCCCCCCCTCCCTCCCACGACAAAAAACTTATGAATATATAGTAATAATAAAAACTATAAAAAGTAAAAAGAAAAATATATAACTCTACAGATGAACGTGTCCTTACACTATTTTTTTAACATTACCACTGATGGAATTATATTCAACAATACGGTCGTGTAAAATTAAACAATAAGCCGAGGTTTCAGCAGGAAAGGGATTTACAGATATCGAATTCAAGGCGAATATCGACGGGACCTGATTTCAACGATTCATTCTGCTTTAAGCAATCGATAACAATTAGCGGTGCGTATTTCAAAAAGTCACCTTTGTTTATGAGTGGTTCGGGCTCCTTCTCGTAATAAGAAGACTGGAAATTTGCATACATTTCATAGAGCAAAGCATACTGATTGCGACTAATGTCGAGATTCAAGTTCCCATACGGATAACTCTGTGAATTTAAAAAGAGTTTAACATCTCGAACATGACAATGATCAAAATGACTCGCATTCTTAAGAGCATTATTTTTTCGTGCTGTTTGAAAACCTACGATTACATATCGGGGTTTTTCGAGTTGAGTAGAAGTTTTTACTACCCAAACGTGTTTCGATGAAGCAGGCAATAGAGGGTACTCATACAGTTCCCACGTGCGAAAACTTATTGGGATGGGTGTATCTTTAGCTATGTAATTTAGCATTTGAATTTTTCTCTCATCGGAGACCTTGATATACGGTATCATCCATTCAATTTTTGATAGAATGATCTTCAATTCTTCCGGCGCAGCAGCCCCTTCCGGTCGAGCCCGTATGACTGCGTTCGTGTCGGTGTTTGCTCTCATCAATATCAGCTCGTGCTTGGCATTGATGATAATTTTGCGATAGTCCTCGGCAAAACCCAATAACATACTCAGCGGTATCGAGATATCGAAGTATCCAGAAGCGTCAGTTATTTGCAGCTCTTCTTCACTGGGTACCCAACCAGCGTTTTCCATTATCGATGTTTGACTAGGATTCTGAGACACATAATTTTTCATCACGCTCGTGAGACCAACATTTTTACATCGGTCGATCTCAATGGCGTTCAGCTCGTAGCGTATGTCCTCGAATAAGTGACAGATGGCATTGGTGACCAACGTTGTGCTTGTCGTAGGAGTGCGTCCATCGGCTCTCGTCAATCTACCGCTAACGTGCAGCGAGCTCTTACTAGGCAATAGGCACAATTCTTGATGCTGCACGGCAATACGAATTTCATCGCTGTTATTGAAGGTTGCCGAGTCGAATGGTTGATGACCGTGTATCTCGTAATGCGCAATGGCATCATCAAACATAACGGGATTTTGTATTGTTAAGATTTCCGCCATGGTATAAAGCAAGTAATTGTGATGCAACAAGAACTTATTTTTGTTATTTTTTCGAAGTTTCAGACCCAGACTCTTGAGATATCGAATATTCTGAGGTGTTAGCTCGTTGCGGGGTGTTCGACGAATGTTTCGTTCGAGGCATGGTCGTTGAAATTTATACCCATGTCCGCTCTTCGACCCGAAAACAATTGGCATTTTTTAGGATTTTATGTGTAGCCGGATCGTTGTTAGCTCGCCGCGGAAATTCACCAACTCACCGTCTTGATCGACAATTTACAATTGTAGATTATATATCGATTTAACGGTAACTGGGAGATAGGCGATGTGCGAGGGTATTTCGATAATTTTATACCCGGGTGGTACAGAGGGAAAAAATTCGTGAATCGTATGAACTCGTTGCCCGTTGATGTATGCTCCCGAGGTTATGTTACACTCGACTCGTAGAGAATTTATCTTGAGAATAGTAACTGGTAAATCGGATTTGTGTGTAATATTAGCGGGAAGGATGCGTGGCGTAAAACCCAGCAGTCGACCTATAGAATCACTCGGTTCGAAATTTATCTCACGAGTGCTTTTAACCCTGCGCGGTCCCACTGGGTCGTTTGTGACCAGAGCAAAATTTCACTTGGGATTTCCCCGAAATTGAAAAATTGGCGGGGCCTGCCCCCCACCCCTAAAAAAACTTGTCATGGAGAGGGGCCCACAGCGTTAGTTTGGTCGTCCTCAGCCAGTTCGACTTCAACCTTCAGCAGAGCAAAGTTGGTGTTTGGTCACGAACGACCCTGTGGGACCGGCGTGTGATAAAAAGTGATTTTTAACGAATCGTGTTTTTTGAGTCCAGGACGTGTCTTAGAGTGTGTAAAGGTATGTAAAAATAAAATTCATTTTTTCGGAATTTTTTTTCCAAACAAAAAAAAAATTTTGCTCCAAAAATCTGTTTTTTTTTTCTGGAATGCCAGAGAGAAAAAATATTGTATTTTTTTGGATTATTTCTTATACTTTAAACGAAATACAAAAATAAAAATAAATTTCAAAAATCCATTTTGTTTTTTGAAAAACTAATTATTTTTTTTCAAAAATTTGATTTTTTTGTAGAATGGCGGAAAGAACGGCAGAGGAATTACGACGCATTATGCGGGAACGGACTCGGGAGATAAACTATGAAGAATTGTCGAAAGAGGAGCATGATGCTGAGGAACCGTTCGACGAGGTCGACGACATGCAAGTCATTCGCGAAATTTTGAACAGTGATCCGGAACACGTCGAGCGAACAAGCAAGATGCCGAAAAGAAAACCATGCAACTTTTGTTCAACAGACAAAAAACCACGTACTGCTGTGTGCAGTGCGAAAAACCCATTTGCGAGGAGCACCGCTTCTGTATCTGTACTCCATGTTTTCAAGAGATGTAATTTTTTTTTACCAACAATTCCATGTAATTGTGTTCATAAACATTCCTTACGATTATTTTTATAATAAAAGTCTTATTTTTTAATGTAAAACACGATCATTCATTTTTTTCCCTCGAATTATTCGATTTTCCTCTCCTTGAAATTGTCCATTTTCATGCGACTGAATAATTATACTTTTTATGGCAGAACGGATCGGGACTAGGTTTTTCTCAAACCTTAGGATGTCCATGACAAGAATCCATAATTTCTTTTTTTTTCTATCGCACATTTTTTTTTAAATAATATTTAAGCCAAAGCACATTTTTCATGCATTTTCGCTCAAATAGCTATTTACCGCGTAAACAATAATAACTTTTGGGCTTTAATAATTATTGATTCTAATTGAATAAACATTGAGGAGTATTCAGGAATTTTTTTAGATTTTTTAAGGCGTTTCTACCCGTTGAAAATTGCACGCGGACACAAACGACCCTGTGGGACTGCCGAGCCAGTCAAAATATAGTGGGACCGCGCAGGGTTAATTACACTGCACAGAGTATTATTATTGGGTTTGAGAATGATATCGATATTACTATCAGAGAGTACTTTTTGCAGATAGCTCTCAATATCCTCAATTTCGTAGCTCCCAGTCGGTATGGTGATAATCTCCGTGCCCACGTAAAATTTGTTATTTGTCTCGTCTATATTGGGAATTGAATTGAAGGTTAGCAGTTCAAGGAGACCCAGTGTATAATGTTTATGCGATGATAATTCGATCGGGGGGAAATAATGAGCTTCGAGTATGGAAGATGTGCCTGACAATGTCAATGTAAAAGATTCATCCATCGCGTCTAGCACTCGACTGATACCGCGATTCGTATAACGGGCCATTTTATAATTCTCCGCTGAGGAATTTGAGACACAAATGTCCACACACTACTGTTTCATAGTCTTGATATTTTTGATAATTGTAATTCACAATGCTACCAACACCGAGGTATTTTATTAAATCGGACGGTGGTTGAAGATCACCGAAACTGTCGAAGCACATTACTTTGTTGTTCTTTTTCGTGTATGCGACCCAATGCGTGCCCGGACCATCTTTATCATCAAGATTGACAATAGCCGATTCGTATTTTCGAGGTCCATCCCTCGGTAGCGCATTTCTCATGTAAACACCGCGAAGATGTGGAATTTTCATGACTGCGACGAACTTTGATAAATCGACGTCGGTGAGCGCTCGGTGTGGTAGCCTTAGTCGTTTTTTTTAACATGAAGGCCCATACCGCTTTTGTATGGATTAAGATAAAGCCCCTTTCCCAACGCTATACTCTCCATCGTCTTGTTGTAACGTTTACTCTCTTCGAGAGCATGTTTCGCGGCCTCGGCATCATTCACAGCTTTAGCAATGCCCGCGGCGCCACCAGCGAGAGCTCCGGCAGCGCTCAACCCCGCGAAAATGGGTATAAGAAATGGCAAAAAAACCACCAATTTTTGGAGGTACAGGCAAAATGCGCGGCGATTGGATGTTTTTCTTACCACCAGCATTTTTTACAGCTGCGCGTGCGCCAGTGAGAGCTGATTTCAGTGCGTTCGTACCGGGAATCATCGATGTTTTCGCTGCTCGGATAATACTCTTTATCGAGACTTTTTTCACTCGAGACTTCCTCTTCATCTTTCTCTTCCCCCCAGCACCCATACCGAGCTTAGTTTTAGTCTTCATCAGATTCGCTTTTTCGCTAAAATTGGCGTCTTTTGCAAAAACACGTCTCCAAGCTTTTTCCTCGAGAACTCGATCCGCAGCGTGTCGAGCGTCGATGTTTTCGCGATTTTTCGAGTACGCGATATCGTGCTCTTTACAAGCAGCGTCGAGCGCGTTTATTCCCGAATCCCCTCGTTCGAGTCTCCTTTTCAATTTAGTGCCAGGACAACAATATTGATAACCAGGTACATGCAGTTCAATCGGAAGCTTATTGATGAGATTGTTGACGAGCCCTTCCCCGTGCACGATCATTACTCGATGAAGAATAGTCGTAGACTGAGAAATTTTATTTTGAATAGCTTATTTATCGGTATTGTGCTTCCGCGGATTTTCAAAATCGAATTTTATTTTATGCAGCACCGTAGTCATTCCCATAAAACGTACAAACTGATACTAAGATAATCGTTCTCGATGCCCATCATATTTAAAAAAGGGTTCGCTCGTGCCACGAGACGTCAGTTATTCTCGAGATGAGGTTCCATAACCAATCGATCAAATTACCTACAAAAAATTTTGATGATCTCGTGCAAGATGAGGATAGGAGGGCAGGGAGGAGGCGTCATGGGGAATTGTTGCCATGTAGTGTACGCGCAGTATTTTGCGGTCCATCCAATTGCGGAAAGACTAACGCGCTCCTTACCCTCATTACCCATCCGAATGGTTTGAGATTTGAGAATACTTACGTGTATTCAAAATCTTTCAATCAACCAAAGTACACATTTCTCAAACGTTTGCTCGAATCTGTGAAAGGGGTGAAATATTTTTCTTTCGCTGATCATGAGCAAGTCATCAAACCCGAGGAGGCTGGATCGAATTCGATCATGATTTTCGATGATATTGCCTGTGAAAAACAGGACAACGTGAGAGCATTTTTCTGCATGGGACGACACAGAGATGTGGACTGCTTTTACTTGTGTCAAACGTATGCACGTATTCCGAAACATCTCGTGCGCGATAATACTAACCTATTGGTACTCTTTAAGCAGGATGAAATAAATTTGAAGCATGTATATGACGATCACGTAAATACCGACATGTCGTACACGCAATTCAAAAGTTTATGCTCAAAGTGCTGGAACAACGATAAGTATGGGTTCGTGGTGATAGACAAAGATAGAGAATTAAACAAGGGTCGTTACAGGAAGGGGTTCGATTGCTTTATAAATTTGTAGCTTTCAACATAATCACCAGTTACAGTGTAGCCTTAAAAGCGTCAATATGCATGGAGCGGAGCTAAACAAGGAGAAACATATTTTGCGTCAAATCGCGACTGCAAGCAATGCGATCCGTCGCAAGCATAGAATGTTGAAATTGGGAAAAATGATCTCTGAGAGAAAAATGGACGAAGTTTTTAGACCGGTGGTAGCTCCACTGCAAAAACTAGTGGATCAGTCATCGTCGCAATCGTAGGTAAAACAAGAATCAGCTATCAAGAAAGATCCAAATGTCGAATCAC
This sequence comes from Netelia fuscicornis, assembly GCA_946811545.1. Classification (NCBI taxonomy): domain Eukaryota; kingdom Metazoa; phylum Arthropoda; class Insecta; order Hymenoptera; family Ichneumonidae; genus Netelia; species Netelia fuscicornis. The sequence goes on from OX328013.1 coordinate 23,978,198, forward strand.
CCAAGAAAAACGAGGATGAATATACCGATGATGAGGATGATCGATTTGAACAAACGTTTGAAACAGCTCACGGGGATACCTCGGAACGGAATATTAGTATTGAAGACGATATTAATGTTGATTTATCACAAAATTACTTGAAAATGTTCACCACGAATAATAAGAAAGGGTTGGACACGTCGTATGGAGTGCGGAAATTACAGGGAGGTCGTTTAATGATTGGGAATGCACCAATTACGTTCGAGCAAATTATTATTCGTGTCGGTGATAAGACTTATGATCAAAGTGAAGGTTTACTGGAGTTGATATTTAAAAAATCACCCGATGAATCTCTCGTAACGGCGAATGATATGGAAAATTATGGTAAAATCCTTAACTCGACGAACGCTTACAAAAAACATTACATCAGCGATCACGCAATTCGCGAAGATAAAAGCATGAAATTCAAAAGTATAATTGCACAAATTATCGCATCTCCGTTGAGAAAACCTGTGTCAAAGAGACACTCGGAACGATTGGGTAAAGGGTTGCCGCGATCCAAAATTGTTAGAAGAAACAGTAGTCTGGATTACGTTTATTGGGACGATCCCAACGAATTAGTCGATAGGTTATGGCTCCTCCATGCATCCCAAACAGCCGGAAATTTTAGTCATGCGAACGAGATCGTTTCCATCATCGAGGAATTACGCGAAGCTGAAATCGTTTATTAATGCTGATTAACGAGTATTCGAGCGCAGTCTTCTCGCACCCGTCAAAATGAGCGTTGATGTGTTTGGTCATCATTTGAGAAAGAGTAGGAATGCTGATACCAATGGCAATCGAGGCCCTCGCGGAGAAGGATTTAAAATCACTGACGATGGTCAATACGACATGGTTAATCGAAGAATATGTAATTTAGGTGCTCCCGTAGGGGAACATGATGCTGTATCGGTGCGAGTGATGCACACTGCTATTGAGGAGGAATTTAGGCTTATTTACAGCGTTACATCTGCCTTGCGAAATAGTATCGATGATTCCGAAACAATGCTTCAAGTCCTCGAATCGAAATTTCAAGAACACGCGAAACAACTGCGAGCAAATGAGGCATCGGTACAAGAACTCGTTGCACGTGATTCCGAGCTTATTACTCGTTTGGACGAGCAGCTGAGGTCACACGAATTTAATACGACGTACGCTATACAAAATCTGAAGACGCGAATCGAAGCTCTCGAAAAAAAATCGACTTTTACGTAACTCCCAAATTTTGTCCGATCGTTTTGGATTAACTGCGTCGGAGCATGGAAAAACAGACGATTGCGGAGGAACTCCATAAACCAGCACGGAAAAATTATCCACGGCGCCATGTTGATATACGTGGATTGGACGAGACGTGGCAAGTTAATCTTGTTGATATGTCGGCGCATGGGCAGTACAATAATGGCTACAAATACCTATTGACAATTATCGATATTTTTTCAAAGTATGCTTGGGTCGTACCAACGAAGACGAAAAGTGGTAAAGATGTTTCGAGTGCCATGGCATCGATTCTTAAACTCGGTCGCACCCCAAAAAAATTGCACGTTGATCGCGGTAAAGAATTTTATAACAGCGAATTTAAGACTGTGCTCCAACGATACGGAATCACCATATACTCCACATGCAGTAATATGAAAGCATCGATATGCGAACGTTTTAATCGCACGCTTAAGGATAAAATGTGGAAAGAATTTTCCCTACGTGGATCGTACAAGTGGATTGATATACTCAAAAATTTGATCACCAATTACAATAATTCTAAACATCGTACCATAAAGATGAGACCTCGAGACGTTACTTCTCGAAATGAAAAATCTTGCTACATATTTATTGAAAATCAAAAGTCAATAGAACGCGAAAGATAAAATTAAAAATTGGTGATAAAGTACGAATAAGCAAGTATAAGCACGTTTTCGAAAAAGGTTATACACCAAACTGGACAACGGAAATATTCGTCATAAGCAAAGTCATACATACCGATCCTGTAACGTACAAGTTGAGAGATTATCAAGACCGACCGATCGAAGGCGGTTTCTACCAAGAAGAACTCGCACCAGTAAAATATCCAAATACTTACCTTGTGGAAAAAGTTATTCGGAAACGTGGAAATAAATTACTTGTAAAATGGCTAGGTTTTGATAGTTCGCACAATAGCTGGATAAACAAATCTGATTTGTAATTTTTTTATTTATATATATATTGTGACGAATAAATTTTCCTACAACGTCGGGGACAAACACCTTCCACAATCGTCACCTTCGTCCGTCGGTGCCGCGCTCGCGCGTCCGCAAATGCCGACTTGGGCGCCAGTCGAGTTTTGTTTCGCCCGTCTCGACACCCGGCGCAGAACCGGCGATCGCGGGAGGGAACTTGCCGCGATCGCACCATCTGGTCATCGGCCAACACGCAACGACACATTACCAACAATAACAACAACGACGGGAGACGGAAACGATCTCACCGAAGGCGACAAGACGACAAAACTGGCCGATGACCGAAGGGGTTGCTTTTTGTTTCGCCGGAAGCAACGAAACCGGGCTGACCTGGACGCGTTGGCGGGCACACGACGGTGACGGAATTGCTCGGCCGCTCAGACTGCTAGGTTTGGCAGAGAGGGTCGGGGTCGGCGGACAATGGATGCGAGAACGTCAACTCGCGCGAGCCATCGGCTCAAGCGCGGTACAGAACACGAGAATCGGAATCATAACTCAATCGTGATTTTATTATTATTCGAGAACGACACGAGACCGAAAGTACTCTGAATTAGAGCGGTATTATTGTCCGGGAACATCACGTGAACGCAACTTGGCGTCGGACAAGTAAATATCAAACGACTTACCGAGCTGCCGAAGACCTTGGCTCACCTTCATCACAGATCCCTCCGACGTGGCTTACCTCACTCGGACAGAGCGTTGCCGGGGGTATCCGATCAGGCCGAGACACGAAAACACGAAGGCAACGCGATCGCTGGCCCAACACTCGAGAATTCACAGTACGAAATTTATATTATTCCGTCGCATAGTACGAGAACACAGGCCTCGTCTTAGGAGACGAGTACGAACGTAAACAATGCACGCGAGTACTCGACGCGAGGACGCGTCGTGCCCTCACCAAGTGCGAGCGAGAACGAGCTATTCGCACAGTACCGAGAGAGCGCGAGCTACGCGAAGCTCGGCCTCGATCACAAGGTTCTCGCGAATTTTCATCGGCGAGAACTGTCAATTCGGTAACGCGTAATTCGAACGAGAAACCTCTCACGCGAACGATCACAGTACGCGACGAGACCGGACCTCTCACTCTAGAGAAAGACGAGAGACCGAGAGGCAACACTAGAACGCACGTACGGAGAGAGAGACCGATTCAACTCCGACGCGTAACGCGAGAGCGAGTGAGACCCCGAGTGTCCGACACCGAGCATACGCGAGGACTTGTTATTGTCTCGATCACGACGCTTCGACGTATATCATAAGTTTTTTTAATCAATAAAAATTACAATATGAATTAAAACATGGTTTTATACTTCATTTTCAGGCATGATTAGTACAGCGAAAAGATATGAAGTTTACTCATTTTTTATTTACATTTGTTCTCCAAACATTCCTCTCACAATACAATTCTATAATACTATGTTTACAATTCAATACCCCATGGAAGCCTGTCAATCATATTTGGACATATTATTCGTTTGTCGTCGTTCCAACTTAGAGCTACTTTTCTCTGATTTACAGTTTCGACTTTATGATTTTTGCTCCGAATTAATTTTTGATTTTTCATTATAATTTCATGGTCAAAGAGACATCGTTTGTAATCGTCAAACGTTATAGAATTCAACGTAGCTTTCTTTACGCCTTTCGCACGCATTTTAACGGAGTTTTGCACTCTGAAACTATACATTTTCGCTCTTAATCCAATAAATTCCCGCATAATTTGACCATTATTTTCATCCTTCATTAGGCCCAAAACTTTTTTTATTAACTAATGGCATACTATACACATTGTCTGGTGAATAATCAGATGTATCGAACTTATGAATATCACGTTTCATGATTTGGTATATATCTGAAGTCTCTATGTAATAGAGTAAACTATCTGTATCAGTGTACATTAGTTGAGCTCGATCGTCAAACGTTTGTTTTATATAATTGTAATGAAAGTCATATATGAGGCATTTCGCATGAAGTCATCCAGCCTAAAACATAAAAGTTTTTTAATCGTCTTGAAATTTTTATGGTCGATAGTCCTATTGATAGTGAAGCTTCAGCAATAATTTTAAGGCTCTAGCTCAAATAGTTGCCTAGCAATAGGGGCTCAAATTTGTACCATATTGGCCGTCGTGGCAACATTCCCAGGTTTGTATCTTCCCGACAAATATAGCGAATTTAAAAAGTCAGGAGTGATTTTTAAAGCATTTTCTGCGTACTTTAAGAATATATTTTTTATTTTTAATAAAATTAATAAGTTCATAACAATTTTTTAAGGTTAATGTTAAAAATGACTTTTTCTCAAAGATCGACATCTTCGATTTTTATAGAAAAAATTTATAAAATAGTAGGGTTCTTTCTGAATAAAAAAGTATATAATGTCCAAGATGGGCCGGACCTTAGTTTCGGAGATGCAGTAGGATTTACCAGCGAGCGGGCGCTTCACATAGTGTCGCGCGGCGACCCTCCAGGCTACGTTCGGGCTTGAGTTCGAATGTAACCCAGAAATATTCCAACTTAAAAAATTCAGGACTGATTTTTAAAGCATTTTCTGCGTACTTTAAGAATATATTTTTTATTTTTAATAAAATTAATAAGTTCATAACAATTCTTTAAGGTTAATGTTAAAAATGACTTTTTCTCAAAGATCGACACCTTCGATTTTTATAAAAAAAATTTATAAAATAGCAGGGTTCTTTCTGAACAAAAAAGTATATAATGTCCAAGATGGGCCGGACCTTAGTTTTGGAGATACAGTAGGATTTACCAACGAGCGGGCGTTTCACGTAGTACTCACGTAGAGCTCAAGCCCGAACGTAGCCTGGAGGGTCGCCGCGCGACACTACGCGAAGCGCCCACTCGCTGGTAAATCCTACTGTATCTCCGAAACTAAGGTCCGGCCCATCTTGGACATTATATACTTTTTTATTCAGAAAGAAACCTACTATTTTATAAATTTTTTTTATAAAAATCGAAGATGTCGATCTTTGAGAAAAAGTCATTTTTAACATTAACCTTAAAAAATTGTTATGAACTTATTAATTTTATTAAAAATAAAAAATATATTCTTAAAGTACGCAGAAAATGCTTTAAAAATCACTCCTGACTTTTTAAAATCGCTATATTTTTCGGGAAGATACAAACCTGGGAATGTTGCCACGACGGCCAATATGGTACACATTTGAGCCCCTATTGCTAGGCAACTATTTCAGCTAGAGCCTTAAAATTTTTTCTGAAGCTTCACTATCAATAGGACTATCGACCATAAAAATTTCAAGACGATTAAAAAACTTTTATGTTTTAGGCTGGATGACTTCATGCGAAATGCCTCATATGTTTGTTTTTGATATATCGAGAATACAAAAACCGGTATATATAGAATTATTAAATTTTATTTGAGCACGTGTCAATTCGACAATAACAGTCTCCTCGTCGAGGATGGTGCAGCTATGAAACGTTGGTTTAGCTATGAGCGATCGAGCTCCATATCTACCATCCCATTTAGTGCCTAGTCGTACATCGCGATGGGTTCTCACATTTTCCATGGTTTTACCAAAAACAGCGTTATTCATGAGTTTCTAGAAATATTTTTGAAAGTCATTTGTGGATTTTGTTCTCAAATTGTTATTTAAATCAATGTATTTTTTCAGCCAGCGTTGTTGTCGAAATTTAAGAGTTCTATAAACTCTAATGAGTTTTAACCCCAAATTCATATATTGCTTCAAATTTTTATAGTGTACTATGTATCGGTTTTTCGCGTACAACGTTGTCATTAATTTTGCTTGTTTACTACCAGGTGGTACATAAGGTTGAGGTGCCAGTGGTAAGTCTTTGTGTAGCTCATGCAACTCTCGCGGATACTCTAAATCAACTTCGAAAATATATCCTACGGCATTGTCATCTGGAATATCGCGCGGATCTATCGACTCCTCCTCTTCCCCCATCCACTCGAAAGACCCAATAGGAAGATATTGACTCATTGCTGCACCATACAAATTATTTACATCATAATACATGAGATATGTTTCAGGTGTGTACTGATCGAATTCTGCGCCCATATAACGATTATTAGCTTTTGCATATCGGTTCGAGCATTGTGATAATCCACCTCGAATGCCTCTTTCTATAAACATAAGCATATCAACATCCGTAAAGAGCTCGAGCTTTACACCCGTACATTTTAGCGCGGCATCGAAAGCCAGCCCAGAAGCGGTGTAATAGTGCAGTGGATCAAGGTCATATGTCATTTCACATTTCATTCGGAAATTTTCGAAAATGTCGGCTAAAAGAAGGACATCAGTTTTTAGATAGAGATCTGAGTATTCTCCCAAGGTTTTCACGTTGAAAACTTCCCACACTGTGCATGCGTGAGAATACTCGGCGTCTGATATGTCCTCGCCCTTTAATTGTGAATAAAATTTTTGTTTCGTCGGTAATTCCGTCTCGTCGAGTCTTTCCCAACTGTCCACGTAATCATATGGGAAAACACCTTTTCTCGTTAATAAGTCGAATTCTTGCACATAATTACAATGCTTCCTCGTAATTAGCTTTTCGTCGTTACTAAGATACGATGCTAAGCTCTCGATACTGGATGGCATGAATCTGAATGAATCTGTAAATCGATAATCTATGATGGTACCCTTGACACTCTTCGTGAATGAGATATAATTTTCCTTATTTACAGGCAAAAGCTTGATCGAACCCTCAAATTGGTTGGCAAGCGCTTCGTGCATCTCATGAAAATGGATTAGCATTGCGCTCTCATGGAACTGTATATAATCACATTGAATTTGTTCAAATGTAATAATTTTATAAGTAATAACGAATGTAATACTGAGTGTAATATCAAACAGATGAAACCATGATATTGAATAAAAATTGTATAAAACCATAGATATTTGTAACATGTTTTTATTTTTATTCGAGAGAAAATTTACTTGCAATGAGTACATATGAAAATACATAAGAAAAAATATGTAAGTATATATATATACAGGGAGAATTGCGTAAGGGGTGCCATCCGGGATTTCAAGGTAGATGGGCACAGTACGAACAAAAGTTGCAAATAAACATTAGGGATATTGTTAATAATTTAGGAGATATAAATATTTAAAGTTGGTCCAATCAGAGCGTGCCGAGAAGCGTTGAAGCCGCCCACCCCCACCCTAGCCGTAGATATAGCATAGATTAGGGCGTTACCTTTGTGTTTGCAAAATTCAGAGCAGTCAATTTTATTGATTGTATTAGTACGCAGTCATTTTTTATTCGCGGTCATTGGTTGCTCTGAATTTTGCCCGGCCTAGTTCACTGCGCTATCTCTACGACTAAGGCGGGGAGTGGGAAGCTCCAACGCTTCTCGCGAAGGTCGGCTAAACTCAGAGCAGCCAATGCTCGAGAAAAAAAAATGACTGCGGAAAAATACAAGCAATCTAATTGACTGCTCTGAATGTTGCAAACCTAAATGTAACGCCCTAATCTATGCTATACTATGGCTAGGGTGGGAGTGGGTGGCTTCAACGCGTCTGGGCGCGCTCTGATTGGTCCGATTTAAAAAATTAATATCTCGTAAATTATTAACAATATCCCTAATGTTTATTTGCAACTTTTGTTCGTACTGTGCCCATCTACCTTGAAATCCCGGATGGCACCCCTTACGCAATTCACCCTGTATATATTGTGACGTTGCACAATTTCCTCCCGCGCCGGTGGCCCTCTAAGGCAATCGTTCCACGCAGCGCCTAGAACAGTAAGTACAGCGACAATTAATACTAGAGCACCCCTAACTTCCCCTTCCATCCCTAAATTATGTGAGCATGCAAGCACTTACCGCGCCACGAACAGATCTCCACCATAGCCACCGGAATACCCCGATCGCCGCGATCGTCGTCGTCGTCGTTTGCGTCGTCGTCGTCCTCGTCGTCGTCGTCGTCGTCGTTTGCGTCGTCGTCGTCCTCGTCGTCGTCGTCGTCGTCGTCGTCCTCGTCGTCGTCGTCGCCGCATCGTCGTCGTCGTCATCCTCGTCGTCGTCGTCGCCGCATCGTCGTCGTCGTCATCGTCGTCGTCGTCGTCGTCGTCATCGTCGTCGTCGTCGTCGTTCGCGGCGTCGTCGTCGTCATCGTCGTCGTCGTCGTCGTCGTCGTCATCGTCGTCGTCGTCGTCGTCGTCGTCGTCGTCGTCATCGTCGTCGTCGTCGTCGTCGTCGACATCGTCGTCGTCGTCGTCGTCGTCGTCGGCATCGTTGTCGTCGTCGCCGTACATTAGCGGACGACACGACGATAACCTATAAGGAAAAATATAGAGAAATCTCAGACGAACGGTACTTACCTCAGGATCACCCCGAGGACACCCTGGACCAGCAAAGACGAGACATCGAAAAAGAGACCACGAGGATATCCCGAAGAAATCACCGGAACACTTGCACTTCACCAAATATCAGCCAGACCTGTCAAAATTAATTTCGATCGTCCCGTTCTCCGACCACTCGTCATCTATCAACATAGTGGCGCGAGAACGGGCAAGATGGCAGTAGCGAGCAATGAGAAAAATTCCCATTACCCAAAAATCCTGACACCGATAAGAGCGACCCTACCCTACCAACCGCCTGACCTAATTACACCATTTCCCGATAGATCTCCCTAGTCCGTCCCGAATTTATTGATTTTCCATCGACCCGTTATCGTTTGACCCGTGCCGCTGCTGCCCAATCAACGAAGGACGCTCCGGCCAATCCGCGGGCGAGAAAAGTATGAAAATTTTCGGCAACGGCATACTCGACACTTAGAGCGTGACCACCGGCGAGAATAAAACCGAGAAGCGTTATAAGATTTAGAGTGCGAGAGAAAAGAGAGTTAGAGTGCGAGAGAAAAGAGAATTCAGAGTGCGAGTGAAAAGAGACTTTAGAGTGCGAGTGAAAGAGTTGTAAAGTGTGAGTGACGATAATTAGAGTGAAAGAGTAAAAATCGTGAGAGTGAGAGTGACACAGAGTGCGTGAGATAATAAATTGTAAGAGTGAGCGTGAGTGATAAAAAAAAAAAAAAAAAGAGGCGAGAGTGAATGTGAGTGATAAAAAGGACAGAGTGAGAGTGAGTGAGGAAGAATAGGGGAGAGAAAAAGAACAGAGTGAAGAACGAGAAAGAAGAGAAGACAGGAGCGAAGGAAGGACATAGCAGTGGCGAGAGAGAGACAGAGAGCGAGCGGCGAGGAGAGAGAGAGATAGAGAGATCGAGCGGTACGAGCCGACCGAGCACCGGCGCTGCGAAAGTAAGTGTTTGCACGGCAATCTCTCCACACAGAGGAAACCTATTCTATATCTCAAAATAAAATTGTGCATTGCCCCCCCCCCTTTTTGTGTATTTTCAAATAAAAATTAGAGCTATCCCCTTATATTTCCCTGTCCCCCTCTTTAGCGTGCGTTCGAGGACAATTTTCGAAAGAAAAATTTTAGTAGAGAAAATAGAGCGTGGAACGGTTGTGCGTAACGTTAAGATTAGAGTAACCCCCTCTCCCTTCAATCCCCTTTCCCGAGCCACCAGTTTCCAACCGTCCCCCCCTCGAGTACGTCCCGAATTTACAAGCAACTCACCCATACCCGTAATAACTATCAAGAGACCTAATAGAGTAGGAGAACCCCCTCCCCTGAGATACCCCTCCCCTCCCCTTATAGCAGTTAGTCGCCAAGAGCTAGTGGCGCACTATTGTTTTTTTGTTTTGTTTTGGTTTTATATATTCTTTCTTTTTTTTGTATTTTGTTAATTTTTTTTTGAATAAATTAACTGGCGCCCAAACCACCCCCGTTCAGTAAGAATACCCCCCCCCCCCCCCAGAGATCGTCCGCCGATACGAATAATAAATTGTTAATTGTAAAAAAGTGGTGTGCCAGCGATCGCGCTGCCTTCGTGTTTTCGTGCCTCGGCCTGATCGGATACCCCCGGCAATACTCTGTCCGAGCGAGGTAAGCCACGTCGGAGGGATCTGTGATGAAGGTGAGCCAAGGTCCTCGGAAGCTCGGTAGGTCGTTTGATATTTACTTGTCCGACGCCAAGTTGCGTTCACGTGATGTTCCCGGACAATAATACCGCTCTAATTCAGAGTACCTTCGATCTCGTCAGAATACCCCCCCCCCCCCCCCCCCCCAGTCGGCGTGACAATATATAAATGAATTATAAGAGAAAATGGTTTATACAAATGAAAAAAATATTATGCAGCATCTCGCGTTCATGTTAATATCAATTAAGATGGTTCAGTCGTCAATGAAGTTGAATTGCCCCATTATTTCTTCTAATTCAGTAATCATCATGGTGCTGTCGAGATCTAAAGCTGTTGCAGTCAACGTCGTGTTTATAGCGGGCACGATTTGGACTCGGGTGTGTGTTATCGTCCGCTCTCATGGAACGAAAACCTTTGCGATTATTTCATAGTAACCTGGAACCAACATTATTGTGGTAATATTGTTGCTCTCTCTCTCTCTCTCTCTTTCTAAGGTTTGTGAAAGAGAAGGATAGCCAATTTTTAGGCCGTCGTCATCGAACGCCACCCCAAAACGTTCGAGTGCACTTTGAATAAACACTTGGCGAAGTGTTAACCGATATCCTAGATATCACAGCTCGCTCGTTGCGGCGAACGCTCTGCTCTGACGGTGACGTCACCGCGGTGCGTTGTAACATATCGGACATCACCCCAAAGAGTTCGATCGCACTTTGAATAAATAACGCAATCAAGAAATATTGGGTAACTCGTAGCATTCATACTGCTCTGCTTGTTCCGTCTCAGCGACACGTTCTAACACGTCGAACATTAAAAGATATGGGCTACTCATATGCAGCTGTACCGGAGCTATAGATGAGAAAAATTTTGTTAATTAAAACTCGTCGTAAGAATTATCTCGATGAGGCCCCGTCATCGGTATGTAGCCATAAACCCACCCCCTACCTTCTCTGAAAAAAATTTGCTGTTCGGTGGTATCAAAGAATATTTATACGATGAAATATATCGCGTAACACATAGCGTTAAAACATTATTTATCTGACATTCGGCTGTTGACTAAACAATATGACCGCTGTTGTTGATATCCGATATTGGTCATCGATGTGAAAGAATATTTATCCGACACTTTTTAAATAAACAGTACTGCTAAGCAAGATCGGATAACTCACACCTCATATCTCATATCAAGAATATTTATTAGACACATTTAAATAAAGAATTTAAATAAACAATCGGCTAAGAAATATGGAGTAACGCGCGGTTGATGCCCCCCCCCCCCCACGCCAACATGGTGCCGTGGAGTATTCGAGATGCCCCCCCTCCCTCGACGCCATGGTGCCATGAAGTATTCGAGCTGCCCCCCCCCCCCCCCCCCCCTCGCTGTGGAAGTCGGTGTGTATGTGTGGGTGTGTACGTGTGACGTGTACGTGTGCACTAACACGCGTTGATCCAGAACCGGCCTTGTTTATCTACTTATGCTAACTTGTGTGTTGGGCTGTTTATCGATGAGACAATAGGACGAAGCGGATAATTTTCTTTGTGGATTTTGGGGGGACAATATAGGCGTGGTAAGCTGCAATTTTCAGATAGTTGTGTGTTGTTTGATCTATGATCTTAAGTGTTCTCCATCTAGTCAAAATATTGTTAACTCCTTTGTGTAGCTTGTTGATTGGATTTTCATTTATATGTCTGTAGGTGGTTGAGTCTGAGAGAAGATTCTGGGTTTTGGTGATATAATCTAACCTGTTTAGGATAACGGTACAGTTTCCTTTGTCTGCTCTAGTGATTAGTAATTGTGGGTTATTTTTCAGAAATGATCGAGTGTCGTTAATAATTCGATTTGTATTTCTGTATGTGCGAGGTGTATGCATTTTGTTCATTATTTGTGTAAATTTTGTTCTAATTTTATTCTGTATCGGTTGTTCTAGTAAGTACCTTATTTTGCATTCAAATTCTGCGATTGAGTTGTGGATATCTGATTTTATGTCAATTCGCTTTAAATAGGGGAAGCAAAAATTTTCCCCCAACGATAGAAAAGTAGAAATATGTGTTGGAAGCGTTGTGTTCGCTTAAGTTTATGAGCCAATCTTTGATTTTGTTGGTTGATATGTTAGACTCAATGTTGGTAAAAGGGTCGTCGGTACTTGTGTCTTGTTGGTTATTGTTATTATCTTGTTGATCATTAATTCTTAAATTTGCGATGTCGAAATTTTGCCTAGCATTTGTTCGTGTTGTTTTAATTTGGTTAGGGAAGCGATTTCGGTCAATTAAGGCCTGTGATGAGATCATTCTCAGGATATCATCATGGCTAAAAATATGTCTATGTATATCTTGCGTTCTTTCTAATCTTAAGTTTTGTAATTTTCTTTGATGTTTGTCAAACATGCGTTTTGATATGGTATGCAGTCTAATTCATTCAAATTCGAAAAATTGTTTGTTTATATTGTTAGGAGTTTTCTTGATTATTGTAGTATCTTTGTCAATTTGCCAGTTCAGAATTTTAATACTGTTATTAATGTCCACTATCTCTCAGTTTAGTATGGATTTATAAGTTTTATGTGCGATTCTTCTAAGTTTAAATTTGCATTTGTCGTTTGCTATAAAAATGTTGTTTAAGTTCTGTCTATAAATATGTTTCGGGATCAAACCTTCTTTTCTACATTTCAGTAAAAACCGAAGTTGTTCATGTAGACGTGTCTTAGATATTGTATTGCGTGACCAATTTTTGAATGAAGACCATGTTATGTAGCCAAATATGTGTAGGATCTCGTCGAAGAAGGTCATCGTGGTTTTGTTTATAGCCAATAGTCTTAAATGAAGAATTTAATGTGTGACCGTTTCTATACTAATCGTTGATGAAGGCTGAAAATTGCAACTTACCACGCCTATATTGTCTCCCCAAAATCCACAAAGAAAATTATCCGCTTCATCCTATTGTCTCATCGATAAACAGCCCAACACATAAGTTAGCATACTTTATACAGTCAAATCTATCAAAATTAATAAAACCATCTGAGTCCTACATAAAAGATAGCTTTCCCTTACAAAAACTAGTTACAAACATCACCATTCCGCTGGAATACCAACTTGCTTCCTTTGACGTAGTTTCGCTATACACCAATGTCGCTCTAGAATTAGTGATACAGAACCTTCAAAAAAGATCATCATTATTTTCTGAAAAATACCCACTCAACGAAATAATAAAAACAATTGAATTCATTACGTTTTCCACATTTGTCACATTTAAAAATAGGATTTATCAACAAATCTTTGGGCTACCAATGGGCTCACCATTGGCCCCAATTTTATCTAATATAGTAATGGTAGACTTAGAATCAAACCGCTTACAAAAACTTAAATATACCATCCCGTTATATAAAAGATATGTCGATGACATAATCATGGCTCTTCCGACAAAAGAAATAAACTCCACGCTAACAATCTTTAATTCTTACCATAATAAATTACAATTCACAACGGAAATTGAAAAACACTGCAAATTACCATTTCTAGACATCCTGTTAATTAGAAACAACAATTCAATTATTACAGATTGGTATAGAAATCCTACTTGGTGAGGTAGATTCATCAATTTCTTTTCGCACCATCCGCTTCCCCAGAAAAAAGGGATTATCATCATGCTAGTAGATAGAGCAATAAAATTATCACATTTTTTTCACCAAAAAAACCTACAACTCATTAGAGACACTATGCAGCAGAATTGTTATCCAGACTCCTACAGAAATAAAATTATCAAATTACGAATGACACAAATAGAATCACAACCTCAACCCATAATCAAATTCGATTCTTCGAGAATAATAAATTTACCATACACACACAATATCCATCACCAATTATTCCGTCTTCTACAACAATACAACATAACACTAATTACCAATAACCGACACAACATTTTATCAATAATAGGATCCACAAAGGACAATATAGAAATAACCAACAAATCAAACTTACAAGGAAACGGTGTCAGGTGTATCTCGCCGATTTTGATGAAATTTGGCATGGTCATAGAATGGACAAAAATAGGCCACATCCATTTTTATACGTGCCAAGATTGATTTTGAAGGGGTGAACCGCACCCTCGAAAATAGGGTTTTTTTTTCGTTTTTCGTCAATAACTTTTGAACAATACGAGATACGAAAAATTTTCAAATTGCAAATACATTAATTTTTTCACGTACTATACACTGGATATGATAATGGTGCAGATAACAACAAATTTCATATTGTTTATTGCAAATTTGCAATTTTCATACGGATCTCGGAGAGTTCTTAACCGATTAGGATGCAAATTTGCATACAGGTAGAGGGTAACAAAATAAAGTTAGGGTGTTTTTTGTTTTTCCGATATCGCATAATTAAGGGGTTAAAACTACCCTTCGATTTTTTACTCAACTGCATCGTCTAATCAGCTGGCCTTTAGCCATTCCGGGTTAAATTCACCTTAATATAAATTCGTTTGAATACTCGAGTACATATTTGTAAATGCCCCCCCCCCCGATCATACCCCTCCCGACCGTTCAAAGTTCTTACCGCGCGGCATGGATGAACATTTGTAGAAATAAAATGGGTTAGACTCGAAGTTCAATCAGTCAAAATAATCGATACAAATTTCCTTATTTTGGCTTAATATTACCCTTAAGGGGGCAACTCAAACTTTGTTCATTCGTGAACGGGCGGAGATAAAAAAAAGTTTATAGGGGCAAAACGTTCTGCTCTTCGACTACTAGACGTTCCTGATAATAATGATGAATATAACAACAAATGGCATATTATTTATTGCAATAATTCGTGAATAATTGAATGAAAATCACTCTTTAATGGTTCCTTCATATCGGTACAGAAATAGGTAAGTCTTTCGCTATTACGGAATAATTTCCTGCTTCGGAAAGTAACTGGATTACTATGGTATTTTTACGAAAAAAGTCTGTTCGGCACATCCTGCCTTTGAAGATTAAAATATAATCGGAACACTTTAATAACCATTTTAACAGTAAATTTGTTATGGATTATACGTATTACAATAATGATAGTCGTGATAAAAGTGTTTGAAACACAGAGATTTTTTACACCACGCACAAGTGATAACAGTTGCTTCGCCGCATATGTCGCATATCGGTGCATTTTGTGAAAAGCAGAATTGTACCGGATTTTCGAACTTGGTGGTCTTTCTTCTTTCCTTTCGTTCCTTCAAAATCAATCTTGGCACGTATAAAAAAATACGTGTCGCCTATTTTTGTCCGTTGTATGACCATGCCAAATTTCATAAAAATCAGCGAGATACACCTGAGACCGTTTCCTTGTTGGTCTACAAAATGAATTCCGCCGATTGTAACTCTGTTTATACTCGTATACGACAAACAAAAAGATACTTAAAAATCAGAATTAATGAACATAAAAATAGACTTAGGCACACAAACAACGTTCATACAGCTCTAGCATAACATGGCATTCAACTTTCACACAAGTTTAGCTTTGACAATGTAAAGATCCTAAATAATGAAGAAAGGATAAAAAAACGATTGATACTTGAAATGATATAGTGTTTCGGCGACGCCGAAGGTTCAAATAGTCCCGCGCGAAGTTCGACGACTATTGACTAGACGAACCTTCGGTCGATGTCAGCGCCGCTACCCCCTCTCTAGGTCACGTGTTCGCTCGCCTCGTGGCTCGCCGGAACCGGCTTCTCGGCCATTGTGTATTGAACTGCGTTAGCATCCGTGCGTTTACCCAGTTACCTAGTCGAGATTCTTCTATTGTTTTTTTCTGACCATCGATTCCTAAATTCATTTTGACCTTCTCGTTTGATCGACCTTCGCGCTAAGCTAAAGTAAAAATTTAGTTAATGAGCCCATCTCGTTTAAATTAACAAGACCATCGTTGCCGAGTGACCAACGCTAATCGTTCTATTGTTCATCTGACCAGCTCAAACTATTGTAATTGACTGATCACTAAGATTTAAAATAAACGAACAACAGTGTTGGGATAAGTTTGGACTCCGTTATTTTTTGTGAGTGTGTGTGTTGCTTTCTTTATCCGCTAACCAGATCCTCGCTCGAACATATATATAAAATCACATTCTAACGCAATAAATTTCAAAACAGACATTGAGAAATTAAGCTGCATCTATAATTCTATTATTTAATAAACATACGATAGTTCTGAATGACCCACCCAAAAGATGAACCGTTTCTCAGTAGATACAGCACTGATCACAACTCTTAACTGTCTCCGCGTTGTGCTTGACTACTAATACCGCAATTGATCGTGAATACGAGATCATCTCTATTTTCAAAAATTTAACGTTCGTAGTTCTGGAGAGTTGTTCTTAAAACTCTGTATTGCTACGGAACTTTCAATCGGTAACTACTACACTACAAATTATAGTGATCAATAACAATAAAAAATTACAATTTTATTGTTCTCTCGTCGTAATTACAGAGGATACCAGTTCGCAAAATAACGGATTTGGTATCTATCAAATAAAAATTTACTAGTTGTTTGTCAACTTCATAAAGCATCAATTGTCAAGGTTTGTCAACTTTGCTATATACATAACCTAAAAGCACGTGTCATATTGGTACTGATTACTCCGTACTACACGATAGAATAGACTGATTCTCCTTCTTTCAAGTTTTTTATTCTTTTGGCAATAATAACGCAACATTTATACACTATTTATATGATATACTGTAAATTTTAGCATAATAAAAAGTTTCTGAAAAGGATCCGAATCAGGATCGAAACCTAAAACCAGTATCGTTCTTCCTATACCTAGACTCTTTGACCGAATTAGCCGACATTTCATCAACCATTAGTACAGACACGGTCACACATCAAATTCATCACCCAATAATAATTGTCTTATAAAACGACAATTCTGGTTTATAAAGGCAAAAAAACTGCAATTCGCATTTAAATATGTGGCATCATCATTCGACAAAAAGACAAGTGTAATCACCATAACCTCTATTACAACAGAGGATAATGAGACAGTATTCCTTTTTCGAATACACACCTGGCGCGGCCAGGGTCCTTTGGCTGCCAGGGCTCTAAATATTCAAAAGTTTTCCTAATCGTTGGGCGCCAGCTAGTTCAAAGACGAACTAGCAATTAATTTAACTTTGAGCGGAATCGAGACGCTTCTCAGGGTGGGAACATGTTGGGACCCAGAAGAGAAAGATTTCGCTTGAAAAGATTTCTGAGAGAAAGAATAAAAGGAATACTTGCAGGTACTTACATGAATTGTTTATTCCTTTGATTCACAAATATGATACTTCGTCGAACCCATTTTGGTCCGGTGGTTCGCAGCCTATCACTTGATAATTTAAATAATAGTTGACAAAATAATTATTGCTAGGCTAGTTGAACGTATATTATGTGAAGATTCTCTGTCGATTTAATGCTGACACGGTCTGTCTCTATGAACATTCAGATTGAACTCTATAATATTTCGAGGTGATTGGACACGTATTGCCCCTTAGGTGGTTCAGATTGAACTCTCTCGAATGATCTTTCGTTCGCGACACCTCGCTCTCCTACTTCTTCGTCATCACCCGAACGTTCCCGAGGCTAATCGTCGGGGGCCAATCAGCAGTTTGGACAATACTGCCCTTAGGCTAATGTATCGTTACATTTTGACAAATTTCGGCCGGCATCGGGTATCGGCGTTGGCGCGTTCGAGTGTCGACGTCGAGAGTTCGACAAAATCCTGTCACAATAATAAGAAGTATGTGTTGCTGGACGCTGAAAGGTTCATAAGTCGCCATAACGAGCTGACAAAAACAGAGAACTATAAAAGAGTGAAAAAACGTTTCAATCAAAGAGGCCAAGAAAGGCTAATATGCATTACATGCACAGAGGAAATGGAAAAGACGCATTTCGACCAAGATGATAATATAATATTTAATGACTTGTACCTAGAACAGATAATGGAAGCAAATACAACAGAAGCCACACAGAAAAAAGAGAATCAATTAAATTTGAAACACATAGCATAGAGGTTTATGATTGAAAGATTTGTATGTAAACACTCAAACGCGAAACAATGGTTGGAGACATTTGAGAGAGAATGTAGAAGATTTGAAATCAGTGAAGATAATACAAGTATTGAGATATTAAGATTATTCCTCGACAAGTCATGTTTAGACTCGCACTCAGCAATACTAACAACGCTGACAATGGAAGTTGGATAGGCTGACTGGAGAGAAAAATTCTTGGAGTCATTTGCAGACAAAGGATGGAGTACAGGAATATATGCTATATCCTACAAGTATAAAGAAGGTTCGTTGATAAAATATGCTATGAGGAAAGAGAAGCTATTGCTAGATATGGACAATAATATTGGTACAAAGACCCTAGTGATACTTATAGCAGCAGGATTACCTGAATTTGTTAGAAATAACATAGATAGGAAAAATTGTGAAAATTCAACCGGACCACTACATGAAATTAAAAAGTGTGAAAATCAAGTGAGTAAAAATAGCTTTATAAAAAAGAAAGAGGAAAGACAAGACAATAAGAAGAAGTATGAAGAGAAGAAGCCATGTAAAAACTGTCAAAAATTGAATAAGGGTATTAGGTATCATCCAGTAGACTCGTGCTGGTTTAAAAAGAAAAATGGGAATGAAGCGGGAATAATCGGAAGCAATTCAGTGATAGAAGTAGATCTAAATACAGAACAAAAAACGAGTAATCACACCATTGATTAAAATAAAAATATTATTTAGAATAGAACATATGATCCAGGTTCCCAAATCTCTCTAATAAATTTAAAATTAGTCAAGACAAAGAAAATTTTCCCATTCCGAAAACTCAAAAGAACATTAGACAGTTTCTTGGGAAAATCAACTTCTATCATGAGTATATATAGAACAGTACAATATTGCTAGATCCATTACACAAACAATTACGAAAAAATGAGAAATTTATATGGTCTGAAGAGTGCGAAAGATCGTTTACGGATATAAAAAAGTTACTATGCTCTCAACCAGCGTTGGAAATATTCGATAAGGATTTATCAATAAGAATGTATACAGATGCATCACTAGAAGGCATTGGTACGGTATTTAAACAGGTACAAAATAATGGTAAAGAAAAGCCAGTAGCATATTTTTCAAAAAAATTGAACGACTCACAAAAAAGGAAAAGGGCTATTTACTTAGAATGCCTAGCAATAAAAGAAGCGATAACGTATTGGCAACACTGGCTGATTGGAAGAAAATTCATAGTATTTTCAGACCATCAACCTCTGGAAAATATGAACATAAAAGCTAGAACAGATGAAGAACTCGACGAGTTAACTTATTATTTGTTAGAATACAATTTTTAAATTAAATACATTCCAGGAAGAGATAACGCCGAAGCGGATGGTCTGAGTAGACATCCAGTACTAGAACCACTCGAAAATACAGAAGAAATGCTAGAAATAGTCAATCTAATAAGAATAAAAGAGATAAAAACCGATCAAGAAGGAAATAGAACATTGCAGAAAAACAAAACAAAATTAATAGAAAGAGATGGAGTATTCTATAAAAAAGTTAGAAATAAAGAAAAGATAATTTTATTCGAAAAGTTAAGCTTGGAATTAATTAAAGAAATACACTCTGCATGGTGCCATATAGGGCTTAGACAGTTGACGAATAAGGTGTGCTCCTATTATATAGCTAAAAATATAACTGCAAATATAAAAAAATTGTAACAACTGTGAAATATGTATTAAGAATAAATCGAGAGGGCAACGCTGGGGCTGATGTCACAATTGAGGTCAGCAACAGAACCATTCGAAATCATGTCAATTGACACTATTGGAGGCTTTGGATGACAAAGATCAACCAAAAGATATCTGCACCTGCTTGTGGACCATTTTATAAGATATGCGTTCATTTTAACATCGAAAACTCAGAGTGCAACTGACTTCATCAAGTTGGTAAATAAGGTGCTGGAAACGGATAAAATTGGAACAATGCTTACAGATCAATATCCGCGAATAAACTCAAGAGAATTTAAAGAGTTCCTGATAAAAAATGACGTTAGACTAATGTGCGAGACTCTATGAGAAGCGCTGGCATCGTAATATACCTCACGCGAGTGCGACGAACTTCATGCCGCTCGCTGCGTACACGTATCGCGGCAGCGGCTCGCCTTAGTTCCCGCGGTCCGCCGCGAGAGGGACACGAGCGTAAACGTTTCGCGTCAACGGTCAGCACGCCCAACAGCTATATAAACCGCACCGTCGATCTCCGAACGGCGGAGCACAGCCAGCAGCTATCAATATAGCAACTCTTCGCCAGGCACTACTATACTTCGCTCAATCATTTCTGCACCCCGATTGCCGTCACATGAATCGGGGCCCCAAATTTAAACACAACCCGCAGCGCAAACTATCCATTCAGCTTGTGAACGGGTGGAAGCTCACCGAAGTCACCAGGCCTGCCAACTCTCATCCCGGGTGCCTTACTCGGCCACCTCGAGCCATCCTGAGGACCTGGGACGTACGCTTACGGCGCTGGACCTCTCCAAGCTGGGGTACAGCTACTCCTGCGCTCCTCTCGCCGATTGCGCCTACTCCACCACACTACAGTACAACAACAACGCAGACGGAGGTAATTCGAGTTCACCGGGGGACACAATCATCGAGTCCAGCTACCTACACTAACGCTGAGTCTGAGACATCATCGGGCAGCGAGTGGGAACCCCGGTCTCCCGACCCATCAGCTACAGAAACCGTCGGTGATTCTCCATCATCCGCACCACCAGTGCACCTTCTGCGAGGAGTCCGACTCACCATTTCTGTACCTCGACTTTACTGGAGCGAGCGGCCACAAACCCAGCAATGTATTAAAATTGACGAGAACAACAATAAAGGTTAAGAGTTTACACATCTATTCGACTCGCCGATTATTTCGCCGCCTACCCCATCGCTGCGCCTCCGCTACTCATAACGTGCATGGGCTCTCCGAACAACTAATTTTTACGGCCGTCAATTCATCCTTCTCCAACGGTCTGAACGAGAGATTAAATCAGACTCTAGTCAATAAGACAAGATGTAAGATAAATGAGAAGGAAGGGAAAAAAGCTTGGACAACGATCGCCAAAGAATGTACCGATAAATACAATGAAACAGAGCAAACACTTAGGCGTAACAGGCGCCTAAGTATTCATTAGATGGCACAGATACCAGCATTTTACCCGAAGAAATGAAGAAAAGAAGCAATAAAGAAAATTGGATAAGAGATAAAGAACTAGCTCTGGAAAGAACAAAAAAATCACACGAATATAACAAAAAGATATTCGACAAGAATAGAAAGAACCGCCGGTTGAACACAGGAGATCTGATATACATAGAAAATGGCAACAAGTTGAACAGAAAGAAATTAGACGAATTGAGAATTGGACCTTTCGAAATAATAGAAACGATATCAGACTCGTTATATAGAATAAAAACAGGAAAACGAAAACTGGGAGGGGGAGATGTAAAGAAAGTGTACATTCTTCAGTTTTAAAAATGCCGCGCTTCTCATGTTCCGCGCGCCGTTTATGTGAATCGTCGTCTGATACGTAGATGAATTCAGGAGAGATAAATAGTCAGTACGACCTAGAGCATACGTGCGAGATATTGTGAACAGTACTAGTGGACTAAATAGAGAACTGATAATAATAGTGAACTTTAATTGTCGTTTCTTTGTTCACAGGTAGGGTTGTAAATAATGTAAATAATTGTTATTAAGTTAAGTAATGAATAAAAAAAATTATTCTCTTCTTTGTTCACAGAGAAGCATATTTTTGTTTACATTATTATCCCAATAATAATTGTCTTATATGTATAAATATGTATGTATGTATGTATTGAAACGGCAGAACGTTCCAATTATATTTTTATTTTTCGGTTGCTCGAAGCTCCTATTATGTTGGGAGGTTGAGTGGTGGGGGTGAGTGGCTTGGAACTCAATTTTTGTGCAACAAAAGTAATTTATTTATTTAAATCTTTGAGTGGTGTGGCTCTTGTGCCTTTATTTAGTTAGGTCTTTCTAATTTATTCCTTAAATGTAATGCTAGATTAAGTAATATAATGTAACGCTGATAATTTGAGATAGATAACTGTTTGATTGTCGTAACGGGTACTTTGGGCGTGAATTTGTCTCCGTTGAAGATTCCCGCAGTCTCGGATTCTCCTTAAGATCGATGATCGGTATCGATAATATCGATGAAGCGTATCTGCCGCTCTCGTTCGATCGCCTTTCCCCTTCTTTCTAGTGCGCGGTTGACGGTGAGACGTGATGCTCGTCCGTCGCGTGTGTCCGTATAAAGTTTGGTGGTGATGTCTCCGTGATCGTGTTTTGTGGTGACCTGGACTACTACGTTCAGTGCATCGGAAGGATGGGCATCAGTGATTTGTATTTCTTTCATATTCCCGTGTCTCAATTTTTGTGGAACTCCGTGGTCACCCTTGCTTAGCGCCTCGTGTATAGTGCCGTTAACTTCGTAGTCTCGCAACAATATTATTTAAAAGTTCGCACTCTGTGTAGCCTTGTGGCGCTCGACCAAACGCTGAACGTTATGGGAAAACTTTTGAAAGAGTACAGGCAAATTTCATGCTGACGCACGTAGGAAAGCCTATGCAGGTACCCGTATCTGCACTATTGGCTGGTCGTGGCAACGCCGTGATCAGTTTGTGTTGTGCTGTATTCTATACGTGGTCTTTATTCGGTTGAAATGGACAATCGGGTGAGGTTGAACGGGAGATTGATAACAAAAAAATGAAAGAAAAACTAAATTTTCGTAAAATGCGAAATAACATTAAAAACGTTGTAAAAGAAGATGATCCCCTGTGTTCGTCAAGGAACATAACCTCCGCAAGGCGGATAGTCGGGTTGAGTGAACTTGGGAAGAATTTAAAATGTGTGAAATGTGCAAACGTATTGTCGCTGAAAATTATTGTTAAAACAGGTTAGCGCATTGTGTCGATAACAGCGAGACGATTGTATCGTCATATAGCAAAAGCGATAGTTCGGTCATTCGGCCGTGTGGAGAGCGCTTCGGTCGTGGCAAGCGAGCGAAGCGTTATACTGCGAGAAATAGAACCGTTAGTCTTGGGTGCTGGGGAGTTTTGCGCCGAAATATGCGACGATACAAACCGCGTGGAACAGCGTCGAGCGGGAGCGCCAGACGTTGGAGAATTTGCACGGGCGGCTTATTCGAGAAGAAACACGACTGTCAGCCGAAGATGAAGCACCTGAATCGTTTTCGGCATTTAAGAAAGGAAACTCGAAAGAGGGCGACTAGACGAGAGCAAAGAGAAGGACGAAAAAGTCAAGGAACCGCAAGGACATCGAATGCTTTAAGTGCAAAGAAAAAGGGCACTTCGCTAGAGAGTGCATGAAGAAAAAACGGGAAAAATCAAGAAGAGAGAGAAGCGCATCGAAAGACTCGCAAGATTTCGCGTTCGTTGCCGTAAGAGAGTCAAAAAGTGTCGGTGAAAGGTCGTCAGTCGGTAAGTCGAGTTCGTCTGTCGAGAAAAGTCCGTTCGCCGGTAAATTAAATACGTCGGTCGGTAAATCGAGTTCGGTTGAGAAGACTCGTTCGTCAGTCGGTAAAACGAAATTATCAGTCGAGGCAGTATCGAGTGTACTGAAAACAAGAAAAGATGACGTTTGGATAACCGACAGTGGAGCGTCACGACATATGACCCACATACGTGATTGGTTCGCAGAGTACCGACCGCTGTCAAGCGGCGATGCGATCTCACTGGGCGACGGAAAAGAGTGTGCGGTTGTCGGTGAGGGGAGGATAATGATAGAAAAATTCGTGAACGGTGCATGGTGCGAAGGACGAATCGAACGAGTGCTGTTTGTGCCAGAAATGAAAAAATACTTGTTTTCGGTGGGCGTGTGTACTACGCGAGGGTTCGAGGTTCTATTCAGAGATAACCAAGTGATCGTGCAAGCGCACGGACAAGATATCGCGTACGGTATCAAACAAGGAAATGAAATTTACAGAATGTTATTTCGAGTGAACGTGGCGAAAGATATGGATGAGGCAAACGTGTCGGAGACAACTTTACGAGTGTGGCACGAGCGCCTAGGCCACGTGAACATGCGTACATTTCGCGAATTGGTGAAAAAGAGACTAGTGAACGGAGTGAAGTGGTCAGAGAATAATACAGTGTCGTGTGACGCGTGCCAGTTGGGCAAATCGCAAAGATAAGCGTTCAGAAAAGAAGGAGAGGGAGCGGACACGGTGCCGGGTGAAGTGTTCCACACCGACGTGTGCGGACCAATGACAGTGGAAACCCCGGGAGGTTTGCGATTTTTCGTGACGTTTCGTGATGATGCGACGAGATACAGACAGATACGGTTTTTGCGACATGACGTGTTAGAAGAATTTAAAGCGTTCGATAAATCCGTGGAAAACAAGTTCGGGCGACCCATGCGCGTGTTGAGGTCTGATAACGGTCGAGAGTTCAGAGATCGAGTCATGGACGATTATCTCAAGAAAAGAGGGATACAGAGAGAAACGACCGCGCCATACACGCCAGAACAAAATGGCATGGCAGAGCGCGATAATCGCACAATCGTGGAGAGCGCAAGAACAATGTTGCACGCAAAGAGTCCCGGGTAGAAATTTGGTCGGGCTACCATCGGGGAACCGTCGGGGTCAAATGACCTGACGTCGGTACCACACGGTAGCAACTGACAAGTACCCGGGCCATGCAGTGTCCGGAGGAGCTGCTCGCCTGAGCAGAGCCAAAAACTGAGCTTGGGTTTTCTTCGTCGATGTACCAGGCAACCAATAACATTCTAAAATATTCAGCGTTGCATTCCATTCAATCCAGGTCGACGGAACTGCTTCAATCAGCAACTGCGGTTCTTCATCCCTCTCGTTTCCACCGTTTGATTTTTTGTCGTGAGAAAAAACGACGAGTTTGTATAAATAGCCATCGTAGAAATCCTCCAACAAATCTTCTATCTAAAATAAATAAACAATTGTCAAGAGCGAGAAGTTACAGCATGTAGAGAGCGAGAGGTTATGGCGTGTAGTGAGCGAAAGATTATATATAGTCAACAGGAAAAGAGAAATTCATAAACAAATCATATTTTTGACAACAGAATACTTAAAAATGTACCTCACTCACTTGCGACATTGTTTGCGTTGAAGAAATATGAATTTATTTACACGAGCAATGCTGATGAGCGTTGTTATAGAAATGAAACCGTCCTCTCGTGCGAGTCATTCGTCTTTTATTTTTTATATGGTTGAACGTATTGAACGCGATTCTTTTATTTTGTATATGATTGAACGCATTGAACGCGATTCTTTTATTTTTTATATGATTGAACGTATTGAACGCGAGTCTTTTATTTTTTATATGATTAAACGTATACATATATCCGATATTATTCGACATTATAAAACTTCGTAAACACTCACTGCACCACACGTTTCTTCAAGACAATGAAATCCCGCGTTCCCGCCGTTTCAATGTTTTTCAAATACAAATATATACGCAACGTTATAAAAATGGATTCGTCCACACACACGATACGATGACGCGCTTTACATCACAAACTACACTGATTAATGTCAGTTATAAAAAATTCAATTTTTAATCCGAAACGTGCACGACATCGTAGATGACTCGGAAAAAAATCAGACAGCGATATTTTTCGACAAGAGCTCGACGCAACATTAAGTCGACTCACTCGGGAACACTCGGGAATTACTGAACAACTGAAGTAATGATGTTTATTGAACACAAAGATCTTCTTTATGATTAAAAAAAATAGTTTCATATTCGTCTCATTCCTTATCTTGAAATTTTTTAAAATGTCTCAAACATGAAGTAAAGGCATGATATATATTTTTTCATCACCAGGGTCACTGATGTCGAATTTCATTAATTTTTTATGCACTGAGTGTAGTTTGCAGGTAATGTTTTTAGTTTGACGTTTGGTCACTTCCCACATTTCGAGAATATTTGAGTCACAGGGTTTCTCAAACATACGTTTTTTATTTTCAGTGTTGATCCATGTATTTGAATTGGCTGGTTAGAAGCAATACAAAT
The DNA here is from genome assembly GCA_946811545.1 of Netelia fuscicornis. Taxonomy (NCBI): domain Eukaryota; kingdom Metazoa; phylum Arthropoda; class Insecta; order Hymenoptera; family Ichneumonidae; genus Netelia; species Netelia fuscicornis. The sequence continues at coordinate 24,004,481 of OX328013.1, forward strand.
TTGATCAATTTCAAGGATTTTCCCATTTTTTAGCAAAACTATATTATTTGGAGATTTTGGAGTGAGAGTTGAATCGTTGTACTTTAAATTTTTTACAAGACTTGTTCCGGAATGATCTGGCTGACGTTTCGCAATAATTTGTGTACCTGATGACGAAATAACTTGTTTTGCATCGATTAAAAAAGTCTCTTGAAGACGGCGAGAAATTTGAGCTAGTGGACGGTTTCCACTCCGCAGTAATTTTTTTATTTTTCCCAAACAATTTTCAAAAGGGAAAGCGGTGAGACTTGACAGAGTACAGCCCATATTAATGACATCGTCACTTATATGAAGAAGGTTGTGAATATTACCTATAAGGCTCGTTCTGCCGTATATACTTCCACATAAGTTGACAAACTGTACAAGTAAGATTTTAGAATTTTCGCAGTGTCTCAGTGCTAGATTTTTCGAACATAAAATTCGGCAGGCTACGTGCAAAAGAAGAAAGTGTTTATACACATTATTATTGAGCACTTTTTTGAATATTACAGGCCCTGCGTATAACAATAAAAATTTGAATTCAACGGCTTTGAATTTATCAAAATCTAACAATGATCGAGTTGTCCTTTGAAACTCTGCTGGAACTTGGTATTGTAAACGTAATAATAAATTTGATAAACGTTGCTTAGCAGAGGAGCCCATTCGGACAGTTGAATTCCCACGCAGCCAGTAGTCCATGAGTTTCTTCATAACACCCAAACATAGGAGGTGCATAAAATCCAACACGAAAGTCTTGACCATGTCTACTGGCGGCTGAAGGTCGAGGAGGGGTGATCTGCCAATATGATGCTCTTGATTGGTTTGTTGATGAAAAGAATTATCAGTCCTCATTGAACTGTGATGGTCAGGATAAATAGTCCGTCCTTCGACTCGTTCTCCACGTACGGTACAACGTTCACACGCCCAATATCCTCCATGACCTTTTATACATTTCAGCAGTGCTCGCGCAGGTGTATCACATATAAAAGCTTTTATTGACACTTGAAATCGATGACCATTGTGTATAAAACCTTCTTGTTGGATTTGGTTCATCTCATCAATAAATCGATGTAAATATTTATGCAGATCATTGGGTTTCTTATTGCCGGAATAAATAGCAATTACGAACGGTTTGTAAATATCGCGTTCTGTGTATATTTTGCATAAAATGGGCCAGATTTGTTTGGAGCTAGATTAAAATAGCTGTAGTCCATCAACGTTTATGATGAGATGAAGCACTCGGTCTGCATGAAATTCAGGTTTGATGACGCGCTTGAGCTGTGAATAAACTCCATAGTAAACGTATTCACTACCTTCGGCAGCATTGAAAATCTCAATATCGTATCGCGCCTGAGAGGTTCCAAGAAATGTCTTTATATTTTTGGGCAATTCTGGTAACAGGCGTTTTCGCAGAATTGCAAGTAGAGCATCTGCTTGCGTGTGAGGAATTGGTGGGTTGCCTGATAAGAACCACTGTCTCAATTCCTCCACTTCAGTCTCTTCTGGTAAATCATTGCATTCTTGAAAATCCTCCTCATCTGTACTTGCTGAACGAAAATTATCATCCGAAGAACCATCGTCTGGTGGTGTAATGTCAAGTATATCACTACCACCTCCACACTCATTATCTCCTCCATCTTCGTGTGATTGAGCTACATTTCTGTCAGCTATTTCATCATCTAAAGTTTCCTCGAGTTCGTTTGTCGGGGAGACACGTGCAGATTCAGAAATTTCTACATTTCGTCGTTCTGTAACCGCTTCTTCACGTTTTCTTTGACGAAATTCATGGGTACGCAATCGTCCGAGCTCTCTCCGTCGTTTAAGTTTATCTTGAACACTACTCATTTCACGTTATTCGAACGATAATTATAAGAATAAAAGAATGAAATATCAAAAAGCAAAAAAATTGATAGCAGTTGATAAACTATCTATTTTATTGTCATTTATAACACGTTGACTGCCGTGGGGGTCACCGGTGACCGGCACTCGACTTTGCTACAACGCTGTGGGGGCCACCGGTGACCGGCGGCGTGATCAATATCACTTAGCAACCGAAGCACGATTGTTTAAAAAAAAGACAATCGTAATAATTGCCTACAGCGCCGTGGGGAACGCCGGTGAACCCCACCACAAAAAAAGCTTCAAACATGATTTTATAACTCATATTATTTGCTGGGAGCTATATTTCATCATAATATATGCATCGCATAATGAAAAGTCTGAAAATCTGTCTTATCAAGAGAATTGAATATTTTTCTTTAAGAAATGTTCATTTTTATCAAAGCCAGCAGATGGTATTCTCGTCAGTGATAATTGGAATCATATATATATTAATGTGTGTCAATGGTGGGAAATAGTCCATTTTTTAATATGATTTTTTTCACATGGTTTTTCAATGTTTACGTGATAACATGATTACTAAATTAAAATAAAATAAATAGTTTCTCACAACTGCTATCGGTTTTTTAACTTTTTGTTTTTTTATTCTTTTATTTATCGTTTGAATACGTAAAATAAGTTTTGTGCTTAAGACACACTCAAACGACGGAGAGAGCTCGGGACATTCGCGTTCACTTGAATTTCGTCAAGGAAAACATGGAAAGTGATTGAACAACGGCGCGTCAGGCTCGTCTCGTTTCACACCGATAACACACACCTATATATATATATACATCGCAAAAAATACATGGCAGGTAGTACTTAGTCGTCAAATGATGAACAACTCGTTAGTACGAACTCGTAAGGTGCCCCTCAAATCGTACCGATTACGAACCTATCAATAATTTGTCCCGCAGGGACTACCTGGTGATAAAATTATGAGGAACTGATCAGTACCAACCTGTCAGGCATTCCTTGTTTCGCACTGACAATAAACCTTCCAAATAAGTGATGCCTGATCGTTAAATGACGTGGTACCCATCAGTAGAAACTGATCAGTTACCCCCAGCCTCCAACTCATAAGGTACTGATGCTCATAGGGCTTGCCCGACCAAATTTCTACCCGGGGTCTTCCAATGGTCCTGTGGGCCGAGGCTGCAAACATCGCAGTGTACGTGCTCAACAGAGGAGGATCAACGAAAGGAGGATCGACGCCATATGAAAAATGGACTGGCAAGAAACGAACGTGGTACCCATGGTCCGCGCTTCCGCACGTCGGTATGTCAGGTGCACTCCTATAGGTTTATCTTGCAAAAAGGAAAATGTTGAATAAGCGAGTAAGGAATGAGAAAAGGAAAAATAGTATGAATAGTATGATGTCATTGACTGTTGCCGTGTTGTCCATCTGTTGGTATTTTCGTGGGTCTGGTCCTCTAGCATTTCTTATAAGTGAAGATGGTCGCGGCGAAAATCACGAGGAAGGGTTGTCCAATTAATCCGAGGTGATTCCAGTTGTTGTCGGTTTCATTTTTTTTTCTTTTTTTACTTTACTTTACTTTATTTCCATGCTGGTTTTGGCTTGGGTGGTCGTCCGCATTTTTTGGGCGGCACCGGTATTGATGGGTTTTCGGCGTCCATATGGGCAGGTTTGATTTTGTCCATGTGGGTTAGGCTTAGCAGTCCATGTCCCTTATCAATTAACGCGGTGTTACCGTCCAGGGTTTTTACAATGCGATAGGGCCCGTTGTAGTAGGGGTCGAATTTCCCTTGCTTCGGCTCGCGGAGCGCATAAATGGCGTCTCCTGGTCGGTACGGTACTGCATTTAGTTTCTTATCATGGCGGGTTTTTGCTGATTCTTTATTTTTGTTCAGGTTGTTGCCTCCTACTTCGGCTAATTCGTCGAGTCTTTTTACGATGTTTGACATGTATCTTGTGGTAATGGGCAGGTCTTCTTTTAAAGGTGAGGTGGACGGTGTCCTCATCAGCTTGCCGTATGCCATCTCGTACGGTGTGAATCCTGTTGATTCGTGGATTGCAGCGTTATGTGACTGCATGGCATATGGTAAGATGTCGTCCCATTCTGTCTCTCTTTTGATATAGTGTTTCACGTAGTCAGCAATTTCTTGGTGACTGCGCTCTAATGTCCCGTTGCTTTGTGGATGATACGTCGTCGCCTTTACGTGGTGTATTTTCTTTTCCTTTAGGAAATTTTCTATACGGCTGCTGACGAAGCATTTGCCGTTGTCGCTCAAGATGTACAGTGGAGTCCCGTGTACGGTGAAGTATTCTTGATCGAGCGTTTTGGTGATTGTTTGGCTCTTCATATCCGCTAGAGCGAACGCTCGGGCAAATTTCGTCAGCAAGTCGATGGTTGTTAAGACGAAATGATTTTTGCGTTCAGTTAAAGGCAATGGACCAAGTATGTCGAGGGCGATCTTTTCCCATGCTGCCACAGGTGTGTCAGTGATGACCATTGGTTCTCTGGTCTTTATTCGGACCAATTTGTGTTGCTGGCAACTGTGACAGCATCGTACAATATTTTGTACGTCGTTTTTCATACCTTTCCAGTAGTATCGTTGTCGTAGCCTTTCGTAGGTTTTCCTTGCTCCCTTGTGACCACCGATGTGGTCGCTATGCCATTCCTTGATGAGCGCCTTGCGTTCTTCTTCTGGCGGTGTTTCTATCTTATTGGTGCAGATGGTAACCTTGCAGCTGACTTGGGAGAGAGCGCGCTCGAGTATCCGTTGAAACGTTGGAAATGGTAATTCATCATGCCCGTCTCCATCGGAAGCGATGCGGAATTCGTAGTTCCTATGTTCTGCGATCGATTGCCTTAGATTCTCGAGGGCGGTTTCGAGGTCGTCGAGAGTAATTTTGTCAAAATAATTTTTGGCGGTTGTGAGGCTAACTGATTTCCTATTGGAGTTGTAACGATTCCGTCCTTGGGGATGAAGTGAATGATTGTTCCCCGGCCGGTTGTTAATTGGTCGGGTCTTATTTCGATCTGACACAATTTGGTAGAGTTGTCCTCAAGGTTGAAATTGTCCTCTTCAGAGTCGATACCGGAGTTGTCGCTGGAACTCGCGACGAGCTCGTCCTCTTCGGGTGATGATGATGATGATGATGATGTCGATCCGACGGTTATCGGTGTTCGGTTCTCATGGTTCGTGGTTAATTTTTCGTCCTTAGATTCAGTGGATGGTACCGAAAATCGTACCTTGCGTGGCGTCCACCCACACGCAGGTTTTTCTCCCTTCGTCGGAGTGGGCATCATCGATATCCGAATTGGTGCTCGTGTTTCCCGCTGCTGAGTAGGGCAGTTTCCGCTGATCTGGCTAAAGTTTCGATTGTTTGAAGGTTCCGTCGCGATTTTCGCATTGTTGGCGGGTGACGGTTTTCTAAGGAGTTTGACAATCTTCCTTGATGTTTCAGGACTATCCCCGAAATCTCTTTCGATGATTTCTTGTTGTCGCGGCGTTAAGTCAGAGTCGCTGTATATCGAGTCGTCGTTGAGTACCGAGCTCGTCTCCATCGGGGTCGCTCGGCACGGCGGTAGATTGCCTGATAGTCGTCTCAGTCGTCCCTTCGCTTCATCCAAGGTTAGTCGGTTGGTGTCGTGTTGCAGGGCGACTGAGGTGTCGAATCGGTATCCGTGGGGGTTCGATTGAGTGGACGTGTCGATTTCTGCGGTGGCATCGGCCGATTCGTTAATGTCGTCGAAATTCGAAGTTGGCGGGGTACCGTGACGTCGGCCTTCTTCGATGGTTTCGCCATCGCTTGGCGGCTCTTGTGAGCTTGTTTCGTCGTAAGCAGCGGTGGTAGCTGCTCGACCACGGTCGCGAATTCGGCTGGCAATGGTGCTCTCGTTGGGGTTTCGTCGTAATATTCCCTTGACCTAGAATTCGTTGTCGTCGCGAGAGGTCACTGGCAATGTTGTTGCTGGGTTCCTTGAGAGGGCGTCGGCGTTGAGATTCGTCTTTCCCTTTTTGTAGAGGACCTCGTACTCGTACTCCTCGAGTTGCAATCTCCATCGCACGAGTCTCGAGGAGGGATCTTTAACCGAGTGTAGCCAGACGAGAGGTTGATGGTCAGTTACGAGCGTGAATTTCCGGCCGTACAGATAAGGTCGGAAATATTTTACGGCGTAAACCATCGCCAGACATTCCTTTTCTGTTGTGGAATAATTCTTTTCCGCCGAATTCAGCACTCTGCTGGCGTATTGTATGGGTAGATCTTGACCTACCTTTTCTCCTTGACTCAGCACAGCTCCGATTGCTACGTCCGATGCGTCGGTCGTTAGGATGAATGTTTTTTTGAAATCTGGATATTGTAATAGGGGAGCTGTGCATAGAGAATCGCGGAGGTTTTCGAAACTCGATTGCGTTTGTTCTGTCCATACGAATTTCGTTGTTTTTATGGTGAGGTCAGAAAGTGGTTTTGCTCTACCCGAAAAATTGGGGATGAATTTCCGATAATAGCCGGTGAGACCGAGGAATTCTCGCACGTTTTTCGGGGTTTTTGGTATCGGAAAATTTTTGACTGCTGTTAATTTTTTTATGTCAGGCCGAACCCCGTCCTTATTGAGGATATGCCCGAGATAATTGACTTCTTTTCGCAAGAATTCGCATTTATCTACTTGGAGGGTCAGTCCGTTTTTTCGCAGGCGCTGGAAAAACCTGTTGACCTTGGCACGATGTTCTTGGAGGGACGACGAAAAGATGACTATGTCGTCCAGATATACAAATAGTTCAGTGCCCGTGAGACCCGATAAGACGCTGTCCATAAGTCGTTGAAAAGTTGCCGGGGCATTTTTTAAGCCGAAGGGCATTCGGGCAAATTCGTAATGACCTCGAGGGGTCGTGAATGCCGTTTTCGGTTGGTCCGTTTCAGCTAATTTAATTTGGTGAAATCAGCTAGCTAGGTCGAATACTGAGAAATATTTGGCTCCTCCAAGTCGGTCCAATATTTCGGTAATATTAGGCAGCGGATAGCTGTCACCGATCGTTTTTTTGTTAAGTTGTCGGTAATCGATTACCATTCTCCACCGTATATTACTGTGTGAATCCGCCTTTTTGGGGACGATCCACAGCGGTGAATTGTACGGGGAGTGGGACGGCTTGATGATTTTATTGTCGAGCAGTCCTTTTATTTGGTTTTCGATTTCGTTTTGGTGTATTACCGGATATCGATATTGTTTCGTATGTACCGGTTTGTTGTCGCTTGTCGGAATTTCGTGCTCAACGATAGTCGAGCCCTTTGATGCATCTCCCGGTAAGTGAAATAGATCTGAGTTGTGTTTGATTAATTCATGCACGTGTTGGCGCTCGATGCGATTTAAGTGGTCGGAGATGCAGCGTCTGCAAAATCGTACTTACTCGAGCGCGGGTTGTCCTCGTCGGTGTGTCGCTCGCGGCCAGCTGATCGTCGTCGCCGTCGGAGAACGGCCCGGATCCGATGACGTACGGCTCGAGTTCCTGTGCTGGTATGTCGAGCTCTATTGCATCGTTGTGTGTGTTGGTGGCGATAGCGTAGCAGAAGCCATCATGATTTTTCACCACCGCTTCACCGATGTGTACGTGTGATCCGAGGTCGATGCGCTTCAGGTATCCGTCGTAGACGTTGCTGTTGCGTAATTTTAGGGCGATTTGTTTCCTACTGCGTCCTTCTAGATGTATTTTGACGGTTTCTAGTTCGTCTAGGACGGGTTCTATTTCTTCCCGATTCGAGAATGGGAGCGGTGTGATTGGTTCTGTTGCTGTGACGAGCGTCCGATGCTGATAAGAAATCTCAGCTTGCTGATCATGAAGGAAGGGCGCTCCGAGGAGACCGTCAGCTCGTGATAGTCGTTCACCATCGAAGACGTGGAAAACCACGTCAGCTTTTCGAATGGTGAGAGCGACTGTTCCGAGGGTACGAATTGTTGTTGGAATTATTCCTCGGATTTTGCGTGTGTCGGTGACGTCGATTTTCTTGGGCTCGGTTAAGGCGGTCACGTGTATGAGGTTGATGGAGGATCCGCCGTCTAGGATGAACTCTGCGTAGCCTTCTCGGAAGTCCGCCGATTTGACCTTGATTCTTGCGGGCGATATTTCCTTGAGAAGGCATTGCGTTCCGCGTTCAGTGGTGGTCGCACCATCTTCCTCGGTTCCTCCCTTCTTGGTGGAAACCTCTGGGTGTTTTCTGGGGCGCTCGACCAGGTGAGGGCTGGGCGAGCGCCTCGCGAGTTTAAATGATCTTCGGACTCGCAGGAAGAGGCTCGTGAAAATTCACGAGGCGATGGTGACCTCCATCGATATCGTTCTTTTGGGGTCTCTGACGGGCGTTTACGGCAGCACGCACAGTGCTGGTCCACCTCGCGGTTCCAATATTTTGGGGAGCGAGGCTCGTACCTCCGCCGGTGGTAGTTTGCTTCGAGAGCGTAGACTTTTCCGTGCCTTCGGTGGTCGTCTGAAGACGAAGAGTCACTGGAGGTGGAGTTTTCGGTGTCGGAGGACGACGACGAGCTGCTCGATGAGCGGTCTCGTCGACTTGTTTTTTTCTTTCGGCGCGAGCTTTTCCGATGGAAGGATTTCCGTTTCGATTTCCCCAAGACACGTCGCCGATTGTGTCTCTCACGGTCCTCCTCGATCACCAGGTCAAACGCCTTGTCGAGGGTGGCTGGGTTTTCATGTTTTATTGCGAAGAAAATTTGGTCTGGTAATCCTCTCAGGAAATTGCTGATCGCCATTTTCTCAAGATCCTCGAGTGCTACTTTAGCTTGCGCGGCAGGTCGATCTCCGCGGGTGGCCGCTCGCGCTCTTTTTACTAATTTTGCTGTGCGCGCGATGTATTCTCGGGAGGGATTCGTTTTTCCTTATATCTAGCCGATTTATTTCAGTCAGGTATGAGGTCGCGTTTCTGCCCGGCACGAATTTACTTTTTTTATGCTTTATTAGTGCACTGATGGTCTCTATGGTTCTACCATCGAGGGAATCCCAGGCAGCTCCGGTTAGCTTGCCCTTAACCCCCTTTAAAAAAATTGGCTCGTCGGTGGCATCAAGCATCTCGAACTCATCGACGATCCTTCGGAGGAACGTCGTGAGGGATTTTGACGCGATGGCGCGTCAAAATCGTATTCGGGGAGGGAACGTACTGCCTCCCGAATTTCTTTACGCGGTTATCGAGCGTAGTCTGCTCGAGGAGCGACGTTAGTAATTCTGCCATTTTGTTATGTTTTATTTAGTGAATTACGAAAAAGAATTTCATTGGTGAGTTGGTAGACAGAATCCCACTTCTGACACCAGATGTTACGTACGGGTTTCCGTCGTAATATATTTTTATTAGTTTATATTTATTTATAGTCGAGCGTCAGGTACTCGACTTGTGGGTTCTTGTCAGTGTTAAAGCGGTGTTACGCACCTCACCTGGTTTTGTTGTTGGTGTATGAGTGTGTGTGTCTCGCCCTGTCGTCGTCGGCAGATTCCTACGAAGGTCGGTGATGGCGGCGGCCTTGGGTGTAAAGATAACACACACGATTGCACTCACAATCTTTTATTTAGAATTTTCACAGGTTTGATCATGTGGTTTACACTGGCGCACGTGTGTGCGGCTCTACCACTACGATCTCGAGTTTTGGCTGAGTCGGTAAAAGGGGCGAGCGTTCGCAATGTGATCGCCTCGCTCGACTCTAACACTCTCAGTTTTAAATAAGAGTAATAATTGGTTTGTGAATTTATGATTCGCAATATTTTGACGCGTAATGCCGCTCGGGTAATTAACGCGGTACAATAATATTACGAGGGGCGCGAAGTGCCGTCCTGGTTGACTTGCACGCAAACAGTTCTAAATGGTTAGTTCGGTCTTCCACACTCAATGTTACACTCGCGAGACTCTCGGTACCCGAGATGTACTTGCCCTCAGGTATGAGTACGCCGATCGTTGGATACGTCTGTTAAGACGGAGGTACCAATTTAGACTGATGATTAGTTCGTCGATCAGAATGCTCATTACCGTGGGGCAAGGGTGCTGGAAGAGTCTCGCGGGGGCAACAGGAAGTGTCGGATTTCCTATTGAGCGTTCGATTGGTTGTTGCGAGCATTCTCAGAAATGTGTAAGTTGCTGATTGAGCAGCGCGTGGAGTCGCGTTGGAAATTTCCATCGCGGGTCGGTGCATTTTAGGTAACGTGATGACAAAGCCGCGCGGGTATCGATGGATCGTTCGGCCAGGTTGTTGCTAGGCTGATGAGTTCGTAACACGATTAGCGCATTTGCGCATTTTTCGGTCCAAGGCGTACGTGCACGTACCGAAGCAGAAAACAATGAAATTTGACGTGAGAGCAACGAAAATGTTGATGGTCGAATACGACAAGGATTCGTCAAACTACCGAGTATACGATCCAAGAACGAGAAAAGTGACGGTGTCACGAGATGTCGTATTTCGAGAGACGATCGGGAAGATCGAGAAGACGACGAGCGACGATGATGGAGTAATGAAGCTACCGAAATTCGAGAACGAGGAACGAGAGGGCAGCGACGAAGAAAAAGAGCACGACGACGTCGAGAGCAACGACGAAGTATTCCAGCTGGCGGTCGAGGAAGAGACTGACAAACGTAAAAAGTTGGTTGATCGACCACAATTGAAAAGCCCGGGATATGGGCTTCGAAATCGTCGATACGAATGGAATGTAGCAGAACATCACATGCCGAGTACATATGAAGAGGCTATTCAGAGCAGCGATGCAGAGCAATGGATACAAGCGATTGACGAAGAATTGAAAGCGCATCGTAAGAACGGAACATGGACGTTGGTCTGTTACGTCCTAGTAACATAATAGTTGCCCTATTTTTGACCTTAGCAAAGCTAATGAGTCTTGGGAAACGGGCTAATGGAGTTTGACCAGATAAATGAATTTAAGACAAACAAAATTAACTGATAGAATTGATTCTGTTTATTGAGTTGCAACTTTGTTACATGTTTCTAATCTCTGTTCGTATATTCTCCTTCGAGGATCGTTCTCAGGGATCCAAGATGGGTGTAAGAAATTAATTGTATATTCCAATTTGTGTAACAAATACTGGTTCTCGATGGGTTTCTGGGAGAACGTATAGCTCAGGAATTCCTCGGTGTAGTAACCGTGAGTTTTATCCCGTGAATACCCGTAACATTGAACGGCAATTTTCCGCAGCTGGTTTTCGCGTCCCCCTGATCGGCGTTTCTTTCCCACTAGAATTTCAAATGAATTTTTGACTATGGAGTCCCCAGAAGTTAGAAGGAATTTGGATTAATGTGTAAGGAAGGCATCCTCTGAGTTCGAGGTGGACTTTGCAACTCGACGGATGATGGAAGGAATGAGCTCGCGGTTGTCCTCGCAACTCATTTATTCTTTGGGGAATCTATCGAACTCGGGGTGGACCTCGCAGTTCAATGGGTTGTGTAGGAGGATGAGCGAACTCGAGGTGGGCCTCGCAGTTCAATATGGAGTATTGGAGGATGGTCGAAGTCGGGGTGGTCCACGCAATTCGACTTGTTGTTGCGAAGGAATTTTGAACTCGAGGTGGTCCTCGCAATTCAATAATTTGTGGGAGTCAGTTAGTAACTTACTCTTTTCTATTTTTCTTAGATGGTTGAGTTGAGACTGGTAGAGCAGTACAGGGTTTTTGCTCTATCCAGGACTTTTACAATTTTGAAGACTTAAGAGAAACTTACAAGTTTGAATGTTGATGAAGAACCGATTTTTATGCTAAAATTCGGGCCTTATATACTAGTCTATCAACTATCTTTGTCTATTGCGTAGGGGCTGGAGAGGGTAGTTTACAAATTTCTTATTGGGCCAAAGTCTCCGCCGTCTCCTAATCCTTACTTTTCCAATTCGGAGGAAAATGTATCCTTATCCCCTGTCCCCACTCTTGGGCCTGAGCATCTCTCCCCGCCGCATTCATCCCCGAGTTAGGGTTGCGTCGTGCGTTGGCGTAAGGAGGGATGCTCGTATTTAAGGCGCGATGGTGCTTACGTTATGGGGATGTAACAGGTCAATCGAAAACCGACGATGAGAGTAATAGATTCCAAATGGGTCTTCACAGTAATGAAGAACTCCGAAGGGAAAAACTATAGACACAAGGCACATCTGTGTGTAAGAGAATTTATGCAGCAAAGAGGAATAGATTTTTCGGAGACATTCGCCCCTGTCGTGCGCTACGATTCGGTGAGAGTGCTGTTCGTAATCGTTGCAAGCGAGGATCTGGAGCTTGCGCAATTTGATGTACAGACGGCATTTTTACACGGTACGCTGGATGAAGAAATTTTTATAGAAGTGCCGGAGGGCCTGGAAGTCAGGTCAGCGCACGGTGGAACGAAAGAAGCAGTGTGTCATCTAGAAAAATCTCTATATGGATTGAAGCAGTCGCCGAGATGTTGGAACCGGAAGTTCACCGTTTCCCTCAAGAGGTTCAATTTCAAGGAAACGGAAGCGAACAAGTGCATCTCCGTGGGAAATGTATGCGAGGTGAAAGTGATTCTAGCGTTGTTCGTAGACGATGGATTGATCGTGGCTAAGTCAATTGAAGCGGTCGAGTGTGTGATTCGTCACTTAAGTGAATCGTTCGAAATCACGATCGGTGATGCGAGCATGAACGTCGGCATGCAAGTGGAACGAAAACGAGCAGAAAGAACGGTCGTTCTGCATCAAAGTGTGTATGCGAGGCGTGTGCTTGAAAAATTTCGAATGAATGACGCGAAGCCAGTCGGTGTACCGGCTGACCCACACGTGATTTTCAGTCCTGTGATTGAGGGAGAGAGACAGATTGAGAGTGTGCCATACAGAGAAGCAGTCGGATCGCTGATGTTTTTGTCAATCGTGACGCGACCAGATATCGCATATGCGGTGAGCTCAGTGAGTAGATTTTTGAATAATCACAGTGACGATCACTCGCGTGCGGTAAACCGAGTGCTACCATATTTATCGGGAACGTGCGAGCAGGCATAGAGTTTCGTGGCGGTGAAAGCGGGCAAAAACTGGCAGGAGATTCGAACTCGGACTTTGCAGGGCACGTGGAGATCAGGAGGTCAACAACTGGTTACATATTCCAGCTCGCAAAAGGTCCAGTAACGTGGACAAGCCAGCGATAAAAACTAGTAAAGTTGAGTACAACGGAATCTGAATACGTGGCAGCGTCAGCAGCAGCCAGAGAGGCAACGTGGCTCCGAAAATTACTGAATGATATCGGGTGTCCCTGCGAGGAACCGAGAGTCATTAAAATAAATAACCCAAGTGCAATAAGACTCGCGTAAAACCCCGAGTTCCATAAACGAACGAAACATATTGATATTAGATACCACTTCAGACGGGAAAAAGTGGACTCGGGAGAAATTTATGTGGAATATGTGCCAACTGAGTCACAAAAGGCCGACATATTCACGAAAGCGCTTACGCGAGAGCGTTCCACAATGTTACGAGAGAGTATGAGTATGAGAATGTGCGACACACGCTTAACCGGTGAAAGTGTTAAAACAGGTTAGCGCATTGTGTCGATAACAGCGAGACGATTGTATCGTCATAGAGCAAAAGCGATAGTTCGGTCATTCGACCGTGTGGAGACCGCTTCGATCTTGGCAAGCGAGCGAAGCCTTATACTGCGAGAAATAGAACCGTTAGTCTTAAGAGATCAGTCGCTATTGTGGCATCGACCACGTTTTAGAGAGGCGAATTTATATAATAAAAGTACAGAGCGTTTATAAAGAAAGGGTGTGCATACATCTATTTTCCTTTATCCTCATCCAGCTATCATCTGTCTTAACAATTATGCCTCATGCTTCGTTCTCGACATCACTTTGCAGTACTGCTACTGTCCGCCGACGCCACCACACATTTTAGCTAGGGATAAAAAAGAAACTAGATCCAGGTTGATAGTTCCCGTCGTTCCTCTTTTCATAACGCTTTCTGTGCACGACGCAATCATACGTGTTTTCTTCATCAAAAGTTTAAACCCTGTAACTTCCTCGTTATTCGGGTTATTTCTTACCCCTGATAAGTGAGAGGAATGAATAAGAATAAAAGTGAGAACGATAAACTCGAATTTTATCGTAACAAAATTAAGAGATATGAGAGTCTCACGAGAGACGCTATCGAGTACGATGTCTAAGATGGCGTACCTGACAATACGCATTTGGGCATTTGTTGGTGTTCTTTATGGTTTCTGTTCCAGGAATCCCTATAATGGAAACGTTTCTCCCTTTTTTCCGGGCACTCATTACACGAGTGTACCTTTTTTTACTAATTGTAAGTTATATATTCCCTAAGGGAATTCAGATAGTTTTGTCTGAGCGTTAGATGAGGCAGGCGTATGCCCCTCTCTAATAGCATGTATAACTTAGATCTTATGTTCCTAGAGACTCAGATGTGGACTCTTGCTCGGACATGGAGACGGTTACCAACGAAAACGATCGAAATATATCGAATGTCGAAAAAGCGGTACAGGAGTCTGAGGAGACGACAGATGGTGAGGTATTGACCCCCGTCTTCAGTGAAAAAGCTCGTCAGCTTTTGGGAGTAGAGAAACGGCGTCTAAAGGAAAAAACCTTTGACCTACATCCGAAGTTGGCAGAGTGTTGGAAAGAAATTATCCTGACTATAAAAACTATAAAACGAGGAGAAATCGCCCAGTTGGTGCTCCGGAGCTAATCACGGAGTTACTCCCGCTGCTTCACAATACTGCTAAAAATGGAGACAGGTATGTGGCAGCGATGCAGGAAATGGGCGGACGTAGCTTGGTGGCCCTTGGAAGCGCAATTTGCGCAATCTTTGACGACCAAGATACTCCGGTCGATAGGGATCAAATTCTAGAATATCTCTGCGATGCGAGCAGTATTGTTTGTGAAGTTGCTCACCAGCTTTCTAAGACACGGAAGCATAAGCTTTATCAGCATGTTGACGAGAGGAGGAGGACCGTCTTAGAGCAATCGGAGACGGATAAATTTCTGTTCGGGAAATATTTAAGCACGAGGATCAAATCAGCTTCTGCTGCCGGGAAGGTGGGACTCTCTCTGAAAAGTCCGGCGGAGAAAAAGCGATTCTTTCCACGGCAGCCGATAAACTGGAAAGGCTCGTCGGTAGCTCGAGGCCCTCGCCAGACGAGCCATTTCAACAGGAGAGGGTCGAGATTCGTGCAGAATGCCCACCCGTCCTTTCAGCCTCTTCGACAGGCCAACAGCAAGCAAACGCGACAGAGGACTCCCAACAGCACGGAATAGGGGTAAGTCCCTTCGCGGGACGCCTACGTTTCTTTTCACGGACTTGGTCTCAGATTACGTCTGATAATTTTATTTTATCAACGATTTCGGGATATAAGATTCCGTTTATGGAAACAGCGATGCAATCTACAGAACCTTCGGTTTTTACACCTCCAGATTCAAGTTTAGGGCTAATGTCGGAAGCTCTAGGAAATCTCTTGGGCATGGAAGCGGTAAAGAAATGTAGAGAAAGCAATGGACAATTCATTTCTAACTTCTTTCTTGTCCCTAAGAGTAATGGGAAAATGCGTTTCATACTTAGTTTAAAGAAGTTAAACGCGTTCGTACAGGCACCCCATTTCAAGATGGAGGATATCCGCACAGCTATCAAATTAATCCCGAAAGGGGGTTATAACATATGTCAAATTCGGATCTTGAGAATGCCTACTTTACCGTTCCGATTCATCCTGAGCATCGCCAGTTTTTATGATTTAGATGGGGCAGGATCTCTTTGAATTTACATGTCTACTGTGAGCTTTCTTAGAAGTTAAGGTTGGATGTCGGTGATATACCTAGATGGCATCCTGATTTTGTCGGAGTCGCGAGATCGGTGTCAAGAAAATTTGAATGTCACAAAAACTCTTATTGAGTCTTTGGGTTTTTTATGCAATGCGGAAAAGAGTTGTCTCGTCCTTGCAACCTCATGTCAATTTCTGGGTTTCATACTAAACTCAGCAGAGATGCCCATAGAGCTTACTCGGAGGAGACGCGAAAACATCTTGAAGTTAATTGCAAGGATCGGCGCCACTAAATATTGTTCGATTCACGAATTTGCTCGGTTTATGAGTCATTTAACGGCAGCTTATCCTGGAGTAGCGTATGGCTGGGTGCATTCCAAATCCTTTGAACGCGCTAAGTATTTGGCCTTAGAGAGATCAGGAGGAAATTATGAAGCGGACACGAAAGTCTCTGTATCGATAAGAAAGGATCTCCGGTGGTGGCAGGAGAAAATTTTGACGTCCAGGAATCCTTTTCGCAAATCTATCTTTCGTTTGACGATATACACGGACGCGTCCTTATCCGGATGGGGAGCCTTTTGGAATGGGGAAGTCGTATATGGACAGTGGTCTGCGGAAGAAAAATTGCTTCACATAAATCAGTTCGAGCTACTCGCAGCCTTTGAAGGTCTCAAGTCCTTTGTGGATAAGGAGAGGTCGTGTGAGATCCTTCTAAAAATTCAACAGCCATTGCGTACGTAAATAAGATGGGCGGAACAAGATTCCCTACCTTGAGCGAATTAGCATACCTGGTCGTGGTGCGAAGAACGTCGGATATGGATTTTCGCGACTTATACAGGGTGAATTGCGTAAGGGGTGCCAGGCGGCATTTCAAAGTAGATAGGCTCATTGCGAACAAGAGTTACAAATAAACATTAGTGTAGAAACGCGAAAATGTGTATATGGCATGCATGTATGTATGCGTGCGTGTATGTGTGGCTCGAGCGAATGTAACGCCACGGCGGGACAACCGGCAAAGCGCGATGGGTCTTGTGAACAAGGAGGGGCGTACAAGCGAAGCAGTCTCCTGGTAGCCTTCCGACGAAACGTTTGTAATGTTGTACGAAGTTGATTTTTATCTCTATTATTCACATTAAACCATTTAATTTCACCTATAGTTTACGTTAATGCAGATCCTCGTATATAACACAACAAACCATAAAACATATATTGAAAATCCCACAAAAATTGGGGGCTCGTCCGGGATCGAGCAGAGACGAGAGCTATTCGGTGTAATATACGCGGTAGAAAGTGCGAATAAGACGAGTTCGCGAGAATAAAAAAAAAAGAGGCGTGATACGACGAAAGTGCAAGGGCTGGAGACTAAAAAGGCGAGAAAAGTTGAAAAAGAAGAACGAAGACAAACAAAGACGCTAAGCTGGGCGCAGACAGGTCGAAGCGTGTTTCCTAACGCTGTACCGGGAGATCGCGCAAGGTCAGTTAGAGAGCGACAACGCTGGGGCCGCTTCTATACTCGACCGCTCGACGGTGAAAACCAAGTAGCGAACGCTCGAGAAGGCGAAAACACGTCTCCTAAAAGCTGAAAGAGGGGAGTGTTTTGCGAGAATAGTAACGCTGTAGGCTGTTCTCGATAATGCGACGACGTTCGGCAGAAACAAAGACAGTCGAAAGATCGTGACGACGAAACGGCATAATATGTCGAATACGACGAAATATACGATGAAGACGTTGAAGGAGATATTATCATCTCTGGGTTTACCGACGACCGGTAACAAAAGCGAATTGTTGCTAAGGCTGGGTCAAGCGGAAGATTTCGACATGGCGACATACTAGAGAACAATGGAAAACGCGGAACAAGATGGCGACGACGCGCAAGACGAAGCCGCGTCAATACAACAAATGATGGACGTGTACAGGCGTGAAAAAGAACATGCAGAACGAGAACTTGCATTAGTGCGGCGAGAACTCGACGCGGTGAGAAGTGCACAAGTGAACGTGGAAATGCAAAGGGCCGAGCACGTTGCGAATCAAGCGGTTACGTCGACCGAAAACGTGGCTCAAACCCCAATGCGCATGTGCGTGACAAAAGTGGCCGATCTCTTGAATGCGTTCAACGGCAGCGCCGACACTTACGGGATTTGGGAAAAACAAGTGAGGTTTCTGAAGGAGATGTACAGGTTAGCTGAAGACGAAATGAAAATTCTGGTCGGGATGAGATTAAAGGGGAAAGCGCTGGAGTGATTTCACTCGAAACCCGAGCATATTCGAATGGCGACAAATGAGTTGTTAAGTGCGCTGAGAGCGATGTTTTGTCATCGACTTGATAAAATCGCGATACGACGACGTTTTGAAGAACGCACGTGGAAAAAAGGCGAAAGTTTCAGCGTATACGTGCACGACAAAGTGATTATGGCGAATCGCATATCACTACCTGAGGACGAGACGCTGCAATACGTCATCGAGGGTATTCCAGACGCGAATCTACGCGATTCAGCGCGGATCCACGGGTTTACGACGAAGGAGTCCCTGTTGCAGGCGTTCGAGACGATTTCGCTGCGAGGACCAGAGACGACGAAACAAAGTGGAAAAAGTGAGAAAAACGAAGTTCTGTACGTTATACATATGTTCTTCAATTTATCATCAACACAGCATTAGGTTATGAAAAAATGAAAATTTTATTTTTTCAATAAAAAAACAGCAATCTGCCTAGTATTAGTACGGCATCAAATTGAGAATAAATCAAAGTTTTTATTTTTATTTTTAAAAAGTAAAAAATAGCGGTCTTGGAAGAATTTATGGTTTTCTCTGAAAAATTGAAACATTTCATAGAGTATGAATGTGAATATTTTTCTAAAAAGTGCATGCTGTTCAGCAATTGTTGGAAAAATTTATGAGCGTTCCAAAAAATAAATGTAAAGTTTTACAATAAATTCATATCTTTTGTTGCGGTTGAGTAAAAAATGTGAAAAATTCACAAACGCATTTTTGTACGGTATATAGCATATACAAATTTCAGACGCAGGGATCGGATTCAAAAGTAGTCGATTTTACGTGTAACGACTCATATATTTTTTTTTTTTTTCGGAGGTGGAAAGCACTTCCTGCCAACCCTGCTAGATTTGTCTAGCAGGAGTGTGGAGCTCCCATCCACTAAAACCACCTCCTTTGGTACCCATCACGGGAACCGCCGCATTGTATTACTTTGCGGAAATATATAAACATATATATGTATGTATGTGCGTGTGAGTGTCTTTTACATGAAGACATTTGTAAAACCATTTATATAGTACAGGAATTTATTTCTTGTAAGCCAATTATTTTCTCCACAATTCTTAGAAACTAAGATTCGGCTCATTGCACTCGTCAAACGGCATTCTTCAGCCAAATGCCCATATGCGTAAAAAAATATAAAGAATGCTTCGAGTCTCAAACTCGCGATCGAGAATAGGAAATTGTCGGTCGAGTTTCGACTCGAATATTTTTATTCGTCGAACGATGCAAGACATCGTTGATGAAGCATGGTCAACGTCAGGCGAGAAAGTGCGATCTCGGCGACGGACGACTCTCGTCAGCGAGAGGCAGGCATACATGCTGTCACGCCGTTGGGAGGGTGGTAGGGGAAGTTTCGGGTTACAAAAATAAAATAATTAAAACTCACATTAACGTTTATTATCGCAAGATTGTTTACGGCGGACGATCTCCGGGATATAATACAAAAAAAAAACTATCTCTAGAATTTTTACTTTATAAGTTTGGGCGCCACTTTATAATTTTATAAACAAAAAGAAATTTTCAAAACTCTTCTCGTGATCTTGACAGGTGTGGGGTGGTTGGCTAGCGTGAGGGGAAGGGGAGGGGTCGAGCGGGGAGAGAGATCTCAGGGTGATAGGTTCGCCGACGCGATGGTCTCTTAATAATTACCACTGGCTTTGAAATTGTATATTCAGTCTTATTCGTACACTTTACTCTTCACGCCTTGTTACTCTAGGCGGTCTATCGCAGGGAAGGGGGGTATACGGGGAATAGGAGAATTGGTCTTTAGTTGAGGTGACGGCAAGGACGATCGCGCCGCTCGCGCGATCGACTGGTCTTTGTTGAGGCTTTGTATTTGGGAGGGGAAGGGGGGCCAGACGGGGTAGGAATGACCGTTACTCGCAATAATACTAATTTATTAAATTGTGTTACTGCCGTCCCACACGGCACGCAAAAGAAGAAAAATTCACACTCGGAAGATAACGAATTTGAAAAATATTATACTACTCGCGGTCTTCTCAAAAATGAGTCGGGCAACAGTACGAGGGAGATAACCGTGCAAACACTCACCGTGGCTGCCGTCGATTTCTATTCCTCGTTTTCTTTTCCGTTATTGTATGCATGTAGTATCGTATTCCTTGTTTCTCTCCGTTTATTCCGTGTCCTTGATCGTGCCAATCGTCTTCGTTATGTTCGTTATTATCCTTCGTCCGTATAATCGTATGCCTTATTCGTTGCTAATTGTCGTCGTACTTTTCTCTTTATCTCTATCTCCTCTCTCTCACTACACTCGCTCGTACTCCTCTCACTCTATCTCACTCTATATTCGCTCTCATAACTCACTCTCTACTCTCAATTAATCTTCTCTACACGCCGGCTCGTCACAAAGTGACGGCCGCATGGCCGGCCGGAAGCTCGCGAGATTTTCTCGCGCGCTGATTGGCTACCGGCCGGCATCGATCATCGAGGCAGTAGCGACACGGATCGATGGGAGAAGGGTCAGACGCGTGATTGATTTAGGACTGTCGCGAGCGGGATCTATTGGGAAAAGGTAGGTAATTAGGTCGGTCGGTAAGTATCGGAATAATTGCGGACGGGAATTGATAAGTGTGGGTAAGAAGGAGGGTATTGTGATCGCCGTGCGCTACTGCCCTCTCGTCACTCTGTCGCCGCACGGCCGATGGATGGCCGGTGTGCGGGGACGGACGGGTGCAGTGAATCTGACAGGTGGTGCTTCCCGAGGGTATTTTGAGTGTTTTGCGTGAGTTTTGTGCGACTTTTATTAATTGTAAGGCGACAATTAATAAATTGCTATCTTCGGGATGAGATGGCGGGTGAGTGGCGATGGGGATGGTCCTCCGGTCGGTCCTGGTGAGTAATTCTTCGTTTATTTCTCGATAAATTTCTCTTGATTACGTCCTTCTTTTCCTCTTTGCAGGTTATGGCGGGCCGGTCGAGGACGACGTCGACGACGACGACGAGGACGACGACGACGACGACGACGACGGTGGAGGCGACGACGTCGACGACGACGACTACGGGGATGAGGGCGACGACGACGACGACGACGATACTGTGGCTGACGGTCAATCCGGTAGGTAGTTTTCGGTTATGTCTCGTTCTTTTATCGGTGTCCTTCTTCTTCTTTCCTTTTTCGGGGCCAGACGACGATGACGGATTTGATGGGGATGATGCTATTGACGACGGTGATGGTGGTGATGAGGACGATGGCCGTGGCTCAACGGGGGTGACGGTGTGTCTTTTGGTCGATCCGGGTCAGTCTTAATGACTGACTTGTCGCTGGTGAGTGTTGCACGGTTCTATATTGTGTAAATTTTATACTTATCTGTCTTTCTTTCGTTGCAGGTGAGGGACGGCTCCTCTGCACGAGCCGGCTGCAGGGGAGGCTGTGACGCATGTGACGCATGGCGTCACAATGCATAAACTAATCTACAAAATGACGCGAATTTGGAATTCGCGATCGACAATAGGAAATTCTCGGTCGAGTTTCGACTCGAATATTTTTATTCGTCGAACGATGTTTCAAGGACATTGTCGATCAGGCATGGTTAACGTCAGGCAAAAAAGTGCGATCTCGGTGACGGACGATTCTCGTCATCGAGACATAGGCATATATGCGTCAACAAATGTGTAGAATGCCATGAATATTTGTTGGTAATTTGTTTGGATAGCAATAGGTAGTATCAAAGGTGGCTAGAACCTCACTCTTTCAGAGAGGGATATATGATGCCCATAAGTGCGTTCGAAAATGCAATTATAAGCCGTATATCGGTATCAACGAGCACATGCGCGTATCGTCGCATCTGTGTCGATTAATCACAGGGGAACAACGATAATTTGCGGGACCTGAGCATATGAGCCAAGTGGCGACGCATTTTTGATTCATCTTGGGAATACATGCGATTGACCGGATTATCTTTTAGTGCAATCGCCGTCGCAAAAGCAATCGCGTAGACCCCACAACTGAACGAATCAGGCTGCTTAGTCACTGGCTGAAAAATAATATCTTCGTTACCGATATAGGGGTATCGTTTTACTATGTATCTCTTTTCATCCGGGCTCAAGAGCTCGTACTCCGAGCAGAGAAGACTATCGTAGACGAGTAAGTTCGTTCCATCATAATGAAGACAACACCACTGCCTTGACTTATTACCGCCAATTATTTGTAAGTCAGAGCTATCAAAATCGTTGGGCTCTATAAACTTATGATATCCTGTGATACGCGACTCATTATTGGGGATAGATGATCGGTATTTACGGTTTGTCACCAGGCGATATACAATAAGAATGTCCAAGCCCGCGTCGCGCATTGTATTATAATTATTATACCATAATCATAAGCACATGACCGAAATCAACGACGGTTGACGAGACGCGCTCGTCTCAAGTCAGTTCGACCCGATCACGCGTAGCAACTACATAATAAAGTATCCAAGATCAAACGTGGTTTGCCTTTTATTTGACCATCCATCCTGTAAAAGAAGGTGGGGCACATAAAAACACCTTACAGATTTCAGAAGTAGGATACGAACTCACAGCCTCAAAGAGGGTTGTTTTATCCGCGTGATCGAAAGTGTAAGTCGAGTGAATAAAACGTGGCGTCCATAATCGCGAAACCGTTGAACGACCGCGTGGAACGAGTTGCGAGAAGTACATTGGAAGAAGAGTTATCAATGGTCTCGTTTTTTCATGTACTTTCCCGATCAGAAAACGCGCTGACGCGAAATATATACGGTTGCGTTTTATGTGCTTTCGACAGGATCACGTTCGTGAATATCTTGGTGGAAACACGTGAGAAAACCAACGGTTAGTCGGAAGTGACGTGATCCTCGATAGGAATCGAGATGACGCTTTGTACGTACTTCCGGATTGACCGTAGCGCCGCGTGCTACGAGCGGTTGTTGGTTGTAATATAATATCACAAAGTGTTGATATTCAAGAAATCGGCAGTGTCGACATACGGGACTTTTGCTGTCGATCAGGTGACCCGTTCGAGATCTTAGTTTTTGCACAAGGTCGTAGTTGACCAGAAAATCGTTACGTGTGCGTGTGTATGACGCACTCGTGGCCGAAATAAGTATATGTGTTGTATACTCTCGGACAGTGATAGAGTACAACACAGATTTAGTGCGCGTGAGACGGCAGTCATAATACTCTTCATAAAGTGTGAGTAGAGTATATTACTAAAATGCGAGAACCGTCTAGTTTCCACGTCGTCGAATTGAAAGAGATTCTTCGTAATCTCGGACAACCGATCGGTGGTACCAAGCCTGAGCTTATCATGCGAATACAAGCGGCGGACCCGACCGGTGAGTGGTTGAAACAACCGAGTAGGGAACTTTGCGTCGAAGATACTCCAGCAAGAGGTATTGGGAACGATATTGAAAATGAGGAAGCCAACAATATCAATACCGAGAACGCCGGATATGATATCGCACAACGCGAATTAGACCTGTTACGGCGGGAACGAGCAGTATTGCAGAGAGAGTTAGATATAGCTCGAAATGAGAACCGCCGGTTGATGGAGGGTAGGCGTTCGAACACGGAGTCAATGGAGGTCGAAAGACCAGTGCCGAACGTTAAGGCTCTCGGTGAGCTCCTCAATACGTTCCATGGCACCAATGATACTTTCGCGCAATGGTCCACACAACTCCAATTGATAAAGGAAACATATGGACTTGATGAGAGCACTGCGAAGATTCTGACTGTCACGAAATTAAAGGACAATGCCTTGAAGTGGTTCCATTCGAAACCGGAACACGTGCAATTAACTTTCGCGCAGCTGATCGAGGGGCTACGAAGGATGTTTGATCATCGGGCAAACAGGCTAGCTCTCCGAAGGCAATTCGAAAGAAGACAGTGGCGCTCCGATGAGCCCTTCAGTGACTATTACCATGACAAGGTGATTCTGGCCAACCGGGTACCAATCGCCGCTGACGAAGTTATTGATTATATCATAGAAGGAATACCGGATTCGCAACTTCAAAGTCAAGCCCGTCTACAAAACTTTGCCTCAGAAGAGTCTCTCCTCGACGCGTTCGAAAAAATTTCATTTCGATCGGAGCAAAGATATCGGACGAAACGTAGAGAAAATGTGCGAAAAAATGACTCAGAAACTCCAAGATCGCCGCACAAGGACGATACAGATTTCCGGAAACTCAGGAGATGTTACAACTGTAACGGGGAGGGACATCTGAGACCAAGCTGTCCTCTACTCAAGAACAAAGAAACATGCTTCAGATGTCATGAGCCAGGTCATCGAAGTAAGGACTGTCCACGGCCCAACCATCGCGAACGAGTCAACAATGTGGACGAAGTTCTGAATGTGGAAAACGAATTTTTCCAAGAAGTCAAGTATAATATTTATTGTCGCGATGTTACAAAAGAATTGTCTCTGAGAACCCTGATGGATACGGGTAGCGCGATGAGCCTTATAAAGTTGCGTTATATACCGGGTGAGGCAATCGATGAGGCTGACCATTTGAGTGGCAAATTTCGCGGTATCAATAGTAGCAGCCTTGTTGTTCTAGGTACAGTCGAATTAAAGATAACATTA
This sequence comes from Netelia fuscicornis, assembly GCA_946811545.1. Taxonomy (NCBI): domain Eukaryota; kingdom Metazoa; phylum Arthropoda; class Insecta; order Hymenoptera; family Ichneumonidae; genus Netelia; species Netelia fuscicornis. The sequence continues at coordinate 24,028,930 of OX328013.1, forward strand.
AGGGGAAATTTGACAAGAACCGCACGGCTGTTGGTCGTACCCGACCATACGATGTCCGCCTCTGCGCTGTTGGGACGGGACGTATTAAAATTATTTGGGTTCAGTCTTAACACAACATCGGTAGAACTTGAAAGAAATATTTCGGATATTATGAGCATCGACGCGACTGGGCCTCGAGACGACGAAGCCGACTCAATAACAATTAACTCTGAAATTCCGATTGAGATTCAGACAGAGGTCAGAGAAATGATACGCTCGGATTACATTCGGGCAGAGCGACCGAAAGTTCCGATGGTAAAGGCCGAAATAAAGTTACTGTTACGCGATAATGAGCCGTTTCATTTCCTTCCACGTAGATTATCGTTTGCCGAAAAGGGAGAGGTTCGAAAAATTATAGACGGACTCCTGTCAAAAGGTACGATAAGAGAAAGCGATTCTGAATATGCATCGCCGATAGTCCTTATCAAGAAAAAAAATGGCGAAACGAGAATGTGTGTCGATTATCGCGCATTAAATAAAGTTACACTTCGTGATAACTACCCACTCCCGTTGATCGAAGATCAACTCGACATTTTAAACGGAAAAAAATACTATACGTTATTTGACCTTAAGGACGGATTTCATCACGTGCATGTTGCTGAGGAATAGATAAAATATACTTCGTTTACCACCCCATTTGGTCAGTTTGAGTATTTAAAAATGCCTTTTGGACTAAAAACTGCACCGACGAGATTTCAAAAATGGATAAACGAAATCCTTGCAAAACAAATATTAAGTGGAGACGTCGTTGCATATATGGATGATTTTCTTATCGCGACGGAGACCCTTAAGCATCACTTGAACGTTTTGAGATCCGTACTTAGGCTGCTAGTAGCTAATCGAATAGAACTTCGTCTGGACAAATGTAAATTCGTGTTTACTAAAATCGAATATCTCGGATATATAATTTCCGAAGATGGAGTGAGTCCAAATGACGACGGCGTCGCGGCGGTGCTGAATTATTCCGCACCATCGGACGTGCGTAGTGTGCAACGTTTTTTGGGCATGTGCTCGTATTTCCGGAAATTTATAGAGGGATTTTCGGTGATTGCGAAGCCTCTCTATTCGCTTCTAAAAAAGAACGCGGTATTCAGATTTGGCGACGAAGAGTTAGAATCGTTCAAAAGGTTGAAGCAGAAACTTCTAGAAGCACCGATCCTCAGCATTTATAGTCCACACGACGTAACGGAATTGCATTGTGACGCAAGCCTGCATGGTTTCGGGTCGATTTTAATATAACGTAAGTCCGACCTGAAATTTCACCCCATTTTCTACTTCTCGAAGCGTACCACGGACGCCGAGAGCCGTTATCATAGTTTTGAGCTAGAGACTTTAGCCATAATTTATTCTTTGAGAAGATTTCGAGTCTATCTTCAAGGAATTAAATTCAAAATCGTCACCGACTGTAATTCCCTGAAAATGACTTTAGATAAAAAGGACATAAATCCGCGAATCGCGAGATGGGCTCTGGAACTCCAGAATTATGATTACGAGATAGAACACAGGTCCGGAAGTCGCATGCAACATGTCGATGCTCTGAGTCGGAATCGTAATATTCTTGCAATCGAAGACAATCCGTTCGAGCTAAATTTATCACTAAGTCAGAGCCGCGATCCGACGATAAAGGAATTGAAAGTAAAACTCGAGAAATGCGACGACAAGCAATACGAAATGCGAAACGGTCTTGTTTATCGTAAACGAGATGATGAGTTATTGTTTTACGTTCCGGAAGGCATGGTTGTACACGTGATGAGAAAATATCATGACGAGATGGGCCATTTGGGCGTCGAGAAGACATGCGATGCTATCAAATCAACGTATTGGTTCCCTAACATGAAAGATCGAGTCAAGTCTTATATACAGGATTGCTTGAAATGTATCGCTTTTAACCCTGTTACTGGCAAGGTCGAGGGATTTCTCCATCCAATCCCTAAGGAAAATATCCCTTTTTCAACGATTCATATCGACCATTGTGGTCCTATCGATAATAAACACCTCATAAAAAAATATATTCTCGTCGTGATAGATTCTTTCACGAAGTTCACAAAATTGTACGCGACTAAGACAACGACCTCCCGGGAAGCCATAGATTGTTTGCACCAGTATTTTACGAATTTTAGCCGACCAAAAGTGATTGTATCAGATAGGGGCACCAGTTTTACGTCAAAGGAATTTGGAGATTTTGTCAAAGCAAATGATGTACGTCACGTAAAAGTAGCTACCGGTGCACCGAAGGCCAATGGCCAAGCCGAACGCGTAAATAGAGTAATCGGACCCATGCTTGGGAAACTGGTTGATAATTCATCGGGGCGATATTGGTACAAAGTTTTGGAGGACGTGGAATATGCGATAAATAATACGATCAGTAAGAGTACGGGAGAGACGCCCAGTAAACTCGTTTTCGGCGTAGACCAGCGAGGCAAAGTAGTCGACGAAATCAGTAAATATCTTGACGAAAATGTTGCAACGAAAGAAAGAAATTTGGAAATGATTCGGCTGAACGCCGAGAGAAAAATCGAAAAATCTCAGGAAGCGAATAAGAAATACTTTGATAAGAAACATAAGCAAGCTCACATTTACAATGAAGGAGACTATGTGGTAATAAAAAACTTCGAGAGTACGCCCGGTGTCTCAAAAAAAGTCATTCCCGAATTTAAAGGACCCTATCGAGTGGTCAAAATTCTCAGAAACAACAGGTACGTCGTTGCGGACGTAGAGAACTTTCAAGCCACGCAAAGGCCCTATAGCGGCGTATGGGAAGCATCGAATATGAGACCCTGGCGTTCTCACGAATGATTTGAATAAAATAAGTAGATAAGAGTGTGTGAAGTAATACATAGATAGACAGAGAAATAATGTATATGAGAATAGGTTGTATACACATGTACGTAGGTTAATTTTGTGTACGTAGATTATATGTGTGATGTATGGTATGTACGTTTTTACAGTATGAAGTCCGGGACGGACTTGCGTCAGGTCTGGCCGACTGTGATACGCGACTCATTATTGGGGATACATGATCGGTATTTACGGTTTGTCACCAGGCGATATACAATAAGAATGTCCAAGCCCGCGTCGCGCATTGTATTATAATTATTATACCATAATCATAAGCACATGACCGAAATCAACGACGGTTGACGAGACGCGCTCGTCTCAAGTCAGTTCGACCCGATCACGCGTAGCAACTACATAATAAAGTATCCAAGATCAAACGTGGTTTGCCTTTTATTTGACCATCCATCCTGTAAAAGAAGCTGGGACGCATAAAAACACCTTACAATCGCGTGTAACAGGCAGGATGGCAATGGAATTGTGTATTTTGTTCCAAAATGCTTTGAAACAAATCTATACAACTATCAGTTAAAAAACTGTTAGCCTTCAAAATTAAGGGAACGACCTCATGTACGGAAATATCTTTTTTTAATATGTCGATCAACTCCCGATTTTCATCGGAAGATTCGATTTGGTCGTCGCTTTCGATCGTGACCCAATTATCGGTGCGATTGCATGCATCTCTCTGTACACTGAGAGAGGACGAGATATTGTCTCGTTTTGTGCTCGTGACTGGAGCGCTAATGTGTAAGGATGAAGCATTTTTGTTTCGCAGTGCTTCTTCCCGGGCTTGCACGATATAGTCAGGATCGCGGATCGCCATATACCTGCTACAACGACTATCGACGATTTCTGGGAGTAAGCAATTAACGTAGAATTTGCATAACTTTGATTTCATCTGCAACTCCCAGAAATTATCGTCTCTGAGAACTGTTACCAGTTTCAGATCTGTGGAATTCCACAGTGCGAAGATACAATAGTCGCGCCTCGTTATGTGCAATTGACCTTGCACCTGATAAAAATATGCGTGAGTTCTTCTCAGGACCTGCTTATTTTTTTTATCGAATATGCCTCTTAGGGCGGGTTTTTCTTCGATGGCGCTCTCTAAATCGCCATTTTTTTTTTTTTTTTTTTTTGAAAATTCTGTTTATTCAGAGACTATAAATGGTGAATTACATGGTTTGGGTACAGGTAAACAGTCCTGTGATCAGTTACATTTTCATTCATAAACTACATGGCTCCGGTGAGCTCTCGCGGTCTTAGATATTTTCATTTATTTGCCATTGATTTGTGTATAATTGTTTGCGGATATTTGATTCACGTACAACAGTTTTGTGAATATTGTATTAGTTCGAATTGGAGCAGAAAGTCTCCACACCCATGATTGGGTGAAAAAACTGCTCTCGATACTTTCGTTGTCTACATGATTGTGCACAGTAAAAAATCCTTAAGCCTACTTTAAAAAGTGAGAAACAAAAAAAAAAGAGAAAAAAAAGGTCAACAAATATTTAATATTCATGTCATGGTTTATATATATGCATATATCAGTTGCGAGTATCGAGCCACCAGTATCGTTTGAATTTGGTCCGGTGACGATCTTTTATATCTCTTTCCGGCAATGCTTTGGAATATCTCCAATTGTTGGAGGGGGTGTTACCCTGTATGTTTGGTGGGTATAAAATTTTTCCGTTACCAGGAGCCCTATATATGTGGTAGATAATTGGCAGGTTTGTGTCATCCTGTAAATATCCTTTTTGGTCGAGGTAGGGAAAGATTTCAGGTGGTAAATAGCCTCTTTTTAGTGCATTTTCAAAATATCCGTTTTGAGGATAGATACATCCGTATATGAGGCTGTTTGATAGGACCAACCTTGTATTCGCAAAATGATCTCTAGCTAATTTTAACATGTGGCAGTCGATTCGGTGTATTTTCGCTAGGTCGTAAATTTTTTTGTTGCTAGTGTAGTAAAAGTAATTTGTTTTGGCTGATCTGTAAGTGTTGAGGCATGTTCTGAGGCATTTTCTCTCAAAAACACGAATTCTTTCGACCGTGGAGGCGCCTATGTTATACCAAATTGGTATTCCGTATGTGATGATAGGTTTAATCAGGCTCTGATAGGCCATGACTTTGACTTTCGTGTCGAGATTTTTGTTGTAAAACAAACGACTTATTTTGAAAAATGCATTTTTCGCTTTTTTAATTTGGATTTTGACATGTTCTGTATAGGATAAAAATTTGTCTATGTAAATTCCCAAGTATCTTACTGTCTGTTTGTGTTCGATTGTCGCGTTCGTCTCATTGTCTGTCAGTTTAAATTTTTTCCAGTGTTTTTTCGTGTCTCTGTTTGCTTCTAGCAGTCTGGGTCTAAATAATATTGTCTCGCATTTGTTTATGTTTATTTTCATTTTCCAATTTTCGCAGTATTTTTTTATGTCGTTGAAGTCTTTTTGCAAAATGTCGTTTAGTCTCGTCGGTTTTTGTCCTATATTATAGATTATCAGGTCGTCTGCGAATGCTATTGCCTTTTTTTTGTGCTTGGTGTTTAAGCCGAATCTACGCAGGATGTCGCTGCTATATATGCTAAATAAAATTGGCGAATTCACAGTGCCTTGCTGCAGGCCGTTCTGTACTTTGAATAATTTGCTCGATCGGCCTTTTGCGTCGGTAACGTTGAAACTGCGCCCCGTTATCATGCACCATACCATCTTGATGGTGTGCATGGGGAATTTTTTTTCCAACAGTTTGTAGGCCAGCCCCTCCACCCATACGGTGTCGAAGGCCTTTTCAAAATCTATCAGGCATGCGCCTACGCTCTCTTTATTGTTTAGCGCCCAGCAAACGTCCGACGTCATTTTGTTAATGGCGTGTATCGTCGAGTGTTGGTGGCGGAAGCCAAACTGACATTCGGGTATTATTTCGTTTTCGTTGCAAAATTTCGTTAAATTTATATTCAAGACAACTTCGAATAGTTTACTGATGTTTGGTAACAGTGCTATTGGCCTATAGTTTGAGGGCGAGGCTGTGTTTTTATCTTTTTTTTTTAACGCAATGACCTTTGAGATTTTCCATTTTTTTGGGAAATATGTGTTGTTTAGCATGTTGTTAAAAAGTACTGTGTAGTTTCGTATCGTTTTGTCTGGTATTTGTTTTAGCGCGATATTCGGCACATTGTCGTGTCCGGAGGATTTTTTTGCGTTCATAATTTTAATGAGTGCTTTGATTTTTGAAAAGTTTGTGAAATAATCTTCCGTTCCTGTGTTTTGTGGACTGTCTGCTGTGCTTTGTGATGAAAATGTCGTTAACGTGGCGTTTCTGTTTTTTTCCTGTCTAATTTCGTCTTTTAATTTGTCAATTCGTTTGTTGATTTTTTTGTCCGTTGCGTCGTTGCCCATTTTCGCATTTTGCGTGTATACGCTCGCGAAATGGGCTCCCAGTAAATTTAGTTTATCCGTGTCGTTGTTTATTGTCAAATTGTCGTTTTCGTATTTTGCTGTCGTGTCTGTGTCTATATTTGCCTCTGTCAAAATGTCTCGTCTGTCTGCGTGTATTTGCAGTGTTGGTATGCTGTTTGCTTGCCTCGGTCTAAAGATTGAGTTTATAGTAGGAAACATGTTTCTGTTGTCTTTCAGCGAAATTTTACTTATTTTATTTTTCCAGAAGCTGTTCACCGACATGGCAAATTCGGCTTTGAGCCTTGATCTCACTTGCCCGAGTGCTTCTATCAGTTCTCTTTCTTGTTGAGCGTTACGTGGGGACATGCTTCTTTTTCGCCTGAGGATCGCGGTAAGTATTTCGCTTTTTTTCCTGCGTAGATTCGCTATTTTCTCATTTTCATACGTCTCTGTTTGATTGTAACTTTTGAATTTTGGTACTGCTAAGTTTAGTGCATCAATTATGTTTTCATTTATTTTATCCAGGTACGCGTCTATCTCCGAGTCTGACAGATTTCTATCATTTGGCACCACCACGGTCGATTGCGCCTCCAGGACGTTACGGAACTCGCTCCAGTCAGCCTTATTTAACATCAGTTTGCCGCTCTCGCTGTCTTCCTCCAGCGTGAGTTTATCACTATCAATTTCGTCTATTAGTATTTCTATACCGTTATGATCGCTATCGTATTCGATTGTTTTGATTTCATTGTCGCTGTTAATTGTTGTGTTTATGGCGATTCTACAGTCAGCAATACATATATCTAGGTACGAGTTACCGCTGGGGAATGTCGGCAACTCTGGTATGAACAATTTTGCTTTATATTTAATTTTGTTTTCGTCCAGCCAATAATCTATAAAGTTTCCGCGAGTATTGTTACTGCTGTTTTTCCATGTTGAATGTTTTGCGTTCAGGTCGCCTGCCAAAATATAGTAATTGTGCGGTAGCTCAAGTTTCAACCCGTCAAATGTTTGTTGCCAGTTTTTTTTAAATTTTCGCTTGTTACTGCCTGGGGCGTATGCCGCAATGATAAATAGATTTTTACCTTGTGGCATTTTTAATTTAATAATCGTCGATTCGAGGAATTTTTCCTTCTGTGCCATCTGTATCTCTTGATACGCGAGGTTGTTTTTTATTAAAATCGCTGTGCCCCCCCCTGCTTGCAATTTGGCCTATCATTCCTTATGACGTTATAATCTTTAAAGTTTAATTTATATTTGTCGCTTAATTTCGTTTCGTTTACCAGCACCACCTCGGGTTTGTGCTTTTTCGTTAGATGCAATAGATTGTCTCTGCGTTGATTTTGAATTAATGAATTTGCATTTATTGAGATAATTTTAAATTTTTCATATATTCTAATATGCGATTGTTGCGCCATTTGGATCCAAATTCAGGGACGCACTGATTAACTCGATACTCCTTGCATTTTTTTTTATTTCGTTTTTTACATAGTTTAACTCTGGCATAATTATCTCTAGCAAAGTATTCTTAATTTCTAGAGCAATGTGTGACCACGGTGGCAGAGTACCTTGACTTTCGTTGACGTTGTCCAATCTCCTTGGCTGCGTTCGCTGCGTCTGCTGCAACCACTGCTGTATCCCTGGCGCCTGTGTGGTTTCTCCAGTTCTGCTTCCACGCACCGCCTCGGCAAAGTTGATCCTGGGGTCCGTATATTTTTGGATTTTTTGCATCCTTGCTGTCTGTATTTCCTCCTGCTTTTGTCTCTGTTGTTTCAGCCTTTGTTTTGTTTCCAACGCCTTTGGGCAGCCACGATATGACGCAGGATGTCCATAACTTTCGCAATTGACGCAGTACAGTCTGCTCTGCTCGATTTTTTTGTCGCTTTGTATCGCGCAATTTCCAGGTGAGTGATCTTCACTACATTTTACGCAGCGGTACGGCATTTTGCAGTTTGCCGCTGCGTGTCCTCTTCTCTGGCATCTTTTACACTGTATGTTTTCTTTTTTTTCAGCTTTTCCCATCTCACCGACTGGAACGCCACATATTTAACTTGCTGCAGCTTAGCTGCCGAACTCTCCGCCGATAACTGCACTAGGTAAATTGGCAGTTGTGTATTTTCACTTCGTGATTTTGGTGTTGAAAATCGCGCCACTTTTACAAATGTTAGATCGGATATTTTCAGGCTTTTTAATTCCTCCTCGATCTCTTCGCACTCGAAGCTATTATTTATCCCTTTTAGTAGAAACGATTGAGTTTTTTCGCTCTTTGGCGTGTACGTATAAAATCGAGTTTCCACCTCTTCAAGGGTTTTTTTCACTCTTGCGTAGTCTTCCATGTTGTGAACGTATAGTGTGTGATCGTTCTCCTTGTTGTGACTTTTTATATGGAAGTCCCTTGTCTTTATATGTTCTGTACATAGCTTTGTAGTGTCCCTTGCCTCCTGGTGTGTTATATGTATCGGCGGTGGCTTGTGGCTTCTCTTCTTACCATTGTTTCTTGGTAATTCGTTACTCGCGCTTGTTTCGATGTTCCTGGTGTTTGTTTGCCTTTGCGTGATGCCTTTTGCTTGATTCGGCCTCTTTTGTATTTCCGTTTGTTTACTAGGGCCTGCTATATTCTGGTAGCTCGGCTTCTTGTTTCTTCCGCGGATTTTGTCTACGATATTATCCTCTTTTGTCGGCGATTGCCTTCCTTTGTCCGTTGTTTCGCTATCGTTTGCCAGCACCTCGAAGCTATTCCTCGAAACGTACCGCGAGCTCGTGTTGTCGCTCGCTTGGTTCTCTGTATTTTCGATAATTTCTATCTGTTTCTGTAACTTCTGTAACTGCTCTCTTAGAAATATATTTTCTTCGATGAGCGTTTGGACATCGGGAGTTGAAATTTCCATTATCTCTGGCTTGTCTTTTTGGCACGTTATTTTTTTCTGTTTCCTCTGTCGTACTGCTGCCCGCGTCGCTTTTGCTCGCTTGCGGCCTTTTTTTGGATTTTTTGACCATTTGGCTCGGCACTGGTGCGGCCCTGAGCCTTCTCTTTTTCAGTTGGAGTATATTCGGCACTTTTATAGTTTTTGTACTCCAATTTAGGCTTTCATATAACGATTCTTCTTCCGATATATCGTTTATTTTTTTGCCTTTATCATTTTCAGTTTCGCTATCGTTTTCGATTATTTGGGATGTCGATTGCACATCGTTGATTGCTCTATCTGCGCTCTCAGCCGTGGCTGTGCGCTTATTACTGCTCGTTTCCACTTTTCTTATTCTTCGCACGATTTTTCACTCACACTTTGTCACAATCTTAAGTCTAAATTATTTGTAATAATTGAATTTTATTCTTTAACTTTGCTTCTACAACACTGCTTTTACTTTGAATTTAACTACTGTCTTGTCTCTATTGTACGGGTGTCCCCACCAGTTGCTCTCTCTCACTATACGCGCGTAACGCGTGTCTCGTTATTTGTATTGAAACTCGCGCTAACGGAGCGATCGAGAGAACGCTGTTGCCTCGTCGGTGTCTCGGTGAGAACTGTCTCTAAATCGCCATTTTGTGCCGAGAATGGACACTTGATTTCAACGATACCATCGTCATCGATCAATCCATCTGGAGATGCTCCTAGATAAGGAATCTCTTGATCGATGAAGAGACCGCAGGCAACTATTTGTTTCCCCAGTTTTTTCTCAATTGCCTGTCGTGCTGCATCTTCGTTTGTAATGCCGTATTGTATGGCTGCTGAGTCCAGTATCTTAGGACACCGAATACTCGCAACCATATTTCCGCACGATGTCGTGGGTAACATACGGCATATTTGTCCGAATTGCGACGCGGTGATCATGTCGGTTCACAACTGATGCCACAATTCGCAATTGCGTTGCGAAACTGTGTCTTGTTCGATCTGTCGCCAACTTTGTTGGTTCGATCACAACTTTGACATGTGGTCATCAACAAAAATCTTGAATATATCCTCATCGACATCTGGCTTTTTAGCCGATGGACCGTAATCTTTGTCGGTCCCCTTAAATTGGCGCAGCCGACCACTGCACTCTCGCTGCTTATAAACGCGGTCACGTATATTTTTGCGTTTCCTTAAGCGTTCCATTCTTTCGACAGCTCTGGGAATTGCGCAGCGTTTACCGAGGTATACTTTCGACAACACTGATTGCGTGTTGTGTTGTATGAAAGCTCCATAGCACCTCATTTGATATGAGTTCCTCATGCAATGGTTTATTCGCTTGCCGGAAGTCAATTTATTAACAATTGAATTGCATTCTTTTGCCACGTTATTCGTAACATTTATTAATAAACTTTTAGCGTGGCTGCTTAAATAACGAACCGCTTCATAAATAGTGGGGTACATACCAATAGCATGCAAGTAGATAAACAAGGCCGGTTCTGGATCAACGCGTGTTAGTGCACACGTACACGTCATACATACACACGGACTTCCACGGCACCGGGGGGGGGGGGGGGGGGGCATCTTGAATACTCCACGCCACCATGGCGGGGGGGGGCGCATCTCGAATATTCCAGGACAGCATGGGGGGGGGGGGGCATCAGGCGTGAGGTATGAGTTACCCCATATTTCTTCGCCGAATTGTTTATTTAAAGTGTCTGATAAATATTCTTTGGTATCACCGACTAATATCCGATTTCAATACAGGCAATCGTATTATTTATTCGATGGCCGAGTGTCGGATAAATAACTTATTCCGCGAAGGATGTAATAAATTACAGGGGGGTTGATGGGGTGTGTCACGCGATTGACCAACGGATAAATAATTTTTGAAGCCACGCGTTACACGATATATTTCGTTGGATAAATAACAATTCTTTGATACCACCGACCGGCGGATTTTTTCAGAGAAAATTCGGGCATATCGAGACGATTCTCACGATGAGTTCCATAAGCGATGTTTTATTTTTTCATCGATAGCTCCGGTGCAGCCGCTCGAACGTTTGGGCGAGTGAGGCATGCGAGCGCTCGATATCTTGTAATGTTCGACGTGTTAGAACGTGTCGCGGTGACGGTACAAGCAGAGCGGTATGGTATCGAGTGACACTTCTCCAAAACGTTTTATCATAAACAATGACGATGGCCGAGAATTCGCCATCTCTCTCTTTTTCACAAACCTTAGAAAGAGAAAGAGAGCAGCAGCATTACCGCATTATTTGATCGTCTCACATCCCGCGTAGAAATGATTTATTGTATTGGAAGAAGTGAACGGAGAAGAATCGAAAGAACGTTGAGTGAGAGCGTTAATAATGGATATACGCGATCGCGATAGAATCGATTTTCTTTGTCAATATATTATTTTCAAAATACAAATGTGCGCGGTGTTACCAGTTTTAATTAAACTCAAGGTCTTCAATGACGATGATGTAAATTTGCCGATTTGGAGAGTAAGTATAAATAATATTCTTCTTTATTTCAAAAAATTGTCTTTGTTAAATATTATGATTGTTTTCAGAGGAGGATACATTGTAAATCCATAGTATAAGATATCGTACTAACGATAAAGACACGAGGACCATACGCATACGACAAATTTATACAAGCTTTACGTCAAACGGATCACAATGATGAAGCCAATCTTCTTGAAAATGCCAGACTTATAGATGATATCAAATCATTTAAATTATTAATACAATTGCTCCCAATCGCAATTAATTGGATTATGGAAATCATTAGCAATCAGAACAGGTTAGAAGCTGTTCAATTCAAATATGTCTCGCAAATTCAATCTATTTAGTTTTTGTAATGTTTTCGATCATGAATGTAATTTATCCGTTTTTTAATGTTGACTCCAGGTTACTATGAAATAATCGCAAAGATTTTCATTCCATGGGGGTGGATGATAACGCACACTCGAACCCAAATCACGCCTGCTATTACCTAACACGACGTTGGCTGCAACGGCTTTGGACCTCAACAGCACAATGGTGATTACTGAATTAGAAGAAATAATGAGGCAACTCAACTTCATTGACGACTGAACCTTCTTAATTGATATTAACATGAACGCGAGATGCTGCATAATATTTTTTCCATTTGTATAAACCATTTTCTCTTATAATTCATTTTTTTATAATATATATATATACTTACATGTTTTTTCTTATGTACTTTCATATGTACTCATTCCAAATATATTTTCTCTCTAATAAAAATAAAAACATGTTACAAATATCTATGGTTTTATACAATTTTTATTCAATATCATGTTTTTTTTATTTGATATTACACTCAGTATAACATTCGTTATTACTTATAAAATTATTACATTTGAACAAATTCAATATGATTATATACAGTTCCATGCGTGCGTAAAGCCAATCCGTTTTCATGAGCCGCACGAATCATCTCCTTGAACAGATCTTCATTTGCCAGAATCGGTTTGGTCATTCAGGCTGGTAGAAAAACCGTACAAGTTTTTTCCAAATCCATGACGACTCTGTCGCCGTACTTGGTTTTTGCAACTCGTATATCAGTTATTGGATACGCCTCCTGGGGTGACAATTCGGCTAGCTTTTTGATTGGGAGAAAACCAGCCAACAGACCCACTTTGTTGATTTCGCATAAATTCATGCTGATCTAAAAAATACATTTTTCCATAAAATGTTATCGTTAAACTCGAAATTATGAGTGCATATAACTCGAGAGACAAAAATGTTTAATACGAACCTGCAGTTTTTTTCACGATGATGCTTCAAAAGTTATTTCTCCAAATTTGTCTACCAGCGATTAAGTTCGCGATCGTGTGATAATTATTTTTTTCACTCGTCGAATATTTCGTAATAATTGTTTAATGCGGATTAACAATTCGCGTCTCTTCAACGATAATACCTTTGGATGCAATGACTTTTGACTGTGCCGCATGAAGACTGATGCAACGACTGATTTGAACAGTCGTGAGCGCATCTCATTTATACTGAATTAAATCTTCTATCCCATTTTAGTGACTAATTCTTAATTATTATTATTTCACTATGTGAATGCTATGAGGGAATAAAGCCGTGACAAGTTGAAACGAGTCAAGACGAGTCGAAACAAGTCGAGACGTTTCCATCGTGGGGAACCACCGAACATTATTTGAATCGTTTTCGTTGGTGTATAGGGTATTCAAAATGTAGCAAACACACATGATATATATTGAAATCTTTTATTTTCAAGGAAAAAAATACACTTAATTCTCGGGCAATTTTGGGTGAAGCCAATATTTTAGAGCTAGAACATTTTTGCTGGCGCAATTGAACTTTGATGAATACTTGTGATATGAACAATCAGTGCGTACGGTTTTCTGCAATTTCTGTAACGATGGACATTCGAGATTATCAAGATTGATTATGAGCCCCGCCCAACCATCCAAAAAATTCGTTAAACATTCTCTCTTCTCCGGACCCTTAACATAAATTACTCGTGCATCGCGCAAAATGTTTTGAAGAATTCCGTTTATAGCATTATAGGGTATGGCGCCATAGTTCCATGGTAGGTCATAATAATTATTTGTCAACCAAGCATTTGTACATGTATATTTGACGGGCAAATCAATCCATACGCATGGTGGTTCGAAGAAAAGCGTTGACGGTGTTCGATTGGAATCCGTTAAAGAAATAACAGAAAATTCTTTTGACACAAATTCGTTCGAGGGTTTTTTGAAACCTTGCAAGTCAACCACGTACTCCATCTCGGATACAACTGATTCCAATAACCGTCGCGTACGATTTATAACAAATATTCAATACGCCCTCCCCCCTCCCACCCACACCAAAAACTTATGAATATATAGTAATAATAAAAACTATAAGAAGTAAAAAGAAAAATATATAATTCTACAGATGAACGTGTCCTTACACTATTTTTTTAACATTACCACTGATGGGGTTATATTCAACAATACGGTCGTGTAAAATTAAACAATAAGCCGAGATTTCAGCAGGAAAGGGATTTACAGATTCGAATTCGAGGCGAATATCGACGGGGCCTGATTTCAACGATTCATTCTGCTTTGAGCAATAGATAACAATTAGCGGTGCGTATTTCAAAAAGTCACCTTTGTTTATGAGTGGTTCGGGCTCCTTCTCGTAATAAGAAGACTGGAAATTTACATACATTTCATAGAGCAAAGCATACTGATTGCGACTAATGTCGAGATTCAAGTTCCCATACGGATAACTCTGTGAATTTAAAAAGAGTTTAACATCTCGAACATGACAATGATCAAAATGACTCGCATTCTTAAGAGCATTATTTTTTCGTGCTGTTTGAAAACCTACGATTACGTATCAGGGTTTTTCGAGTTGAGTAGAAGTTTTTACTACCCAAACGTGTTTCGATGAAGCAGGCAATAGAGGGTACTCATACAGTTCTCACGTGCGAAAACTTATTGGGATGGGTGTATCTTTGTCTATGTAATTTAGCATTTGAATTTTTCTCTCATCGGAGACCTTGATACACGGTATCATCCATTCAATTTTCGATAGAATGTTCTTAAATTCTTCCGGCGCAGCAGCCCCTTCCGGTCGAGTCCGTATGACTGCGTTCGTGTCGGTGTTTGCTCTCGTCAATATCAGCTCGTGCTTGGCATTGATGATAATTTTGCGATAGTCCTCGGCAAAACCCAATAACATACTCAGCGGTATCGAGATATCGAAATATCCAGAAGCATCAGTTATTCGCAGCTCTTCTTCACTGGGTACCCAACCAGCGTTTTCCATTATCGATGTTTGACTAGGATTCTGAGACACATAATTTTTCATCACGCTCGTGAGACCAACATTTTTACATCGGTCAATCTCAATGGCGTTAAGCTCGTAGCGTATGTCCTCGAATAAGTGACAGATGCCATTGGTGACCAGCGTTGTGCTTGTTGTTGTAACCCGATAATAAGTAGTACGTATTAAGTAGTACATACACCGAGTAGGTTAAACATTGCGCTGACTTGGCATTGCGCAATTGTCAGAAGCCGCGCGAACGCCGACGCAGCCGAGTTCCAAATTAAAATTACTTCGGAAAAGAATCTCCAAATCTGGGAAAATAATGTAAACCAGATTTGGAGCACAAAAAACAAAAACAATGTTGACTAAGCTGTTCCACTAATAATCCTATAAAAGGACCAGCCAGCCAACATTGAGACAGTCTGAAATTTAACTTTATAACCTGTACGTGCGGTACGACGGATTTACGTAATAAATCCGTCTTTCCTTTCTCTTGTTCTTGTGCAAAATAAACTATTCTTATTTTACTTTGACGTTTCACTTGGGTTCTAACCCTTAATTAGAATATCCCTAAAAATACTGTGCAGTACGTAATCGTGCGGTACAACATTGGTGGCAGCGGTGGGATTCTAAAGTGACACAAACATAGTAAATTGTTGCCGTCGTCGCAAGGACGACCCTTCATTCCGAAGAATAGCAGTCATCGTCAGTGCGGAAGGCAGACTCCAATTGGTCCGCACCGAACGATAAGAAGACGCACCTAAACGAGAGGATCCTAGGAAGACGTACAGGCTTCACAAGATCCAACGGGGATGTCGAGAATCATCTGGCTGTAAGTCACATTTTTCTCATATTATTATCCCAAAAGTAAAGCGCTACGGACGCTGTGAGATATTGCCGGAAAAATTCTCGCAAAAAGTGACGCGCTAGTACACGGGAAAGATGAGTACTACGAGAACACCAGTGGACGGAATTAACACGCAGAGGGGAACCGATTTCGAAGAAACGGATGATCTTCAGGATCTCGAACAGAGCGTGTTCGAACCCCGGCGTACCGTGCTGGCTCATACACCCCCACGGGGGGACGTGGTACCTAGAGGGCCTTCGCGAAGGGCTCGAAGCGAAGGAAATTCGGAATACCATCCAGACATTAGTCTTAGGGAATCTCCGATGGACGCCAGACGCAGGTTAGGGTTACCGAGTCTTGCGCTTCCTCCGGTAGCAAGAAATCTTCTCAACGACCTACCGATCGAAAGGGAAGAACCCGAGGATGGACGAAGACAGCTACAAGGACCGCCTGCTTCAGAGGACGCGGCGAACGACCGCCTCGATGCCCTAGAACGACTAGTCGGAGAACTGGTCGAGGATGTTCGCGAAATTAAAATTCAAATATACCCGACGCAGCCACAGCGCCAACGGCCGGGGGTACAATTTGCAGACCCGTATGTGGAAGAGCCCAGGTATATCGACCTTGGGTTAGCCCTACGGACTATCCCGAAATTCGAAGGAAAAGATCCAGGTGATCTAGACGAATTTCTACTCTCTTGTGAGACTGTATGGGATAAAGTGCATCCCAGAGAGCAGGATACTCTCCTCGCTCTGATTAGAAGTGGCAAAGTGTGTGGTCGGGCCTCGCGAGAAATGCGATATAAAACGACACACTCTTTGGCCGAATTACGAACAGAGCTAGAGGCTCTGTACGGACGACGGAAAACCCTCGCCACCCTGCAGTACGAATTTTGCCAACTGCGACAGGGAGGGAAGGAAAGTGTCTCCGAGTATGCCGCAAGGGCAGAGCGTTTAACGATGGAGTTAAACGATACATTGTGTTCGGGAGTGGACCCGCACGGGGCCCGGTATATCGAGGAAGCTACTCGCAAAACGGCCCAAATGAATTTCGAAAACGGGCTGGAAAAGGAGATACAGGTAATCGTACGCTCACGAAATTACCCAAGTCTGCACGAGTCCGTGGTGGGGGCCATGGAGGTTGAAAAACTCATGGGACATATAGGGAAACCCCATACGGAGAAAAGGGAAGTGCGACGCTCCTTACCAGCCACCGGCGCAGCTCCACCGAAATGTTTCGCGTGTGGAAAAATAGGACATGTGCAGAAAGATTGCCGACAGTCCATGGGACGACGCAGCCTCCCAACTCAGGCTCCGCACCGAGTTAATCAAGTAGAGTCAAGCTGCTCTTACTGCAGAATGACGGGGCATGAGCTCAGGGACTGCAAGCAACGGCTATTGGCACCCCCGCGGAAAGATAGGGACTCAACAAGGACGGCACCATATCGCCCGAAGCATGATTCCCGGACGATAGACTCGTACGATCTAAATATGATTACGGCAAACCCCAATGAACGCTCGATAAATCAGTTAGAAACGCGAGTCGGCGCTGCCAGCGATTTCCACATAGAGTCGCCGGAGAGTCAATTCGGAATACTGACACTGAAAGCCGATACCGGAGCACAAATCAGCATTATCAACCGAGGCGCCGTAAAATCCGGGACAGAGGCCGAGGATACAAATATTTCCATCACTGGCGTAGGAGGTCAGGAAAT
Organism: Netelia fuscicornis; assembly: GCA_946811545.1. Classification (NCBI taxonomy): domain Eukaryota; kingdom Metazoa; phylum Arthropoda; class Insecta; order Hymenoptera; family Ichneumonidae; genus Netelia; species Netelia fuscicornis. The sequence continues at coordinate 24,046,464 of OX328013.1, forward strand.
AAAAGCATTGTGCGCGGTGAAACTGAATCTCACCACTCCTAAAGGGAAAATCGCTCACTGGTTTCAAGTAATTCCAGATAAGATACCCCTGGGAGTCGATGGTTTTCTAGGAATGGATTTTATGCGAAAGCACGCTGTGAATATCTTAGGAGGCAGGGAAATTGTTATAAATGAACACTGTATGCCCTTGATCCAAGGGACGACGAAACTTAAACTCCCGCCTCGCAGCGAAAGTATCACGTACGCGGCTACGGGTTGCAAATTTGTCGGAATGACAGAAAAAAGAATTTTGACGGACGGAGTCGTAATGGGGGCATGTGTCACGAAGCCACAAGGAAACAGCTGCATGGTAAGTGTAGTAAACACGACGGCCAAGGAAGTGGAAGTCGTACGACCCATAGTAGAACTCGAGCCGCTGCCGTCAGCAAAAGAGCCAGCCGGCCTCGAGGCGGCCCCAAGGTCGACACACGACGTAGGCGCAGTCAGCACAAAAGACTGGGTTACGCGTCTCGAAAAATTAAAAGAGACGGTAGACACCACACATCTCAATCGCGAGGAATCAGGATCGCTTTGGGAGATTTGCAAGGAATACGCCGACATCTTTCACCTAGAAGGAGATAAGCTACCTTGCACCAATATGGCGGAACACGCCATACCATTAAAAGACGGGGTGCTACCCATAAAGGTCCACCCCTACCGCCTGCCCGAGACGCACAAACAGGAGGTGCAGAGGCAGACCGAAGAAATGTTGCGTGATCAAATCATTCAACACAGCAAGAGTCAATGGAACGCACCATTACTCGTCGTCGCAAAGAAACCTGACGCAGCAGGTCGAATAAAAAAGCGAATCGTCGTCGATTTCAGAAAGCTGAATGACGCCACCGTAGGCGATTCATATCCATTGCCCAATATCACGGACATTTTGGATCAATTAGGCAGGGCATGCTATTTCTCAACCCTCGACCTTGCATCGGGGTTTCACCAAATCCCGATGGCCAAAGAGGATCGGGAGAAGACCGCCTTCTCCACTCCTAAAGGACATTTCGAATTTCTTCGAATGCCGTTCGGACTGAAGAATGCCCCGCCGACCTTCCAAAGACTAATGAATGCCGTTTTGACGGGACTGGAGGGGATAAAATGTTACGTATATCTCGACGATATCGTAATATTTGGTACGACCTTGTTGGAACACAACAAACGGCTCCGGGAAGTTTTCCAGCGGCTAAGGGAAGCCAAGCTATCCCTTCAGCCCGAAAAATGTCGATTTATGCGTAAGGAGACGCAGTACCTGGGTCACATCATCTCCGAAAGAGGAGTACTCCCCGATCCCGGGAAAATCGACGCCGTACAGAATTTCCCGACGCCGAGAAATGCTAAGGGCGTTCAATCTTTCCTAGGGTTAGCAGGATATTATCGAAAATTCATACGAGACTTCTCCCGAATCGCTAAGCCCTTAACCCACTTGATTAAAAAGGACACGGCATTCGAATGGACGCCGCAACAAGAACAATCGTTCCACGAGTTGAAGGCCGCCCTGACCACGGCGCCGGTACTACAATATCCGGACTTCAACAAGCCGTTTATCGTGACCACAGACGCTTCAGATAAAGCTATCGGAGCAATCCTATCGCAAGGCAACGTAGGCGAAGACTTGCCCATATGTTATGCGAGTAGGACGCTAAACAAAGCCGAACAAAACTATTCGACGACGGAAAAGGAATTGCTGGCCATCGTATGGGCGATAGGGCAATTCCGTCCATACGTATATGGTACACGTTTTAAGGTGGTAACGGACCATAAGCCTTTAACTTGGTTGTTTGGGGTCAAAGACCCCGGCTCGAGACTCATGCGGTGGAAATTAAAATTGTCCGAACATGAGTTCGATATCGTGTATAAAGCGGGTAAGCGAAACACAAATGCTGACGCATTAAGTCGCATATGTGCGACCACGCGCTCGCAAGTAAGCAAAAATCAGCTAGTGGATAAAACAGGAGATACCGGCGACACGAGTGCTAAATTTGAAGACGCCAGAAAAATTTCGAGGAATTCGGAGTCACGAGACTCACTCAGCAACCCAGACGGCACTCCCAGGTTGAGCGAAGAAGAAAAGGAAAAACTACTACATGAGCATCATAGTGCTTCCCTAGGCGGGCATCAGGGAGTGACCCGAATGTTGAATAGATTACGATTAAATTACGACTGGCCAGGGATACGTAAGGACGTCGAGAATTACGTGAGAAAATGTGACAAATGCCAGCGAAATAAAATACGCCCCATGGTCAGAGCTCCAATGGTAATCACGGATACGCCAACGAAGGCGTTCCAGAAGTGTGCGATGGATATCGTAGGACCACTGCCAGAAACGGAAAAAGGGAATAAGTACATCCTCACTTTCCAGGACTTACTGACCAAATACGGCGTGGCCATCGCACTACCGAATCAGCAAGCGAACGAAGTCGCTAGAGCATTCGCCGAGCAAATCATCTGCCAATACGGTACGCCAGAGACCGTACTCACCGACCAAGGTACGAATTTTCTGAGCGCCACATTCAAGGCTATCTGCAAACTGCTGCAGATAGAGAAAATTCAAACAACTGCTTACCATCCCGAGTCCAATGGTGCGTTAGAGCGATCGCACAGGACTCTAGCGGAATATTTAAAAAGCTATGCAGACGAAGATCAAGGAAATTGGGACGAATGGCTGCCGTACGCCATGTTCACCTACAACTCCACTCCTCATACGGCTACCGGCCATACCCCGCACAGCCTCATATATGGGAGTGAAGCAGAATTGCCAACAGCTCTGCAGAGAGAACCAAGGGTTACCTACTCGTATGACGACTACGCACAGGAACTGCGCGAGCGTCTTCGAGCAGCTTGGACATCTGCAAGAGACAATTTGAAAGTCGCAAAGGAGCGAGCTAAAATACTTTATGATCGGAAGAGTAAGCCGCTAGATTTCAAGGTAGGAGAAAAAGTTCTCCTATACGACGAGACGGTGCGACGAGGCAGATCAGCCAAATTGACGCCGAAATGGACGGGTCCGTACATCGTCGAACAGATACACCCGCCAACAAACTATGAGATCCGGAAAGGTCGACGCAGCGTGCGAGTGCATGTGAACCGCCTAAAAAACTATATTGAACACTAAGAAAAATATATATATACATATATATATATATATCTTTATACGTATCTTTTCATTATTTAATTATTTTATCTGTATGAAAAAAAAAAAAAAAAAAAAAAAAAAAAAAAAAAAAAAAAAAATTTCTGTGTACGTATATGTATTATGTAGCTCCGCCATTCTCCTCGCGCTGTTCAGAAAATATACCAACAAAATAGCAAACGCCCACAACAGGCCAGCACGTGAATTCTGACCACACTGTTACAGGGTAACAATGATGAGTCAGCTATCGCTGGCCATTGACTCAAGTCCGCCGTACGAAGTAAGAAAATTCAAGGACGCCCCGGGAATCTACTACGAACGGATCGGAACGTTGCATCTCTGCACGGACGCATGGACGCTTGCAGTGCAGATGGATCTAACGCATCTTGCCTTTATGGAATCCCGGATCTCTCACTCCCTCTCTGACTTCCGGGAGAAATGTGAGAAGGTCATAGGGCCGGCAAATTTCTGTGGACGGATGCTGGACCACATCGCTCGACTTTCGGAAAATATTCAAGAAAAAGTCGGAGTGGTCCACGACCTCGTAGGAGCCGACCATCCCAGAAAACGACGCGGTCTTGTCGATGGACTAGGTTCGATCTTGAAATCGATCACTGGAAATCTGGACGCAGCCGATGGAGAACGATTAGAGGCGGAAATCGCCGCCCTCCGTGGATCAGGGGAATCCCTTAAAGAAGGAATGAAAAAGCAACTCCAGGTCATAGAAACGACGCTGGACATATTCAATAAGTCATCTGTCACAGCCGACCGCAACTACGCCAAGCTATTAAAAATGGTGGATTCGGTAAACAAATACCTGACGAATCAAACCGGGACATTACGAAATGTGCAACATTTCACCGAAAGTTTGACGCTCATGGAGGACTACGTGGAAACCTTTCTGAGGGAAATCAAGGATGTAGTCGACCTATTCGCCGGCGTTACAGCAGGGACCGTGAGTCCTGCCCTCATCACGCCACAACGATTGACGCAGTATTTGACCGAAGCTTTACCTCACCTCCCAAGAGGACACAGTTTTCCGCTACCTGTTACGAGGAAAAACGGAGCAGAAATGTTGCGCTTGGCGACCCCAAAAGCCTATAGAAAAGGCGAAATAATAACGCTGTTGCTAGAAATACCCCTAGTGGAACAATCAGAATTCAGCCTAAATCGTATGTATCCCCTTCCCGCTAAGGGAGTAAACGATACTTTTTTCTATTTGGAGACGCCCGAAAACCCCATAATAGTGGATAAAGAAAACAGGAACTTCCTCCAGTTAACATGGATGGAACTAAAAACGTGTAAGGTGCAAGGAAATCGATACCTTTGTCGCAACAGGTACCCTTCCATGGACATAACGGAAAATGCGCCTTGTGGCGTGCTCATGTTCACCGAAGGAACGTTGGCCTCCGGACACCGATGCCCAAAACGGGCCGTCACGTTGAAGGACATCCTCGTCATCAGCCTACAGCAACCAGGACTATGGCTATATGCAGCACCGCACGACGAGGTCATGAGTATTGCATGTGATGATGCGCCATCAAAAGCAGTAATCCTCCGGGGAACCGGAACGCTCACCCTTAGTGGACGATGCACCGCTAGTACGAGGAATTTCAAAATCAAGGCAGCAAGGAGCAAGATGCAACTAATACAAGATAATAGCTACTTGCCTGCGCACAATTTAACGCTAACGACGGACGAAGAAGCAGCAATACCGCAAGTGGTAGACGTCTGCGAGGGAATAACTCTAGAACGAGTAGTAAGCAACCCCGATGAGCTGAACAAACTCGGTGTTCGCATCAGAGGAATGGCAAAAGAATTGGACCAGAATCCGTCTACTCCGCTACAATTGTACCACACCATCGGCCAGTACTCCTTAGGGACGATATCTCTACTCGTCCTCGCCGGGTACATTATAATCACTTGTATTAAGCGAAAAGCACTAACTTAGCTCGCCGGAGACGAGCGAAAAGAAAAAATTACATTATTTCTTTTCTTTTTAGGGGGGAGGGATGTTGTAACCCGATAATAAGTAGTACGTATTAAGTAGTACATACACCGAGTAGGTTAAACATTGCGCTGACTTGGCATTGCGCAATTGTCAGAAGCCGCGCGAACGCCGACGCAGCCGAGTTCCAAATTAAAATTACTTCGGAAAAGAATCTCCAAATCTGGGAAAATAATGTAAACCAGATTTGGAGCACAAAAAACAAAAACAATGTTGACTAAGCTGTTCCACTAATAATCCTATAAAAGGACCAGCCAGCCAACATTGAGACAGTCTGAAATTTAACTTTATAACCTGTACGTGCGGTACGACGGATTTACGTAATAAATCCGTCTTTCCTTTCTCTTGTTCTTGTGCAAAATAAACTATTCTTATTTTACTTTGACGTTTCACTTGGGTTCTAACCCTTAATTAGAATATCCCTAAAAATACTGTGCAGTACGTAATCGTGCGGTACAACATTGTCGTCGGAGTGCGTTCATCGGCTCTCGTCAATCTACCGCTAACGTGCAGCGACCTCTTACTAGGCAATAGGCACAAATCTTGATGCTGCACGGCAATACGAATTTCATCGCTGTTATTGAACCGTGTATCTCGTAATGCGCAATGGCATCATCAAACATCACGGGTTTTTGTATTGTTAAGATTTCCGCCATGGTATGAAGCAAGTAATTCTGATGCAACAAGAAATTATTTTTGTTATTTTTTTCGAAGTTTCAGACCCAGACTCTTGAGATATCGAATATTCTGAGGTGTTAGCTCCTTGCGGGGTGTTCGACGAATGTTTCGTTCGAGGCATGGTCGTTGAAATTTATACCCCTGTCCGCTCCTCGACCCGAAAACAATTGCCATTTTTTAGGATTTTATGCGTAGCCGGATCATTGTTAGCTCGCCTCGGAAATTCACCAACTCACCGTCTTGGTCGACAATTTTCAATTGTAGATTATGTATCGATTTAACGGTAACTGGGAGATAGGCGATGTGCGAGGGTATTTCGATAATTTTATACCCGGGTGGTACAGAGGGAAAAAATTCGTGAATCGTATGAACTCGTTGCCCGTTGATGTATGCTCCCGAGGTTATGTTACACTCGACTCGTAGAGAATTTATCTTGAGAATAGTAACTGGTAAATCGGATTTACCCTTCGCCAAGTGTTTATTCAAAGTGCACTCGAACGTTTTGGGGTCGCGTTCGATGACGACGGCCTGAAAATTGGCTATCCTTCTCTTTCACAAAACCTTAGAAAGAGAGAGAGAGAGAGAGAGAGTGAGAGCAACGAGCTAGCCACGATATCTAGGACATCCGAGACGTGGCAAGCTGATCTTGTTGATATGTCGGCGTATGGGCAGTACAATAATGGCTACAAATACCTATTGACAATTATCGATATTTTTTCAAAGTATGCTTGGGTCGTACCAACGAAGACGAAAAGTGGTAAAGATGTGTCGAGTGCCATGGCATCGATTCTTAAACTCGGCCGCACCCCAAAAAAATTGCACGTTGATCGCGGTAAAGAATTTTATAACAGCGAATTTAGGACTGTGCTCCAACGGTACGGAATCACCATATACTCCACATTCAGTAATATGAAAGCATCGATATGCGAACGTTTTAATCGCACGCTTAAGGATAAAATGTGGAAAGAATTTTCCCTACGTGGATCGTACAAGTGGATCGATATACTAAAAAATTTGTTCACCAATTACAATAATTCTAAACATCGTACCATAAAGATGAGACTTCGAGACGTTACTTCTCGAAATGAAAAAAAATCTTGCTACATATTTATCGAAAATCAAAAGTCAATAGAACGCGAAAGATAAAATTAAAAATTGGTGATAAAGTACGTATAAGCAAGTATAAGCACGTTTTCGATAAAGGTTATACACCAAACTGGACAACGGAAATATTCGTCGTAAGCAAAGTCATACATACCGATCCTGTAACGTACAAGTTGAGAGATTATCAAGACCGATCGATCGAAGGCGGTGTCTACCAAGAAGAACTCGCACCAGTCAAATATCCAAATACTTACCTTGTGGAATAAGTTATTCGGAAACGTGGAAATAAATTACTTGTAAAATGGCTAGGTTTTGATAGTTCGCACAATAGCTGGATAAACAAATCTGATTTGTAATTTTTTTATTTATATATATATATATATCATAAGTTTTTTAATCAATAAAAATAACAATATGAATTAAAACATGGTTTTATACTTCACTTTTCAGGCATGATTAGTACAGCGAAAAGATATGAAGTTTATTCATTTTTTATTTACATTGGTTCTCCAAACATTCCTCTCACCATACAATTCTATAATACTATGTTTACAATTCAATACCCCATGGAAGCGTGTCAATCATATTTGGACATATTATTCGTTTGTCGTCGTTCCAACTTAGAGCTACTTTTCTCTGATTTACAGTTTCGACTTTATGATTTTTGCTCCGAATTAATTTTTGATTTTTCATTATAATTTCATGGTCAAAGAGACATCGTTTGTAATCGTCAAACGTTATAGAATTCAACGTAGCTTTCTTTACGCCTTCCGCACGCATTTTAACGGAGTTTTGCACTCTGAAACTATACATTTTCGCTCTTAATCTAATAAATTCCCGCATAATTTGACCATTATTTTCATCCTTCATTAGGCCCAAAACTTTTTTATTAACTAATGGCATACTATACACATTGTCTGGTGAATAATCAGATGTATCGAACTTATGAATATCACGTTTCATGATTTGGTATATATCTGAAGTCTCTATGTAATAGAGTAAACTATCTGTATCAGTGTACATTAGTTGAGCTCGATCGTCAAACGTTTGTTTTATATAATTGTAATGAAAGTCATATATGTATGTTTTTGATACATCGAGAATACAAAAACCGGTATATATAGGTTTATTAAATTTAATTTGAGCACGTGTCAATTCGACAATAACAGTCTCCTCGTCGAGGATGGTGCAGCTATGAAACGTTGGTTTAGCTATGAGCGATCGAGCTCCATATCTACCATCCCATTTAGTGACTAGTCGTACATCGCGATGGTTTCTCACATTTTTATCGATATCATTCTCAAACCCAATAATAATACTCTGTGCAGTGAAATTAAAAGCACTCGTGAGATAAATTTCGAACCGAGTGATTCTATAGGTCGACTGCTGGGTTTTACGCCACGCATCCTTCCCGCTAATATTACACACAAATCCGATTTACCAGTTACTATTCTCAAGATAAATTCTCTACGAGTCGAGTGTAACATAACCTCGGGAGCATACATCAACGGGCAACGAGTTCATACGATTCACGAATTTTTTCCCTCAGTACCACCCGGGTATAAAATTATCGAAATACCCTCGCACATCGCCTATCTCCCAGTTACCGTTAAATCGATACATACTCTACAATTGAAAATTGTCGATCAAGACGGTGAGTTGGTGAATTTCCGCGGCGAGCTAACAACGATCCGGCTACACATAAAATCCTAAAAAATGCCAATTGTTTTCGGGTCGAAGAGCGGACATGGGTATAAATTTCAACGACCATGCCTCGAACGAAACATTCGTCGAACACCCCGCAAGGAGCTAACACCTCAGAATATTCGATATCTCAAGAGTCTGGAACTGAAACTTCGAAAAAAATAACAAAAATAAGTTCTTGTTGCATCACAATTACTTGCTTTATACCATGGCGGAAATCTTAACAATACAAAATCCTGTGATGTTTGATGATGCCATTGCGCATTACGAGATACACGGTCATCAACCATTCGCCTCGGCAACCTTCAATAACAGCGATGAAATTCGTATCGACTTGTTTCGACTCGACTCGACTCGTTTCAACTTGTCACGGCTTTATTCCCTCATAGCATTCACATAGTGAAATAATAATAATTAAGAATTAGTCACTAAAATGAGATGGAAGATCAAATTCAGGATAAATGAGATGCGTTCAGGACTGTTCAAATCAGTCGTTACATCAGTCTTCATACAGCACAGTCAAAAGTCATCGCATCTGAAGTTACATCCAAAGTTACAGTTGTAGAGACGCGAATTGCTAATCCACATTAAACAATTATTACGAAATATTCAACGGGTAAAAAAATAATTATCGCACGATCACGAACTCAATCGATGGTAGCCAAATTTGGACAAATAAATTTTGACGCATCAACGCGAAAAAAATCGCAGGTTTGTATTTAACGTTTTGTCCCGTGAATTATGTGTTCTCATAATTTCGAGTGTTAACGATAAACAATTTTATGGAAAAAATGTATTTTTCAGATCAACATGGATTTACATGAAATTAATAAAGTGGGTCTGTTGGCTGATTTTCTCCCAATCAAAAAGTCAATCAATTTTTGCAGTGGGCATGAAACGAGTGTCGAATCTGAATGTTCCTTGACGTATGATTCCATGATGATCGAACAAGTTCACTTACGGACTTTTTGTTCCATCTCGCGATTTACATCAGGACATTTCGAGAAAAAGAAATAGTTTTTCGAATTTTAAGTAATCTGAGCTCATCATAATTGTACGAACGTTTGATTGCAAGTTGTATACTTTGAGGACAATTTTAAAAATAGATCAAAAGTATTTTTTTAACTTTCACATACATTGGGGACAGCGTTTTCGATCATTCGTATCCTTTGGGGACAGTCCTCAAAGTATACGAAAACTAGGAAATACTGTCCTTAAAATGTACGTAGGCTAAAAAATGGAGTCCTTAAAATAATCAATCCACCGATTCGCTAGATTTTCGCAGATAATTTAGTTTTTTAATTCAAACGATAATTTACTGTAAAATATAATCGCAATTACCAGAATGATTCGTCGAAAAATAACTAAAATGAATATTTTTCATTAATCATTTAATTTGCGAACCTTTACTTTGAAGAAATACGATTATTTCGAAAATTGGAATATCCGTGAAATTGCAGCAACACAATTTACGATCGAAATTGGCTTTTATTTTTGTTGTTGTCTACGTGTTGCGCTTCACAGCTTTGTTCATTGTTATGATGCAACTCTTTGAAAACGAAGTCGATTTGCACAATTTTTGCTGTCGGTACGAAAGGAGATCCGAATCTGAATGTTCCCTAATGTATCCTTGATCATTCAACAAGTATAATCAGGAATTTGTTTTTCGTTATCGTGACTGACATCGAGACAATCTGTGAGAAAAAATTGCGTTTAGAATACAATTATGAGTCATGATAGCTTTATATTAATATGAATTTTCCGAGAAAAGGAAGGAATTTCTTTAATTTGAAATAATCCCATGTCATAATAGTTGTATGAATATTTGATTGCGGAGTGGATACTTTGAGGACAATTCTAAAAATAGATCACGAATATTTTTTAACTTTTGCATACATTGGGGACATCGTTTTCTATGATTTGTATCCTTCACGGACAGTCCTCAAAGTATACGAAAACTAGGAAATACTGTCCTCAAAGTGTACCTACGTAGGCTAAAAAATAGAGTCTTTAAAATAATCAATCCACCGACTCGTTAGATTTTCGCAGATAAATTAGTTTCACAATAAACAAACGTGTTTATTTTATTAGATTTATGCTGGCTATACTTGTGAATGTGAGTGAACGAAACTTGTATTTTCGTTTATTTACTGTAGATAATAAAATATTCTCATCTTGGATACTCTATGAATTCGGAGACTTTTGCAGTTTTGCCAAACTCGAAACTTTTTCGAGAGTTGGTAGTAATGCTAGTGCGACGATAGATTTTCATAACATATGTATAGCGCGATCTTCGCTTGAATGTCATTGAAATCACTTTCAATAATGTGATGTTTTTGAACAAGTCGTAACGTGCCCAAACGTAAATAAAGAGGGTGAGAAGAGGACAAAAGTTCTCGTAGCTTCCACGCCGTTAATTCGTCGGAAGACGTCGTGCCGATAGCACTACTTTGTGATCCTTTTATTTTCCTCAAATACAAGTATGCATGCCCTTATATTATTTACTGATAATATACATTTCGTGTGCGAGGTGAAATACGTGAATGTCTATAAAAAAAAGTGTTCAGCAAGATACGCAGATAAAAAATATTACGCCGCACGGGTACTCGCAGTTAGCCGTAAGTACGATTTTTACTTTCGGAACTATATAGCTTAGAATACAATTTTTGTTGAAATTATTGTAAACATTCAAATTTTGTTTAGATGACAAAAATGTGTTGGTAAAAATTTTGGAAAATTTGGAGGGCATTACAGACGCTACCAATTTCCATTGCATTAATTCAGACGAACGAACGCTGTTATATAAGAAAAGTCATCGCCGAATTGACAAAAGATGAAGGTGCAGAAAAAGTAGTTCTGTCGTATTCAAATATTGAATTACTTTCTATTTCACAATTTACCAAAAATTTTTACTTTTCTTTAGGGAAAAACGCATTGTATATAGACGCGAGTATTAAACTAACGGACAAAAAAGTGTTTTCATACAAATCTTGTAGGAAACAAGATTTCTTTGGTAAGAGATATTTTTTATTCAATTTTCAATCACAGTTCCTTTTATGTCCATTGTTTTTTTAATCTGATTCTTCATAAGTTCCTTTTAAAAAATAAAAATTAAATTTCCAGTGCTATTTTTCAAATGTATATTCTCAACATGCTCGCACATTTTTCTGACTAAATTGTATCTGTTTAAAATTGATTGTATTCATATATTTCTTCTAATTCTTCTTTCAAGCCTAAAAATTCTGTTAACCCAGTACGCATAAACATTTGCGGTATTTGTTTTTGCTCTTCAACTGTTATTTCTATTATTTTTTATTTTTTACAGACATAGAGTCAAATTTTCGAAAATATAAAGTACATAAAGAAGAATCACAAACAATTGATGGAGAGAAGAAACAAAGAAAATTTGCCAAAGGAAAACTGGAGGAGAAAGAGAACAGGTTCATGCAAGAGAAGCCAAAAAGAACGAGAAAAAAATTGAATGAAGGTACACATTTTTTTAAGTACGACATAGATTTTTGTTTGTAATTTGGCATGATTGTAAGGTTAAGCTCGCACGTTTTTGAAGAAAATTCTTTATGCACGTAACAAACGTTTGCTCTTCGTTAATATTCTTTTTTCTTTTTGTTGAGAAGGGGTTTGTGCGAATCCGCCTTTAAGAGTCCGTCGGGAGAAGACGGCGATTGGCCGAGCGAGGTCTAAAAGAAACAAGACGCGCGAGGCGATCCAAGACGCGTCTAGTCAATACTGGTCATTCGTTGGAGAAACAGAACATAACGTGTAAACGACCCTCGTCGCTAATAAAATTAATTAATTACCGCACCAATATCGCTTATTACCACCAGACCTCAAATTCCTACTGATATCCACAGATCTCTCTCGAACTGTTGTTTTATTCAACAGGTTATGGGCCCAGTCACGCGGACTGCGAGCAAGAGAGATCTGTGAGAGGAATTCGAAGTCGGGAAGCGAGAAGCTTCGAGAAAAGTGTAGTGCGCGGGACTTGTGATCGGTTGGTCAGCCATATTGGCCTCGTGCGTAGTGAGAAGCTCGTGCGTGGTGTGCAACGGATCTGGAATCCGAGATGGCTGAAACGATCTCAGCGAAAAATGTGACGAAGTTTGATGGGACGGACTACCAGGGTTGGAAGTTCGAGATGCGAGCATTATTTATGGCACATCGCATATGGGGCATCGTTAACGGCTCGAGTGGAAGGCCGGATGCCGAGGCGGCACGAGGCACGTGGGAAGCCGATAATGCGCGCGCCATGTTTCTCATGATGTCGACGATCGAGACGGAACACAGGCGACCGTTACTGACATGTGAGACGGCACATGCTATGTGGGACAAATTATCGCGAGTGCATGAACAAAAATCGGCGGCAAATAAATTGTTATTGTCGACAAAGCTATACGAGTATCGGATGGGTCCGAACGACTCGGTGGTTCAGCACGTGGCGAAAATACGAAATATGGCGGCGCAGTTGAGAGATGTGGAGGAGAGCGTCTCCGACACGGCCATTATGGCAAAGGTGCTCGGCAGTCTCCCGCCAAAATACTCGGGTTTCCAGACAGCGTGGGACAACGTACCGCCGGCCATGCAGACACTCGAAGATCTCGAAGAGAGGCTTATTCGAGAGGAGAACCGACTGTCGATGACGGATGAAAATCCGGGTGCATTTACAGCGGCGCGCGAGCCAAACAAAAAGAAGAAAAATAAAAGTGACGACAGAGAAACTAAATCGAAGAAGAAGTCCGATAAAAGCAAAATAAAGTGTTTTCGATGCCAAGATTTTGGACATTTCGCGCGCGAGTGCAAAAATAAAAGAACTGAAAAAGACCGAGACAGTAGCGACTATCGTGAGTGCGCGTTCGTGGTCGAGAGTGACATAAAAAAACTTTATGCGGGTGTCGGTAAAAACGGGTCGAGCGAGATACCGGCTGATGTCGTGAGCACGGTGCTGAGTGCGGACACGAGCGATGCCTGGTTGACCGATAGTGGCGCTTCTCGACACATTACTTTTCGTCGCGAGTGGCTGAGAGATTATCGCGAGTTACCGACCGGGGGTACGGTGACACTTGGTGACGGGAAGGAGTGTCGAGTCGTTGGCGAAGGCATTGTGGACATCAAGAAATACGTGCGCGGAAGTTGGAAATTCTCAACGATTGAGAAGGTGCTTCATGTACCTGAGATGAAGAAAAATTTGTTCTCGGTCGGCGTGTGCGCGCGAAAAGGTATCGGTGTGTTTTTTTACAAAGATGTTGTGAGTTTCGACAATCGAGGACTGATAATCGGACACGGGGTTGAACAAGAAAATCAAATCTACCGTATGCTTTTTAAAACACTGTGCGCGAATGTGAAGTGCGAAGCCAACGCGGTCAAAGTCGATTCTCGGATATGGCATGACCGTCTCGGACACGTCAACACGAAGGCGATGCAGAAACTTGTGAAGGATGAGCTCGTGAAGGGCGTACGAATCACCAAGGACAAAGAAGAATTCTGTGGACCTTGCCAAGAGGGGAAATCGCACCGGAGAGCATTCAAGAAGACCCGAGTGCGTGCCGAGACGGTTCCGGGCGAAGTGATACATACCGATGTATGTGGTCCCATGACGGTTGAATCGATCGGTGGTGCGCGATTTATATTGATTTTCAAAGACGATGCCACGGACTTCCGATACGTGTACTTCATAAAGCATAAAAGTGATGTTTTCGAAAAATATAAAATATTCGACAAGCTGGTCGAAAACAAATTCGGGCGCAGAATGCGCGTGCTTCGTTCCGATAACGGTCGCGAGTTCAAGAATCGCGAGATGGACGAGTACACGGAGTCTCGTGGGATCCAGAGAGAGTACACGGCGCCGTATACTCCTGAACAAAACGGGAAGGCCGAACGAGATAATCGAACGCTCATTGAGAGCGCGAGAACGATGCTTTTGGCAAAGAATCTGCCGAAGTTTCTATGGGCGGAAGCAGTCGGTACGGCGGTGTATCTTGCAAATCGAGCGGGGGCATCGAGCGTTCGGAGCGGTGCGACACCCTACGAGAGGTGGATTGGCGTGAAGCCATCGTTGGAGCACCTCCGAATTTTCGGATCCGAGGCGTATGTGAACACGCCGAAACAGCAGGTGACCAAGTTGGAGGCGCGTGCGAAAAAATTGATCCTTGTCGGGTACGAGAGCGACTCGACAAATTATCGACTCTTCGATCCTAAGACAAAGAAGATTTCTGTGTCACGAGATGTCGTGTTTCACGAAGCGATCGGAAAGGTGGCGTTACAAGCGCACGAAGACGCAAGTGGTGACTTGTTATTCCCGAAGGAAGAGCGGGTCGCTGCGGCACCCAGAATAGAGGAACCCGAGGAAGAGAGCGAAGACGACGAGGTCTTCGAACAAGCCGAAGAAGATGGTCAGCGTGAAGAGGAGGCTCAACGCGGGGATGATGATCAAGAGGCAAGACGTCTACGTGATCGCAAGTTGATAAAAAGACCATCTCGCTTCGAATCAAATGTCGCAGAGGTAAACATTCCGGAGACATACGAGCAGGCTATCTCGGGCGAGAATTCCAAGCAGTGGAAGGAGGCGATCAAGGCGGAAGTTGACTCTCATCGGGAGAACGAAACGTGGTCACTGGTCGAGAGAAGAGACACGATGAAGACGATCGACTCGAAGTGGGTTTTTAAGATCACTCGAAATAAGAGTGACAGATCCCGTCGATTCAAGGCTCGCCTGTGTGCGAGAGGATTCATGCAAAAGAAGGGAATCGACTACTACGAGACGTTTGCACCAGTCGTGAGATACGACTCGCTGCGTGTACTTCTATCGATCGTGGCCTCAGAAGATCTCGAGCTAGCACAATTCGATGTGCGCACTGCATTTCTCTATGGGAAACTGGATGTTGAGATATTCATGGAAGTGCCACAGGGATTGATGGACGAAGAAGACTGCGAGGACACAGTATGCCGTCTCGAGAAGTCGCTCTACGGACTCAAACAAGCACCAAGGTGCTGGAACAAAGAGTTCACGAATTTCCTGAACAAGTTTGAGTTTCGAGAAACGAACGGAGATCGATGCATCTTTATTGGCAACGTCGGAGAGAAAAGAGTCTATCTGGCGCTGTTCGTCGACGACGGTCTGGTTGCGGCGGAAGACACCGAGACGATCAAGCTGGTACTGGATCAGCTCAGCAACAACTTCAAGATCACGCTCGGGGACGCGAGTCTATTTGTGGGTCTTCAAATCGAGAGAGATCGATCGAGAAAAACGATCTTTATCCACCAGACGGAGTACGCAAAGAAAATTTTAGAGAAATTCAAAATGAGCGACGCCAAATCAACGAGCACTCCGAGTGCTGCGGGTGTAACACTGTACCCACTAACAGAAGACGAAAAAGAAGCATCGAACGTACCATACAGAGAGGCTGTGGGCTCATTGATGTTCCTGGCTATCGTGTCGAGGCCAGACATAGCCTTCTCTGTGAATCAAGTAAGCAAATTCCTAAATCGACACAGTGAGGCACATTGGCGTGCCGTGAAGAAGATTCTCGCGTATATCGTGGGAACAGTGGACTACGGCATAACGTATCGAAACGGCACAAGTGGCGTGGAGAAGACTTTCATAGGATACTCCGACGCAGACTTTGCCGGTGATATAGAGAACAGACACTCTACCACGGGTTATCTGTTCGAACTGGCGGGAGGACCCGTTACATGGAGCAGTCAGAGGCAGCGAATCGTCACCGCGAGTACGACGGAGGCCGAGTACGTGGCAGCCTCGATTACGTCACGTGAGGCTATCACGTAGACGTTCACTACCACTTCGTCCGGGAGAGAGTACAAATGAACGAATTACGAGTGGAGTATCTTCGATCGGAAGAGCAAAAGGCCGACATCTTTACGAAGACACTTCATCGAAACCGTTTTTGTATGCTAAGAGAGCATATCGGAGTTTTTCAAGACGGATCCAGCACAAACGGCGGAAGTGTTGAGAAGGGGTTTGTGCGAATCCGCCTTTAAGAGTCCGTCGGGAGAAGACGGCGATTGGCCGAGCGAGGTCTAAAAGAAACAAGACGCGCGAGGCGATCCAAGACGCGTCTAGTCAATACTGGTCATTCGTTGGAGAAACAGAACATAACGTGTAAACGACCCTCGTCGCTAATAAAATTAATTAATTACCGCACCAATATCGCTTATTACCACCAGACCTCAAATTCCCACTGATATCCACAGATATCTCTCGAACTGTTGTTTTATTCAACACTTTTTCTAACTTTTTTAGGTTTAGAACTTCTGTTAACCTTGTATTCACTTTTCTTTAACATTTTTTAACACTTTCTTTATAGCTACATTTTTTTCTTCGATAGTGATTATCAGAATTTTCTATTTCTTACAGACAAAGAATCAAGTTCTTCAAAAAATGAACTACAACAGAATAACGTACAAACAGTTGATGCAGAGAATAAAGAAGAAGAAAATTTGACAAAAGAAAAACTGGAGGAAAAAAGACGCGAGGTAATGCAAGCGGAATTGGAAAAAATGGGAGAAAAATTTAATGAAGGTACATCTTTTTTTTTAAAGGAAGTGAAAAACCGTTCTTCTGTTTTAGTATTGTTTGTATCATTGTTTTAGTATTATTTTAGTATTGCTTGTACCATGTATTTTTTTAAAAAATCTCTGTGAATGTGACTCATGTTCGTTCTTTGTTGATTATTTTTCAATGCCTAATTATTATTTGATTTGCTATTATTTTCCTCTTATTTGTTTAGAATTATTCTTTATGATAAATTTTTCATATATATTTTTTAATTTTCTTAATTTAGGATTCTCATTTGATATTGCTATTTTTTTTTTATTTCTGTGTTTCTGTATTTTACCGGATATGCACAAGATTTTTCTGAATACTTTTATTAATTTTTTATCAATTCAAATAATTAAATTTTTTCTCTGTTTCTAACATTATTAACATTTTCTTTTTTTACACACTATGAATTGAGTTTTCAAAAATAGGAAATACACCAACAGTATGATTCACTTTCAGTTGATCGAGATAGTGCGGAAAAAGAAAAACTAGAAGAAGAATCCGAAAAAAATCAGGCCGCTCTCGTGCAAAAGCCAATAAATATGTTATCGAAATTTGATGATAGTATACAATATCCATTGGAGTTATCAAATTTGACTTTGCCACCACATCAAGTCGATATTTCTGACATCAAAGACGCTATTTGCATACTCGATTGTGACGGAAGTTTAATCGAACTTATTAATGCAGAGGTCTCGAACATAAATAAGCCGAGAATTATTTCTGACGAACGTGTTGAGATGCCGTTACTACCTCATCAATTACGAAGAAATACCGATTCGAATCCTCGTCATTCGGGAACAAGCATGGAGCCAAACATCAGTTCTTTTCAAGTCCCTCATTTTTCGGACCAAGACATAACTTTGCCGATCATGCAGTCAACGGCGAAGGAAATTGAAACATATAGCAAGAGCAACGATGAAGAATCTGATGATTCTGTAGACAAAAGCTATCAACCATCCTCCTCGCCATACGAAGCAATTCTACAGGATACAAACGCGATAATAGCCACAGATGATGAAACGCAGTCTCTTAATTCAACTTTGGACTTAAAAAACAAATATAAAGGTTCAGCTCCGGACGATGCAGATCTTTACGTTGTTCCTTCAACGACTTCAAACGCAAAGAAACATTTTTGTCTTTATTGCCAAAAATTTCAGTCAAAATTGGCTCGCCATTTACAAATCGTCCATGCTAATGAAACAGACGTTAAAAAATTCATATCCTTACCGCCGAAAACACGAGAGCGCTTGGAAATAATTGCGAGCATACGAAAAAACGGTGATCATCTTTATAACTCTGATCGGAGACACAATACCGGTGAATTAATCGTCTGTCGACGCCCAAATTCGCGTATGAAGAAAGGAGCAGAAGATTTTATTCCGTGTGGGAATTGCAAGGGACAATATGCGAGGACCGTGATCCGGCATCATTGGCGAAAGTGCACGAAACGAGACGGAAAACGCGAAAGAATCATCGTGGTTAAAGGTCGAAAGTTGTCAGCGAGACTACACGAAAAAGCAAGCACTGACGTTCGAAAATACATATTCCCGTACATGAGAGAAGATGATGTCGTTCGAAACATACGATACGATGAATTAATTATTTTATACGCTAACAAACAATGCCAAAAGTATGGTAGTCATCAACACCATTATCAGATGATTAGGGCTCGCTTGCGTCTGTTGGGACGATTTTTCATCGAGGTGAAAAAATTAGAATCGAAGATTACAATGTTTGCCGATGTTTTTCAGCCACGTAACTATGATGCAATGATAGCCGCAGTTCGAATTGTGGCTGGTTTTCACGAAGGCTCTCGAATGTTTGACCATCCAGCGGTAGCGTCTAACATTGGAACGCTTTTGAAGCACGTAGGCGACTTATTGAGATCTGAATATATAAAAAGAGAACAAGAATACGAACAAAAACGAGTAGAAGATTTTACAAAACTATTGATTGAGGACTATGGAACGAGCATTAATAGAGCTGTTGCAGAGACGCAAACCCAAAATAATCGACGAAAACGGATAATTCTTCCAACAATGGAAGATGTAAAGAAATTATATACGTATTTGAAAAATGAAGGGATCAAAAGTTTCATCGCATTGAAAAAAAAATACATGTACGCAACGTGGAAAAGATTAGCAGAAACTACCCTGTTGTCGCTGCAGGTATTTAATTGAGTCCGATGTATATTATTCATAAATATATTTTAAATTGTTTAATAATTTTATTTACTTCACAATATACAGGTTTTTAATCGCCGCCGACCAGGGGAGATGGAGAGATTATATTTAGACGATTTTTGAAGTTACCGCGGAATCGACATCACAGCCGATAAGGAATCGTACAACGCCTTAACTGCGGAAGGAAAAGCTCTCGCACGAAAATACGTTAGATTCGAAATTCGCGGTAAACTTGGTCGTGGAGTACCAGTGCTAGTCCATTCCGATCTTTTAGACTCAATAAATTTATTAATCGAGCACAGAAAAAACGCGGGCGTGCCACCTCGAAATGAATACTTGTTCGGCTTACCTTCGAATGATAAAAATCGCTTCCGATACTTGAGAGCTTGCGATCTCATAAGAGAATATTCCAAGGAATGTGGAGCGGAAATTTCGCATACTCTCCGCGGGACTCAACTTCGTAAACACATAGCAACGCGATGTATAAATTTGAATTTGACAGATGGTCAGGTGTCGGACTTGGCGAATTTTATGGGACATCAAGAAAAGATCCATAAGGAAATTTATCGTCAACCGGTGTTGGAAACCGATATTGTAAAAATTTCGAAAATTCTTAAAACCGCGCAGGGACTCGACAATTCGTCGGATGAATCGGAAACGAGCGATCGCGAACAAACTGTAATTGACGAAACGATTACTGATAATTCAGACTTTAATATTTCAAAGAAATCAGCTAGATCGATGCGAAACAGCTTAAAAATGTCAACACCGCGCAGATGGTCGAACGTTGAACGTTCAACTGTCATGACAGCTTTCGAAAATGATTTACTCAAAGGGAAAATGCCATCCGGCAACGAAATGCAAAAACTAATAAATGAAAATCCATGCTTACAGGGACGAACTGTGCCACAACTACGTACATGGTTACATACTAAAAAAAACATAATGTATGAACATATGAAAAAACACACGTACTCTATTAATTTTTTAGAAAAGTAATAATTTTTCAAACGATGTTAAAACACTCTGGCATTTTTCGTGATTTTAAGTTTTTTTTTAACATTGTTACTAATTAAGGGAGGATTTGCTTTTTTTCACAAAATTTACCGCTTTTTCGAATTTTCTAGTGGAGAAACTATGCCATGAATCAATAAAAAATTTGGCATGAAGTTTTATTGTTATTTCATGTATGCATAAAAAAATGTTCACTTGTATCCTCCTTAAATCTCTGTAATAATATGGTAGATATTAAAATCACTTGAACAAAATAATGAATTCTAGTTAGTATATGTTTTTATTGGGAAATGTTTCGAATGTATAAGTTACATATATTCGACAAATACCTTAATACAAATATCACTTTGTAAGTAGTACAGTAATAATGACTACAAATAATATTTAAACTTTTTTTCAACATTAGGTATGAAAGTTTTTTTTATAAATTATATAAAATAAATAAAACATGTCAGATTTTCTTACAGAGACTTTTTAATATTAACTTACTTAGTGACTCTTTTATATCGACGTTCTATTCTTTTATATATACTTTGATTGAACCAGCACATGAAATAAAAAAATAGATAAATGAGCATGAATTTAAATTAAAAAAATAATCTTATTTAGTTTGCGCAATAAAAAAGGAAACAAAATTTTTTTAATCAGCATTGTTTGTATGCTTTATGATATAAGTGCATGTGAAGCAGTTGTTTGCAATATTATTATTATATGCACATAGAATATCTTTGGTAAATAATAGAAAAATGAAAAGTCTTTTTTTATATTTAGAAAAACTCAGTGATCAGCCTCATCTTTAGTGTTTTTCTTATTTTTTCTTTTGATTTCGCCGATTTTTTGGCTCATAGCATGAAGAAGAGTTTTTCGGCTTTCTTCTGGCCATTTCTTCCTTTTTCCGAATTCTTGGCAAAATTCTGAAAATTTAAAGTTTTAATAAAATACCTAGATGATAGCTAATTTCAGATACAACAATAATAAGATTTCGTAGAACATTAATATATAATGAAAAATTAGCACCGTAAGAAACGAAGCATTATTGTCAGCCATATCTGCAGACACAACAGGTTTTTATAGAATTTTATGCGATAAAAAATCTTGAAAAATAATTATAAGAAGTTTTAGAGTTGTATTAAACAAGTATCGCTGTTTTTCCTTCAATGTTCAAACAATCAAATTTCTCTCGAGCTCTTTCCTTTCCCTGGGCTTTGGGACTCTTGCCGGTCAACATACATTTTAAAAGATGGTCATGTGTGAAAACTCCATCTATTAATTGTCTAACAAGATGAGTCTGTCTACTGCAGGAACCAATAGCTTTGTAACGGTCCCACATTCAATTTCCACTGTTCTCACCTACTCCTAATCTCTTTTCTCGCTAACTCCCAACTTCGCTGACTCCACAGTCCCACGGTCCCTTATCACCCTCACGCGACATCCCCCCCCCCACTCCTAAACTCTTTCTTTCAAACCCTTTCCCCAGCATCTTCCATCATCCGAAATCAGTCCTCCTCCAACACCTAAACTGCATAGACGTTACACCGCTCCATCACAAATAATAAACTTATTTACGCGCATAAATATACGCGTACTTTATCCCTCACCGCTTACCATCCGTCACATGGTGTCAGAACTCGGATTCGACTAACGCGAATCACCTAAAAAATTTTGAATACCAACAACAAATTACACAAACGACACAGCGAAGACATAAAAAAAATAATAATAATCTAACATAAGTGAAAAAAAAGGTTGGAGACAAATCACATGAAAGACAGACCACATTATACATTATACTCTACACAACGTACACGGAAACGAAGCAGCAAAGAAAGAATAAAGAACACATACGCAACGATCACCGAGTACACACACGACGAAGCAACGAGCGAGGAACAAGGAACGAGCCACACACGATACGACCTCAGCCACACCGGACCCACTACGTCAGCACACAGACGGAACAACGAAGACGCATACACACAACGACCGCCAACATCTCAGCCGCTACGCGTGAGCCACCGTCCCAGCGCATAAAGGATCAGTTGATGCTTACGCTCACCATCGTTCTTCTGGCATTGTAAGTACACTCCACTCAAAAATCTTTTGCATGCTAGCTCTAAAAATCGCATATTCGTTCATGGTGGAAGTAATTCACACACAAACATTAATAACTACACACGGAATGTAAACATTTTTTTTGTTGTCTCCCCCTCTCGAAAACTTTTCGACAGAAAATTTTTTTTTACATTTAACCACCAACGAACAAAAATGTACTTTTAGTAGCTGCAGTTCAAAGTTAATAAACATGTCTCCATGTCATTTTATCGCGCCGTAATCTCCAATCCACCGACCAAACCACCCCGTAGAACAAATAGGCGAAATTCAGTACCCCCACATTTTTACCCAAACATTGAACACCAAATTATTACAATGGCCGAAAATAACAACACATTTACATTTATAGACGCTTTTACAGTTGTCTCCGTATACGATGGGAAAAATATAAGAATAGAAGAGTACGCAAAAACAATTAAACGAGCCAATGAATGCCTTTCAGATGGCGAACGATCTAAATTATTAAAAATGATCCCACTCAAACTGAACGGCATCGCACGTTCAGTCATCGATGCAAACCCCCCAAAGTCTCTAGAATCACTCCTAAAAATATTAAAGAAAACATTTAGTAAAAATAAAGATTTGGCAGGCTTAGAAAATGAAATAGAAGCATCCCCACAAAATTACGACGAAACCGTCATAGAATACGCAGCGAGAACGCGCGAGATACTTAATAATATCATCGATAAATTGTCAGATGTATACAACACAGCCGCACAAAGACCATTTTTAGATACACGAATTGACGAAGTAACAGCAAGAGCAAAAAGAGCTTATGTCAGAGGTCTAATCCCTTCAATAGGTTCTCACTTAATTCTTCATAACGCAGAGACATTTGATAATATCATAGATCGAGCTCAAACAATAGAATACGAAATTGAAAAACAAAAGCGAATTCGCGGAATACTTGATATTAGAAATACCGCAAAAGTCCATTTCACAGAACACAAAAAACCAGAAAAATTTTGCGAACTTCATCAATCACATACACACGACACAAAAGGCTGCTTCACAATAAAAAAACATGCGCGAAGGTAAAAATTCTTGGCGCTCACAAGAAACATCCCATCGATACCGAAATAAGTCACGAGACAGATACACTCAAAACAAAACCAGAAATTCTAGAGGCCAATACAGAAACGACTCAAACGACAGATACAGAAATTACTCAAATGACAAATATAGAAATCATTCGAGAAACCGATTAAGCGACAGATACAGAAACTATTCAAATGACGGATACTCAAACGACAGATATAGAAATCGTTCAAATGACAGATATTCAAACGACAGATACTCAAACGACGAATACCGAAATTATTCAGACGACAGGTACAGAGATAACTCTAACGACAGATACTCAAACGACAGATCCAGAAATTATTCATACGAGAGATACAGAGATTACTCGAACGACAGACATACCAATTATTCAAACAGAAGTAATTCATTCGAACGACAGACACAAAAACTACTCCCAAGATAAACACAGAGACAATTCCCAAAATCGATACAGAAACAACTCATTTGAGCAGCACCAAAACAAATATCAAGAACGACCTAATACGGCTCAAATGCCGAGCAACGAAATTCTCAAAATAATTCACCCGGTAGAAATACCCCGACAAAATCAAGAACGAACAGCACAGAACACATTGATACACTTTTCGAAAAAGTAGACCTAAAAAACTAATACAACGTCTCGCGGAAAAGTGCGTCACGAGACTCATCACCAGAGCGCTAAAAACATTCAACAACAATCCTCAAAACAATAACGCATCAATTCATACAACTAACGTATCCAAAAATAACACAGAACGACTATAAAACCTTAAATGATTGCTTCATTTAGACCACCTCAATAAAGAAAAGAAAGAACACATTTTACAACTAGTTTCCGAATACCCGAAACTCTTTTTTCTACCAAACGACGAACTTGGTCACACAACAATAACACAACATAAAATTCCCACGACAGACAACAAACCTATTAACACAAAACAATACCGATTTCCACCTGTACACAAAACAGAGATCCAAACGCAATTTAATAATTTATTGGAGAAAAAAAACATCATCCAACCTTCCCTCTCACCCTATAACTCACCAGTTTTGGTCGTACCCAAAAAGGCAGACTAACAGGGCAAAAAGAGATGGCGAACGGTTATCGATTTTCGCAAATTAAACGCGGAAACAATATCCGATGCTTATCCATTACCGAGTATCGTAGATATTCTGGACCAATTGGGCAAAGCGCGATACTTCTCCATTTTTGACTTAGCGTCCGGCTTCCATCAAATCGAAATGGATCCCGACCACAAACAAAAAACCGCATTTTCAACGGCAAACGGACATTTTGAGTTCAACCGTATGCCATTTGGGTTAAAAAATGCACCCGCACCATTTCAAAGATTGATGGACGTCGTATTATCAGGACTCCAGGGTAATGACCTGTTCGTATACCTGGACGACATTGTTATTTACGGTAAAACTCTTGAGGAACATGCGACAAAATTTCGGCGATTAGCGAAACGCCTAACCGAAGCAGGTCTACCCTTGCAAACCGATAAATGTCAATTTTTGCGAACAGAAGTCACATATTTCGGACACACAATTACGGAAGAAGGCGTAAAACCCAACAACACAATATTAAAATCCATAACAGAATTCACACCTCCAACTGATAAAAAAAGCATAAAATAATTCACAGCACTTGCAGGTTGTTATAGAAGTTTCATTAGAGACTTCGCAAAAATCGCAGCACCACTAACAAAACAATTGAAAAAAGATGTGAAATTCCAATGGACAGGCGAATGCTAAAAAGCATTCGAATTACTCAAAAACAAAATTATAGAACGTCCAATTTTGCGTTATCCCGATTTTGAAAAACCATTCACACTTACCACAGACAGTTCAGACTACGCAATAGGCGCAGTCCTAAGTCAGGTTGCTGGTAAATGACCCACAACGATTACGATTTTAAAATACAACACCAACCCGGAAAATTAAACCACGTCGCAGATGCACTATCCAGAAACCCCATTGCCGTTATGCCTATCAGACAAAGAGACAGTTCTTCAAAAGAAGAAAACACCTCAAAAAGACCGAAACACTCACACCAGCCAAACGCACGACAACGCTCTGAATCAGACGAAGAATCAGGCAATCCAACACCCAAAAAGAAACAACAAGACGGACAGAAAACGGAAAGTGAAAACGAACATGAAAACAACACACACCACAAATCAGATCCAAAAATCGACGATGAATCTCCACAAACAGAAGAGGAAACAAATATAAGAAAAGATAGCACATACGTCATCACAGAAACAGAAGCAACGGAGGAGGAACTCACAAAAAATATAACGACCCGGAAACGCACAAGGAACAATATGACAAAGGAAGCAAAGACGAAAACAGGCGCAAACGACCAAGGACGCGAGGTGAAAAAACAACGGAAAAATATAACAAAAACAAGAAAAAGATTAATACACCGAATGAAGAGAATGAAGAACGAAATGCACAGCGGCAAGTGCAGCCAAACTCTAACGAGGAAAAAATTAATGAATCAAACGAAGAAAATGAAGAACGAAATGCACAAGCGCAGATGCAACCGAACTTTAACAAGAAAAAGATTAACGAATCAAATGAAGAAAATAAGGAACGAAATGCACAGCCGCAAGCGCAACCGAACTTCACCAGCGCAGAAATTAACGCCTCAAAGGAAGAGAATCAACAGCGAAATGCACAGCCGCAAGTGCAGCCGAATTTTAGATCACCATCACCACCACGAACATTCATAAAGAAGCCAAAACGTATCACGAACATAGGCTCATACTCGCCGGAAATGACACCCGAATACTTCGATTCGTTAGCAGAGCCACCTTCAAATAACGACGACGAAGTAAATCTATCTCCTGAAGGAAATATCGGAAATAACATCAACCTTCCAGTAGAAGTACCACAGTTGCACAACACACAAGCAACAATCGAGCCAACATTTCGATCACCACCCGAAAATGTTGAACGAGTCACGAGGCAAACCTCTACACAAGCAGAGCCAAACAGCAATTCATCAAAAACAATATCAGACGAAAATAGCTCAAGTGGAAACAACTTAACAGAGGCAGATAGTGATACTCCATTTGTACCATCACAGTACTACAGAAAGAAAATGACACACAGAGAATCTCGCCCCGCAACTAGAAGGACAGAAATAACGGAAGATGTAACAAACAAAAACAGAATTGTCACTACACAAAAACATATCCTAGCACGAAAAGACAATATCGCATACTTCCTATCAGGAGACTGTACAATGAATATGATGATATCCGAAATTGTACAGGAAAAAGGAAGAATCAACCAACAATTACTTTTGGACTGTAACCCCCAAATTGGCGACATTCTAATTACTCGCCGAGGAATCACTTGCTATTTCACGATCATCTGTAAACAGAAATCAACAGATTCACTGTCCATGACAGAACTTCGAAATTGCTTAAAAACACTATTCGAGGTATTCAATAAATTGCAGCTAGAGACTTGTACAATCCCAAAGGGTCCTAAAATTCTAAATCCGTTCGTTTGGGAATACATCAAATCATTCGTACGAGAAAAATCAACGAATTCACGCACAAACATTACATTATGCCATGGTCTACTGTCAGTACCTCCACAACCACGCAGGAAAGATATCATCCAAGAGTTTCACAGCTCAACAATCGGTGGACATAACGGACTATCGAAAACATATAATCGAATCCTATCACAATACTACTGGACAAACCTCAAAAACGACATTCGCGAATTCATCAAATACTCTTTCGATTGTCAAAAGAACAAACTGGTAGGAGTGAAAGATAAAGCACCCATGATCATCACCGATTCTCTAGCAGAACCATTCGATAAGGTCGCAATCGATATCGTAGGACCCTTACCAACAACCACACAGGGACACGAATATATCTTGACCATTTTAGACCTCTTCAGTAAATTCGCCATAGCAGTTCCATTAAAACATCAAACTTCTACGCATATCGCTAAAGCACTTACTACAGCTTTAATAACAACATTTGGTGCTCCCCGAGCAATACTATCGGACCAAGGAAGAAACTTTATGCCAGACACGTTCAAACAATTCGCCGAACTCTTTCAGATTCTACAATACAAAACAACAGCATATCATCCCCAATCAAATGGTGCATTAGAACGATATCATCACAGCCTCACTGAATTCCTAAAACATTTCACTGACGACAATCGCAATTGGTACGAACTCCTTACACTCGCAACATTCTCTCACAACACAAGCACACACGAAAGCAGCGGATTCACACCATACGAACTCGTCTTCGGAAGAACAGCCCGTACACCTTCAGAATTTCCACCTCCAGAACAACAATAACATATGACGACTACGTGACAAACCTCACGAACAACTTAAAAAAGACACGGCAAGCCGCATGGGAAAAACAAATCAAAGTTAAAGAAAGAACAAAACGATATTACGATAAAAGAGTAACAGAACCGAAATACGAAAAAGGACAACTAGTATTCCTCATAAAGGAACCAAGAAAAGGAAAACTCGACCCCCAATATGTAGGACCATTTAAAATCGTACAATTAGAAGTATTAGATAAACATAATGTTAAGTTAGAAATTAAGGACGATAAAACGAAAATAGCACACATAGATAAAATAAAAATGGCACATGTTACAGATGCCACTCACACGCCTTAAGCGGCAACCCCTTAATAAGAGTTACACAACTCGCACAAAACCCAGGCACGTCTCCATCACATCAGCATTCAGTTATACAGCAATCTCGGAAAACGATAAAAAATATTTCAACCTTGAAACCTTAGCAAATTGTAAAATCACAATGTCGTACTACGTATGCAACTAGGTCAACCCCACCCAACAGATAGATCAAAATACCCAATGCGAGACTCAACTCTTGTCAAACCCTCAATTTAAGAATCTAGCAGAATGCGACATTCGGCTAAAAACACTCCGCCACACTTATTGGTCCAGAATCCCAGATACAAACACATGGCTCTTTGCAGCACTAGAATCAGAAAACCTCTACGTCAACTGCGATAACCATCAGTCATCCATTTACACAATAAAAAATACTGGTATCTTAAATATGAGCCCGCCATGCTAAGCAAAAACCCGTACGACGCAACTAACACCTTCCATCAACATAACATCCTCAACCCAGACAAATTTCTCTACAACCCTAATACTCAATATGACAAAAATAATAGAAAATTCAATCCAGATCGACGAGCATCTACTAAATCACTATCACCGCAATTCTCCTAGAAACGGAAAAATTTATATAGCCCTTGGAATCAAACACAATAAACAACGATCTAACAAAAAAAAGAAAAAAAAAACAAATAGCATTAAAAACAGTTATGAACATAACCAAAGTACACACTTAACCATATATACTTGACCACATATATCTAATCATATAATCATATATACTTAATCATACTCGTATACCTATAATTTCTTTACCTTATCTTTCTTTTTACAATAAACTTTAATTATACCTAAAACTTTATCCATTCAACCCACAAACAAAACACCCACATAAACCAACCAATCAATCCTAGATAACATACCTCTTCTACTAACCAACAAGCTAATAAAAGATTTAGAATGTTCTAGCAGCCTCACCACGACGAACAATACAATAACAAAAAGGAAACAAATAATAATCAAGACCAAACATAAAATACACAAGCTAGACCACATACAAGCCAATAACCAGGACGAATAATCAAGGCCATATTCAAAATAAAACACATAACCAAGGCAAAACATAAAACACACCATTCAACAAAATTCAAAGGAAACAAGGATCAATCAACCAAACGGCAAATAACCACTTCATACATTTATACGTCATGCATATAACCACACAAACCTACCCTCTCACCGTAATACACCACCACCCACTAACCCAAAGAATAATGCATGTTTATAAGTTATAGGTCAAAAATAGCAACTTCTACAGAAACCTTTACGGAAACCAGCAGAACGACCAATATAAAAGCAAGGAGATACAACCACACACACAAACACCACAAACTATTTAAAAATCAAATTATATAAAATCGCACGCTCAAATCAAAATTCTTTTTGTAAACAAACTACTCAAAATTATATAGAAGCACACAACACAAATAAAATTTTGTAAAACGGATGCAGGAGCATCCATTCTTTTCCCAAGAAGGGGAGTGTAACGGTCCCACATTCAATTCCCACTGTTCTCACCTACTCCTAATCTCTTTTCTCGCTAACTCCCAACTTCGCTGACTCCACAGTCCCACGGTCCCTTATCACCCTCACGCGACATCCCCTCCACTCCTAAACTCTTTCTTTCAAACCCTTTCTCCCAGCATTTTCCATCATCCGAAATCAGTCCTCCTCCAACACTAAACTGCATAGACGTTACACCGCTCCATCACAAGTAATAAACTTATTCACTCGCATAAATATACGCGCACTTTATCCCTCACCGCTTACCATCCGTCACAGTTTCATTGAATATTTATTTTGACAGTAGACTCCATTTTTCAAGGCAAAAAGAAAAGTGATGTTTCTATTTTGGCGTTTAGCTTGTAACAAATATTTATTGCGAATGAAAAATTCTTTGCAAGAATACATATTTCGAATATATAAAATATACTTTCGTACATATAATTTCGACAAACAGACCAACGAATCGACGAACGAACGAATTGACTAATTTCAATTTCCAAGCGAATTTATTTGAATGATGAATAATGGAGTCTGCTCGTTCCTGAATCTCGCGAGTACATGAACTCCCACTTCCAGAAGGTATTTAAATGCATGCGTGGAACAATATACAGATAAAGATTCGTAGGATTCCGTTCAAACATCGTGCGGGATGCTGAGGAAGCAATTTTCAAATTTGAATTTGCAGCATTTTTAGCAACTACCCAAGGTTTTTGTTTAATTGCAAAATGCTGTACAATTTTTTATTTTTAAGCAATGTCAAGAAAATGTACAGATATTAAAGAGGTTGCAAAGATGAACATCTGTGCAAAACGACTTTTCTTAAAATAATTTTGCAAGCAATAAATTGTTTGTCAACCATAAAGTTGAAGAATTTATTTATTCATTTGTTTATAATTTAATCGTACATTATATAGCTGTTTGCGTGCTCAGTCTTTAGAGTTTCTTAAAAATTCTTGACAACAGATGAGGCTGTCGCGCTTGCTCTCGCTCTCTCTCACTCGCGACCATGCTCGATTTTTCGTCCCAATCCCCCATACACGTCCTGCCAATGTTTCCTTCTAGGTGTGCATCTTATTTCCAGCTATCATTTAATCATCATTTCTCTCTCTCTCTCTCTCTCTCTCTCTCTCTGTCTCTCTCATTTCAAATCTCGGCTTGCGTACCTCTGGCACGCGCTACCGTTGTATGTTACTTCTGCAACATCCATTAGTATTTTTAAAGAGCGCCTACATAATTACTTGCTGCGAACTGAGTGAGATCAGTGAATCGTCTGAAGCATAGCGATGGATTCAACTATCGATCATAGCATTGACTAGTTATGTTATAAGCTATTACACGATTGTTTGCTATTAGCAGTAGTTTGCTGTTAGTAGTCTCATATATTATGATCTAGTTATGTTTACTAGCTATCAAACGCTTGTCCGCTGTTAGTATTATAATTATCGTAATTGTATTAGATTTCATTTAGATTTAAGGTTTTACTTTTGTACCTGTTTTCATATTGTAAAATATCATGGAATTTCTATTATTTGCCCCATAGCGTGCTAGGGCATAAATACATTTAATCAAATCAAATCAAAATCACTCTCTCCCCCGCCCCTCTCTCTCTCTTTCGTTTTTTCTCTCATTACTCTAATAACATGATATATCTCACATTTTCTCATTAGTCTCTTTCATTATTCTGTCCAACATTTTATTAGCGTGTACTGTCGAATAAATCAGACGCGTAATGTACACCTATTAATCTAGCAACGACAAATTTTGTAAATAATATGTAAAACAGATAACGATGTTCTTACATTCTCTTCAAGTTTTTCAGTTTTTGACTTAGTTTATGCCGTTTGTCGTCAAGGGCTTGTTAATTCCTAAATCGCGTGAGTGCATAAATTCTCACTTTCAGAAGATATCTAAGTGCATGCATGCGGTGTTCTCGACACGGATGCTCAAAATCAAACCATTCTAGTATTTTTTGGGTTGTTGCAACTACGCAAGCGTTCGTCACCTTTTTTAGAACGTCTTCATGTGCCCAATAATCTCACATTATTATATGAAAATGGTGAAGTTGCAGGAAGACCACTCTTTTGAGAATGTCCTGCGGTCGCGTCAGTTTCGTAACGGGAGGTTCATCTTCATTCGGATTTTCATATTCTCTTGCTGCCAGATAGAATTCGTCGTCGGTGATTTTTTCCATCGACGTCTTCGCAAGGACTTCGCGACACTCAGCACAATTGAATTTCGTAATTGTGCGGAACGCCACAAAGCCACTCAAATACGTTAAAGCATTTTGGTCATAGCTCTTAAATGCGTTGAGGTCGAAAAAGGTATCCTACGTCACACTTCGAATATCCTCTTCCATCTGCTCGATATCTGACAAAATTTGATCATCTTGATCCGGTAGTATAAAGTCGAAAATATCGACCTTCGGATCTTGTGTCGTAGTCAATGGGCTATGGAGAAGTTGAGGAGCTTCAGGACATTGTGAGTTGCCTTTCTCTGGCGCATAGATATCCTTGCTAGATATAATATGCTTCAGCGAAATACGTGCCATCCGAGCTGTTGGATTAGCATTAAATCCTCCACGTTGCCGCAACTTGGAAAACACTTGTTCCCCTGAATCTTGATTGCATAGTCCAGTGGCAAGTTCGAAGCCGGGAAATTCGGCTTTGACAGAATTGTAGAGTAAAAGTAAGGCTGTTACCGTTTGTCGAAGGCCTCGCATAAATGGCAGTTGCTTTTTTCCATTCGCGATAGTACTCCACGATTCACAATCATTGACGAATTCTTTCAGCAATTGTTCAATGTCGGGATACCTATCCGACAAAACTCGTTTGTTTCCAACAGTGACGTTTAAGCTGTAAGAGTTACATGCGTCAATGACATCATTCATCCTCTTCGCGAAATTTGACGATGCCTTCCATGTCTTACTCTTCAGGGAACCACTCGCTCCCGCCGTTTCAATTGCGCATGAGAAACGGTTACTGAACAACTGAAAAGCTCGTTTAACGTTCATCGATTCAAAAGTCTTCGGTTG
This sequence comes from Netelia fuscicornis, assembly GCA_946811545.1. Lineage (NCBI taxonomy): Eukaryota > Metazoa > Arthropoda > Insecta > Hymenoptera > Ichneumonidae > Netelia > Netelia fuscicornis. The sequence continues at coordinate 24,079,326 of OX328013.1, forward strand.
CATATGTCTTTCGGTGATGTGAGACAACAAGTTTAACCCAGCTTTTGGTACAGGTACAGCCAAATGCGACAACACATACGCTATCGGTTGGCGATACGGTTTTCGAGCGTTAATACTTTCAATTGAAAATACCAAAATATCTGTCGCTCGCTGATCCCGCCGTCCAAGAGGACCAAGATCGACTAGTCCTTCCACTTGGTCCATTGATTCCGAAAATTCCTCCATACTCTTTATTTTCGTCTCGTCGAAAATTAAGGAAATAAGCCGTTGCTCGGGAGGTAGATTCGCAAGTTTTTCACCTCGGCCTTTAAAACTGAAGTCCGTAAACCCAGGTCTTATGTCATAATCCATGGCCCAACGTTTCATGGTCGACGAGCTGGGAAAATTGCATCCCGCTTGTCGAAGTCGACTCATGCCAACGGGAGAGTAATAATGTAATAATTTGGCCAAATTTTTCTCTTCCTCAGAGAAGGGCGCATTAGCTGTGTGGAGTTGCAAACTTATCATTGTTTTTGCAGCCGCTGATAAGCCTGAGAGCGATACAACTAGTTCGCGTATATTAGTTTTGGTGAACTTTTCTGCTCTGAGCTTTGCTCGGTTCTCGCGTTCGTTGATAATCGCGAATCTCTTTTTTAAAGCGCGCAGTTCTTTCCGGAGGTCATAATTTTCCTTCTCAAGAGAACTGACTCTCTTCAGAAGATTATGAATCGCAGTGTCAGTCAAACGGGGTTGATCATGCTCCATCGGTTGTGAAGAATCGTTTATTCCTGTCTGATCGTGTTCCACGATGTCAGAGGAGTTGTTTAGGAGCGATGTCTTATAATCAACAGGAGTAGCTGTGCTTTTTGAGCGGTCTGGCGTCAAAAAATCATCCTTTGCAAAATACGCCGCACAAACGCCAGACTTTAAGAGCGACGTAATACTCCTTTTTAATAAATCAGTGTTAGCTGCAAAAACAAAGTTAGTACTGTCAATTTTGATATTTTCAGTATCTTAGGTTTAGTGAGTACATTAAGGGGTTACACCCCTTTGGAATGCGAAAAATTGATACATTTGGGATTTTTTTTGGCTGTACCAATAAAGCGATCGAAAAATCATTTTAGGGCTGTACTGAACACAATAATCTATATACAGACATTTTTTCCTATAAAAAAACAAAACGGCGTCACATCCTGTTTTTCTCGAAATTATGCTTAAAACTGGAGGGCAGCATAACTCGTGCAATTCTTATGTGATCGACTTACAATTTGACCTATAGCTTTTTAAATATTTTACCTAACGTAGTACACAAAGTTATTATTAAATATTGGTTTTTCGCAAAATGGCAGGAGTTTGAAAAAAGACAAAAAAAGTTTAGAAGAAAAACGACTTTCATTGGTTTATAAAAACCATAATTTTTATCTCATCGTAAACATCGTATGAACTGCTTTAGATACTATATCTAAGAAGCTACAGATAAAATTTCAAGTCGGTCGGATAAAAATTGCACAAGTTATGCTGCCGACCAATTTGAAAAACATATATTTTCGAGAAAAACGCGTTATGACCCCATTTTTATTTAGAAAAAAATATCACTATATACGTTATTATATACTTAATACAGCCCTAAAGTGATTTTTTGATCGCTTTATTAGTAGAGCAAAAAAAAATTCCAAAGAATGCTATCGATTTTCGCGCTCCAGAGGCGTCCAACTCCTTAAATCGATAATTAATATACAATTAATCTTGCCAATAAGCATTTTCAAAGTGGATATTTGTACTGAAACTTCGAAAATAAAAATAAGTCATAATTTGAATAACAGTTATAGAGAATTAAATTGACAACAATAAAAAAAACCACGTATCAAGAGACGTGGCGTTTAACATATATTATTTCTATATTTAATGTAAGTAGAACTTTTTCCCACTTCATTCTCTTGAATATTTTTTTTTACAATACATTGAACAACTTTAATTTATTAGAAAAAAAATAAATTTCGTATTTATAAATTTTTTAAATTTGTTTAACACTGTCTAATGCAAATTCTTTCGATTATATACATACCACAATTCTGAATCCATTTTTCACGACGCTGAACGTCAGTTGTCGGAAACCGAAAAAGTTTTGTAACATCACGTCGATTTTTACAGCCTTTATATGAACAGACATCACAGGCGCGCCCGGGAGATAGTTTTTTATTTAAACGTAACATTTGTAAAATCATTCAAAAAAATGTATAACCAATGCACAACCTAACTTCAAGAACTCAATCTCAGTTACATGCAAGCAGTATAAGTTACAAACATATAATGTGACGTTTTTGATGAGAACAGGGTGACCGGTGTTTTCTGAGACACATTCACTATTACAATGTTTCTTTTTAGAAAAGTTTCTATTACAACAATGTAGTTTTGCGTTTCTTTGTGTGCTTTGCATACTATTTTATAATCTGAAGATTGAAATCTGATAGCAGTCAATATATAGGTTTGTACATCAATAAATGAACTTACCCGTCAATACACTGTTAATAAACATATATAATCGAAGACGTAACAAGGCGAGACAAGACACGATCAAGCGTTCTTTGCTTGTGTATAAACGAACCTTCGTGACGATTAAAATTTCGTTTCTCAGTTTTCAATATAAACATGATGAACAAGTCCCAAAACATCGAAAAATCATATTTATAATAAATGCGCGAACATGTGTGTGTGTGTGGGTGTGTGTCTATGCCCGGACACAATACAATGCAAACGCCTATAACTCGAGAACTCTTTGAGCTACAGGGTCGTCATTTTCCACAGATATTCATCTTTGCAACCTCTTCAATATCTGTAAATTTCGTCGAAATTGCTTAAAAATAAAAGATTGTGCGGCATTGTGAAATTAAAAAAACCTTGGGTGGTTGCTAAAAACGCTGCAAATTCAAATTTGCAAATTGCTTCTTCCGGATCCCGTACGATGCTCGAACGGAATCCTCCGAATCGTTACCTATATATCATTCCACACACGCATTTTAAGGAGGTTCACGCGAATCTAATGTTAATAAAAGTTTGTAACTTTAAGACTTGAAATTGAAGAATATTATAGAAGAATACACCACACATCTAACACTGAAATTATTTTTAGATCTACAGTCTAGTTGTCGAGAAAAAAATTAATGAAAATCACGTTTTTTACATCCTTATACATGGGCTCTTATGGTAGACACACTTCATTTGCAACTATTTGTATTTTTTAAAGATAGATCTTCATAAGTTTGAATAATAATAAACGAACATAAGAAAATTGAATGTTCATAGAGGTCGATCGTGTATTTCAAAACCCTTGTTACCGTTGAAAATAACTTAGAAATATCAATTGAAAATTTTTTTTTTATGGTTATCAAGTGATAGCGACACAGACGACGGAACGTTTGGCAATGCTGCATGAGCCAGCTGGCTCTCCCGCCCCCCGCTTCTACGCTCCCATGAATTTTGTGGTTATGTTGACTCTTATACTTCCCTCAAAATATAGACATACAGACTCATAGGTTTCTGCAAACTCCATATAATCGAATCTGATAGAGATTTTTTATTTGTTATATATTTTTATATAATCATGTAATTTTCAAATTAATATATAAATTTTGATGAAGTTTTAGAAATAAAAATTGAAATGATTAATCCTGGGAATGGTAATATTTCGCAAAATAAAAAACTCACGTACATTTTATTTGAGAACATTTTTATTGACTTCAACATTAGTTGAAAATGTACTTTCCTTCATAAAAATATTTATAATTTATAAACTATTACAAACGATATAATGCTATTAGGATTAATCTTCAGCTACCAAGCTGTTCAATTTTTTGCACACACTTTCAATAATTTTTTTGTTTTTCGTTATTCTCGGTTTTCCGTTAACATCTTGTGCTAGTAAAACATATATTCCTTTTGGCCCACTGGATAAGAAGCTCTGTTTAATATTTTCCATTGTCATGCCCGCAGAGGCGATTTTATTTATTATATGATTAGATAGACCGCTTCCATTGCTTGGTTCGTATTTCAGACATTGCAGAGATTGTTTCAAATTATCAATGCCTATTTTTTTCGACTTCTCCGAAATTATTGAGGGAACATCTTTCACGTTCATTAAAATATCTTCTCTTGTTATATTTATTTCTGAATGTTCTATAAGCTTTCTTAGCACATCAACATCATTAATAGCATTATGCGCACTTGCTGATGTATTACCATTTAAGAACTCGTTAGCAAGAACAACTTGTGCATAACTCGCTTTTGCTCCCCGTTTATTTTTTAATTTTGCTTTAAATATTGGCAATGAATCTGCGAACCCTACGACTGTCGTTAAAAATTTATCCAAGTGCCCTGCTCTCTTCACAAATTCCAGGATCGTCGGACAATCAAATCTGAAGCAATTGTGCGCTAATAAGATTATCTTGTTACCGATTGACTTTAAATATTGCATAAAACTTTTAGCAGCATCTTCTTTCGAAAGTGTTATTACAGGAGTGGATTGATAACACAAATTTCCATTGCAAATCGTTAAACCCGTAACTTCTGAAGCATTTACAGAAATTCCATCCAAAGGCATTATGTAAACATCGAACTGACTTTCCGCTGATTGGGCGGCTATTTGAATAATTTCTTTTCCAGTACCAAGTCCCGTTGTCTCTAGATCGAAATACACAATCTCCGCTGAAGATAAATCTGATTGTACTGACATGGTGTCAGGTCGATCAACAAAATCGATTCCAATGTCGAGTCCATATCCAGATTCATAACATATTCCTTCTTTACGCGTAACCCTTTTACTTTGGTTCGACTTTAGATTAGATAGTTGTCGTCGACGTCTTTTGAACTGAACAGTTTGGGCTTTCAGTTTTCGTTTATGTGCTATCGCATCTTGCTGCAATCGATACTGTGTTGACATTTTTGAAGAAGGTGAATTGTCCATTTTTTGGTTGATCATTTGAATCGATGTGTTGCCAACGTTTTTATGAAGGATTGCAGAACCGACTCTAATATCGTTTGAAGACGAACCTCCGTAATGAAGCTGCTTTGGAGCCTTACTTGCAATTATTCGGTTCAAGGATTCATTGCTTTGGCTTGATGCACATGGGCTTAATTTTTCAGCAACGTTGGCAAAAGAGTGAAAAATATTTTCAAGTTTCTGTCGAAGTCCTGTATCACTGAGTCCTTTGCCCCCAGGCAATATTTTATGTTCATAGTTGTCTGGATCTCTTTGATATGAGCACCAATCGCCACACTTGGCATGATCATTAAATGCATGTGGCGTTATGTTCAAAATGCCCTCTCTCGTTGCTTCAACATCATTCTTGTTTTTTTCCAGCACGCAAGCAAAGCAATACTTCAAGTACTTAATGAGAGGTGTAGATAGTTTGATCGCGTATAAGCACTTGCTGAGTTTACAAATGACATGATTTTTGTCACTCCATTTTTTAATTTCGTAATTCCCTCCACTTCGTAATGTCGATAGGGTGCTTGAATCATCATCGCCAATAAGTGTTCCAAGTTGTACTCTTACGTCATCAAAATGAGGATTCTGCAAAAAAATCTCGCGAGCCATATCTGCTTCCATTGCTTTTGATGAACCTTCGAAATTTTTTCTGCAATCGTGCCTTTCTTTATTTATCGAATTCTCATCCGTGTTATTATTGGTGTCCTGGACGGCTCTCTCGAAAAGTTCACATGTGCTACAACGCTTATTTCGGGTAGTATAGCCTATTACTTTACTTGTATAAAAACCAATAGCAGTGCCGTGCCCTGGAAAAGTGAAATTAATGACAACATTTCTTCAATTTATCATAATAGTTATAAGAATTTATTTTATCTTGCTGTACCTGTCAAACTATTGTATGACCGACCCGATCCCTTCTTCTGCCACCCAACATCATAACTGATTGTTAATTTAACAATATCCTCTTCAGCCCAATCTTTTAACTCTCTCAAGCTATTTGCATCATAGAAGTTTTTAGTATAAAATATTGAAAATTAAAATGATCTTGAAAAGAGCATTGTTACAATTCTCTGAAAATTATTTTTAAATCCTTAAAACTAGAATTATATATATATACAAATTTCATGATTTTTTTAAGTTCTATGAAAATAATTTTTTTTTTTCATTCTTAAAACTAGAATTATATATACAAATTTCCTGATTTTTTAGCTGCAATTCTGCAAAATAATGAGATTTATAATTAATATTTGAAGTTTTGCATGTAATTTTTCTTAACTTTTTGAAACTCTTAATGTTATGGAAATTTTTTTTCATCTTATATTATGAAAAATTTTGTCCAAAACATTATGAGCAATACGAGTAAATAATTAATACTAATTACATTTCTAATTTAATTAGTATTACTTATTTTACCCTTCTCTCTCTATCGTCAATTCTCGTTCGGCTTGCAAATTTTTTAGGCAACTCTCCGCAGCCAATTCTTCAATTGCCTCGCCAACTTTTCTTTCATTTCTTTTGAATGTTGAAAAATGCATGACAGGAAGGTCAGCCGCTGATAAAATTTTATTAAGGTGCGTGTTGCCTATACCACCTTCGATAGCACCTAAAAAAAAAAAAAAAAATAGCTCTATCATAACTCACGTTATTATTGATCAAAATATACTAGTATATAGTTTATACTAACAAGTATAAAATATACTTACCAGTCACAATCTTCGAGTTCACTGTATAGGTTGGTCTTGTCCCTGAGTTCGGTTCGGAAGTCGATGTGTGGACTCGATGGATTTTCAAACATGTTTTAAATTTTATGTCGAAAATGCTAGACAATCCACTTCGTAACTCATTGACGGTGTTTCGAAAAGTTAGTGGCTTTTGGCAAGAATAACACCACAATTCTTTTGCCAGTAACTTTACATCGAATATTCGACGTCCACTCAACTCGGGGGAAACTACGTTGATAATATTAAAAGAAATAAATTAATATTATTAGAAGAAAGTTATCGATGGTAAATTTATAGTATATGTACATTAATTTCAGAATTATATAACAGCTTAAAAATTGAAACTAACATCAGCATGCCTGGATGCATAACCTCATCATGCATAACCTCAAATTTGACATACACCAATAATTACATATATTTACCTTGTGATTCCTCTTTGCGACGTTTATGGCTATTTATGAGATTATTTTTCCACTTTGCCACATTTTTTTTACAAAACCTGCCATTGTATCGGCTTGCACACATTTTTATGTATACTAGTACCGGAGACTAGCTAGTAATGGGTCTATAGAGACATGTAAGAGTATGCATGCGTGGCTTTGCATACACACTCGTATATACGCATACACGTATATATATCGAAAATCGCTGTTGCCAGATTTTTCTGGACGATTATACTACGTATGTTTTTTAAATGTTTTTGTAATTTTAAACATCAATTAACTTAAATATAATGGTCATAAATAATTTTAATAATAACAAAAAATATTTTTCGCCGTTTCTTTAATAGTGAAAAGGACAAAAAATTTCAGACGTTCTTTTGAGTCATAAGTTTCGCGTGAACCTCCTTAATACCTCCTGGAAGGGGTCGTTCATGTAGGAGAGACTGGGTACTGTTGTGACAATTTTCATTCGATCGCCCATAATTTTGTTAATATATCAGTTAACTGGAAGAAAGGTGTTTTTTATAGTAACGTGTATGTTTGTCAACGTATACAAATAAAAAGTTTGTCCCTAAATCCAATGGTTAACTCATATGAGCAAATTAGAAAAGAAAGAAAACATGTCACAACCGATCACACCCCACAGGTTCAAAAATACACCAAAATGGTCTCAAATAACGTTTATTGCAAGTAATTTCTGACATAATGCAACATAATTATCCTTCTACATAATATACTTCTGGATAAATTTAACATTTATGTAACAAAAGAAATAAAATCTAGGAATATTTTAATCGCTTATAACTAATAAGGCACTGTAACATCAATAATTATTATACCAATCTTCATATTGTAACCAGTCAAAACAGTTAACTGAACATTTTTAATTATACATTACGGTAACTGCGGTAACGAAACAAATATTAAACAATGTTATATAAAAATCAGTGAAACAAAAAGCTGAAAATGTCTTCTTCAAGAAAAAATAAACATTTGTGTATCAATATACAATTTAAAAAGATTCAGGAATCAACAAGCCCTTGACGACAAACGGCATAAACTAAGTCAAAAACTGAAAAACTTGAAGAGCATGTAAGAACATCGTTATCTGTTTTACATATTATTTACAAAATTTGTCGTTGCTAGATTAATAGGTGTACATTACGCGTCTGATTTATTCGACAGTACACGCTAATAAAATGTTGGACAGAATAATGAAAGAGACTAATGAGAAAATGTGAGATATATCATGTTATTAGAGTAATGAGAGAAAAAACGAAAGAGAGAGAGGGGTGGGGGGGGGGGGGGGGGAGTGATTTTGATTTGATTTGATTAAGGTAGTTCTCCCGCTAGGCGCACTACTGCAGAAAAATTTGAAATTCAGCATTTCAATAAATAACGTGATGCCCGATTTATTTTTAAAAAAATCGAGGGTGGTCGCCGATGTTATTAACGAGAAAAATTAATTTGAAAATGTGCTTTTTAACACGTAAAGGTGGCACTACGATACGGTTATTTCAATTTTTTATATTCTTAAAGACTGCAGATTCTAATAAAAAACCTCTTATTTTGTTCATTGATAACAATTACGCAAAAATTACTTAAATTAAGGGCACCATGCCGAGCTTTCTGATGAGAAAAAATACTTTAAAGTGTCGCGAACTGAAAATTTTCCTATAAGTCGTCGACCACCATCTTTATCTCGAACATTTGGCAACGCCGCTAAAACTTGATGGATATGAACAAGCCGTATAAGACAGTCGATAAGGCCTAGAAATATCGTTCGATATTATTATTTTTTTGCATTTTCATTTTTTTATATAATTATTAACCAATTTTGCAGATTGCAAAAATAATCCTTACATTTTCAGTTGGTAAGGTAGATGGCATAAGCAATTTTTTAGAATTTTTTTATTCAATATTAACTTTCAATTGAAAAATGCATTATTTATTAACTACCATTAATTTCACCCTCAAGACGAAACAGGCATTTAAAAAAAATAGTTGAAACATTTTGTGGATATAATTTATTGTATCATATACATTTTTTGTACATTTTATTTGCATTGCAACTCATTCGAACACAATAGTCTGCTATCAGTGCGATTTATTGCAACACAACAGCCTTAATTTCTTAACAATTTTTTCAATAATATGTTTATTGTTCGTAACTCGTGGTTTTCCTCTTATATCCTCTCTCAGGGCGACACGAATTCTATTCTCTCCGTGCTGTTCGAAAATTTCTTTTAATTCTCCAAATGAGATGCCGGCTTTTGCAATTTTTCTTTTCATATTCAATGAAATGGTGTCCATAAGTTGCAATGTTGCGATCGTATCGGCTACTATTTCGGGCATAGAGTTTAAATATTCGATGCAGGTAATGGCATGACGCCGAATAAATGCGTCATTACAGTCGATTTTTTCCAGGAGTTTTGCCAATATCTTTACGTCATCAGTAGCATTGTGAGCATCAAAAGATTCATCGGGTCCGAGAATATCAGACACTGAACTTGTCAACTTGAAACTTTTCTTTTCTTGAACTCGTTCTGGTAACGCGTCCTTCAGTACTTTGAGAATGTCAACGAAACCGATGACGACTGATGCAAATTGATCGAAAAGACCGTATTTCTTCGTTTGACGTATTATTACGTTAGCATCAAATCTGAAAACACGAGACAAATATATTATTGTTTACTTAAAGAATACGGGAAAATAATAAATACAACAAATTAAATAACATACCGAAAATAGTTCTGAGCTGCAAGGACTACTTGGCGATGTTCTTGTTGAACGTAATTTAAGAAGCTTTGTATCGCCTCAGGCAGGGAAAGAAAATCAAGAGTAGTGTCATTCCGATACATTTTTTTAGTGTCGTCGGAATCGTCAATTCGTAGTCCAGTGATGTTGGCAGCTCTTTGAGATATTCGTTTGGAAGGCATGATATACTGTTCGAACGAAGATAAGTTTTTATAACACGCGGCAATCTGAAAATTATAGGAACTAATAAATCTTTCATACCGTTTCATCGTTGACGGTGAAATTGTAGGAATGTTGCATGCTGATAACAGAGTGTTTATGTCCGCTTCTCCTAATCCTGCGTCAATCATTCCTATAACAAATTTTATAATAGATTCAATCGCAAATAATCTATCGTAAGAAAACATCATTTTAATTAAGTTATACCTATCGCAAGTTTGCAGTTGACATCGAATAGCTTTGCCATCTGGTGACGTTTGTTCGTTGAAACAGAAATCACTACATTACACATGTAACATTTGACGCGTAATACCGAGGCAAGTCCATATTTTTGTTCACCAACCACGAATTTTAATGACAAGGCGATATCACAATTCTGACACCATAATTGTTCTGCCAAATGGGCCGGCTCAACAATTCGTCTACCATCCACGCATGAAATTTCTTGGTTATCGGTCTCGCCAGATAACCCGACTTTTTTCTGCTCACGACTTTTTGCACACGCCGTGATTAAACTTTCTCGGGCCTGTTTTTTTTATACACATAAATTATCCACGTTTTTTTCCACGTTCATTGTGAACGTTAAACTTTTGCACGTTTTCCATGCGTTCATCGTCTTGACTCATTTTTGTACAACATAACAAATGCAAAGCTACGATGCGATGTTGCCAAATTTTCAGCAGGTCAGTATCACGCATAAAGTTCCCCAAACTAGAAAAATCTTATAATAAACAACGTTACTTGATAAAATACTTTTAATGAGTAAATGAACATATAAATATGTGTTATGGATACAATAATAATGTTTTTCTACTTTTTGTTTGGGCCCCCCCGGTTGCTCCTACAGAATACGCCCCTACGCGATAGAACTACCTTAAATGTATTTATGCCCTAGCACGCTATGGGGCAAATAATAGAAATTCCATGATATTTTACAATATGAAAACAGGTACAAAAGTAAAACCTTAAATCTAAATGAAATCTAATACAATTACGATAATTATAATACTAACAGCGGACAAGCGTTTGATAGCTAGTAAACATAACTAGATCATAATATATGAGACTACTAACAGCAAACTACTGCTAATAGCAAACAATCGTGTAATAGCTTATAACATAACTAGTCAATGCTATGATCGATAGTTGAATCCATCGCTATGCTTCAGACGATTCACTGATCTCACTCAGTTCGCAGCAAGTAATTATGTAGGCGCTCTTTAAAAATACTAATGGATGTTGCAGAAGTAACATACAACGGTAGCGCGTGCCAGAGGTACGCAAGCCGAGATTTGAAATGAGAGAGACAGAGAGAGAGAGAGAGAGAGAGAGAGAGAGAAATGATGATTAAATGATAGCTGGAAATAAGATGCACACCTAGAAGGAAACATTGGCAGGACGTGTATGGGGGATTGGGACGAAAAATCGAGCATGGTCGCGAGTGAGAGAGAGCGAGAGCAAGCGCGACAGCCTCATCTGTTGTCAAGAATTTTTAAGAAACTCTAAAGACTGAGCACGCAAACAGCTATATAATGTACGATTAAATTATAAACAAATGAATAAATAAATTCTTCAACTTTATGGTTGACAAACAATTTATTGCTTGCAAAATTATTTTAAGAAAAGTCGTTTTGCACAGATGTTCATCTTTGCAACCTCTTTAATATCTGTACATTTTCTTGACATTGCTTAAAAATAAAAAATTGTACAGCATTTTGCAATTAAACAAAAACCTTGGGTAGTTGCTAAAAATGCTGCAAATTCAAATTTGAAAATTGCTTCCTCAGCATCCCGCACGATGTTTGAACGGAATCCTACGAATCTTTATCTGTATATTGTTCCACGCACGCATTTAAATACCTTCTGGAAGTGGGAGTTCATGTACTCGCGAGATTCAGGAACGAGCAGACTCCATTATTCATCATTCAAATAAATTCGCTTGGAAATTGAAATTAGTCAATTCGTTCGTTCGTCGATTCGTTGGTCTGTTTGTCGAAATTATATGTACGAAAGTGTTAGGTTTCTTTTTTGAAGAGAGAGAGATTGGTCGGATATGAATAAAGTACAGTCACAGTTGTCCAAGTTATTTCTAATGTTTTATTAAGCTCTTTTGCCATGCGGCATCGACGAGACGACGACTTGTCTTAACTTGTTTCTGATAGACGCTTGGCTCCGATCAGACGACGAATGCACAAAATGAGCGCGTGCCGGCACGCTCTCGCGTGCGCGTTTCCGTTCGGGAGACGAGAGTTCCCGAACGTTGATCGGCTTTGCTCGTGCCTTCGAGCAGGCCGGCAACCTATTACCAATCAAGACGTAGGAAAGTGTGACAAAGTTGACTTTAACACTACCGCCTTTGAACACTTTATGCTACAGCTTTCATGTTTAATTTTTCTTTTCTTTATGCTATAGCTTTCATATTTAATGTTTCTTTTAAGTATCTTAGTCGTTCTTTTGGTACAGCTTTTGTGAGTATGTCGGCTCTCTGTTCGTCGGAAGGAATATACTCAACTTTTACAATGTTTTCAGCAAGCTTTTCTCGGATAAAATGATAGTGAATGTCAATGTGTTTTGTGCGTTTATGGAATACAGGATTCCTGACTAGTTTTATAGCACTTTGATTATCTACATATAATACTGTTTCGCTATCACATGGACTTCCTATATCTGATAATAATTTTCTAAGCCAAATTAGCTCTCTTGTTGCAGTCGATGCTGCAACGTATTCTGCTTCTGTGGTACTTAAGGTTACCATCTTTTGTCTTCTTCCACGAGTCGAGTTCCACGTTATTGCCCCGTTGGCAAGACAGAAGACATAGCCGGTGGTTGACCTTCGTGTCTCGAGGTCACCTGCGAAGTCTGCATCTGAAAAGCCTATGAGATGTGATTCGCTACCGCCGCTTTTATATTCTATTCCACAATTTGCTGTACCTTTTAAATATGCGAATATTCTTTTTACTGCATTCCAATGCTCAACTGAATGTTCGTTGGTGTATCTGCTGACCATGTTTACCGAATAAGCAATATCTGGCCGAGTTATCGACGCTATAAATACTAGTGAGCCTATGGCCTCGCGATAGGGTACCTTTTTACCGATTTCATTTTCTTTTGTACACGGTACAAGTTTCACGTTTGGATCAGCAGGTACACTCAACGATTTTGCGTTTTCCATATTAAATTTTTTTATTATTTTTTCTGTATATTTCGTTTGATGGATTAGCATGGTTTTCTTTTGTCTATCGCGATCAATTTGTGTACCTACAAATATACTAGAGTCACCCGTAGTTATTTCGAAGGTTTCGCTCAGTCTTTGCAAAATATAACTTATTGTCTCTATTTTTCTTGATGCGATTAGACCATCGTCTACGAATATACCTAGATGCACTGTATCACTTTCAAATTTTCCAATGAAAATACATTTGTCTGATTCACACTCGGTGAATTCAAACTCTTTAAGGAACTTTGTAAATCTTTGGTTCCAGCAGCGCGGAGCTTGCTTGAGACCATATAATGACTTTTGTAACTTGCACACACTGTTTATTTTTTTTTCTTTGGCGTTGAGTCCTTCCGGCAACTCCATGTAGACCTCTTCTTGAAGTTGTCCGTAGAGAAATGCAGTTTTTATATCGAACTGCTTCAGCTCGAGATCCTTTTCCGTTGTTGGTGCCAGGAATACTCTGAGAGAGTCATATCTTATTACTGGTGCGAATGTTTCGCTGTAATCTATCCCTTCTTTTTGCAAAAATCCTCTTGCACAAAGTCTAGCCTTGAAGCGATGAGATTCTCCTTTTTCATCTGACTTAACTCGAAATACCCATTTTGAGTCTATTGTCTTCATGTTTTCTTTTCTTTGTACAATAGCCCACGTTTGATTTTTCTCGTGCGCTTCGAGCTCTTCTTTGATCGCTTTTGCCCACTGCGTGGCTTCTGTGCTGCTCGAAGCTTCTTTGTAGCTATTTGGGATTATATATTCTGCATAATCGATTTCATACCTCTGTGGCCTTCGAATGTTTGCACGATTCCTTAGCTCTCGTGATTCGTTGGCGGGATTTTCTTGTTGAGGAGGAGCTTCTTCTTGTATTCCTTGAAAAACTTCGTCCTCTTCCTCTTCGCTGTGTGCTTCCTCTTCTTCCTCTTCTCGATTTTGAGTTTTCCAGGGAAGAATTGTTTCACTTTCATCTTCTTTTTCTTCATCAGTTAAACCGACGTTTCCAATTTTCTCGTTGAAGACTACGTCACGTGTTACACTGATTTTGTTGGTCTCAGGATCGTAGACTCGATAATTGGGAGAATTATGTTGATAACCGACAAAAATCGTCTTTTTCGCGCGCGCGTCAAACTTTTTAACGAACTGTTTCGGTATGTTTGCATATGCAATTGAGCCAAAAATTCTCAAGTGTTTTAAACTCGGAATTTTTCCAACCCACTTTTCGTAGGGAGTTTTTGCATCTTTTGCCCACACCGTTCTGTTTAGAACATACACTGCACAATTTACTGCTTCCGCCCACAATTTTACAGGCAATTTTTTCGCATGCAGTAATGTGCGTGCACTTTCCACAATTGTTCTATTTTCTCGCTCCGATTTACCGTTTTGTTGTGGTGTGTATGGAGCTGTTGTTTCGTGCGTGATCCCGTGCGCTTCGAGATATTTTTTTACTTCACTATTTTCGTACTCGCGACCGTTATCTGTGCGCAATATTTTTAAAGGTCGACCGAATTTATTTGCTACAGTTCTTTCGAAGATTTTTAATTTTTCAAATACTTCCGATTTGTTTTTCATAAAGAATACTGTACGATACCCACTTGCATCGTCAATAAACGTTAATAAATAGCGCGAGCCTCCCACAGATTCTTGCTGCATTGGACCGCATACATCCGAATGGAACATTTCTCCCGGTTTTGTTTTGCTTTTTTCGTGTTGTTGCTTGAATGGCTGCTTGTGCGATTTTCCGATTTGGCATGATTCGCAGAAAATTGAACTTTTTTCTGTTATTTTTACACCTGTCACTAAGCCTTTCTTTACTAGTTCGGAAATCGCGCCTTCGCCCACGTGACCTAGACGTTCGTGCCACACGTTCAAATTAGTTGCCGCGTAATTTGCTTCAACGTCACTACCTGTCACAACAACTTTAAACAATAACCGGCACACTCCATTCGATTGTTTTAACCCGTTTGCTATTACTTCGTTTCCGTATTTCACTTGTCCAACGTTACCTTAAAAAACTACTGTACAATTCTTTTTTGTACACATTCCTACGGAAAAGAGATTTTTCTTGAGCTTCGGCACCAATAGCACATTTTCTATATGAGAGTCTTTCCATAAGCCGTGAACTAACGTTTTGATTTCAACTGTCCCTTCGCCGATAACGTCGCACGTTTCATTATCACCAAGCACGACTGTTCGACCGTGTGGTAACTCGCGATAGTCTGTTAGCCACTCTCGTCGATACGTTAGGTGACGCGACGCACCGCTATCGATAAGCCAGACATCTTGTATGTCGGCTGCCATTATTTCACGAATTTGTTTGCCCGTTGATTCCGCTCTTGCGGTGATGGCGCTGCACTCACTTTCTTCCGCCGTGAAGGCAAAGACTTGCTCCTTTTTACTAGAGTTGTGGCCGCCATCTTTTCCTTTTGGCTTTGCTTTGCATTCCCGCGCAAAATGTCCAAATTCGTCGCAATTGAAACATTTGATGTTTTTCTTCGATTTTTTTTCTTTTTCTTTTCCTTTATTTTTTTGTTTTTTCAAGGTCACTGTTAATGCACTTGTCACTTTGTCTTCTGCGTTTAACCGAGCGTCTTCTCTAATTAAGCGTTCTTGCAAATTTTCCAATGTTTGCCTCGCCGGCTCCACGCTGTCCCATGCGATTTTTAACATCCCGTACTTGGGTGTTAAACTACCAAGAATTTTTGCAACGATCGTTTCGCTAGTCTGCCGTTGACCTACGTCACTCAGCTGACTAGCTATGTTAACTATATGCGCCACGTGCTGTACCGCGGTTTCACTTCCGCTCATTTGATGTGCATGGAACTTTTGGAGTAGCGCGAGTTTGTTCGATTCGGTTTTCTGTTCATGAATAAGGCACAACTTGTCCCACATTTCTTTCGCATGAGTACACGATAGAACACTCACTTGTTGCGCCTCTTCCATTGCCGAGAGCATAATGTACCTCGCGGTCGCGTTATCCTTAACGAATTGTTTTCGCGCCGCCGCATTAGCTGCTTCTTCACCCGGCATTTCTCGCGAGCCGTCTACCACGTCGGCTACATCGTTCATCAAAAATAACGCTGTGATCTGCGCCTTCCACCCTTGAAAATTCGACCCATCGAAATTCTTTATCCCCTTTGCAGAGATGCCGAACGACATTGGAGATTCAATTTGTTCTCGCACTCGTTACTACGCGACACTCCGAACAGGAATTCACAATGGCCGACTTTTCCGACCGCGTGCCACCACAAGAATTTTCGAACACGATTCTCACTAAAAATTCCGACCAAAATCCTCCCACGTATGAGCCTGGGCCCATAACCTGTTAGGTTTCTTTTTTGAAGAGAGAGAGATTGGTCGGATATGAATAAAGTACAGTCACAGTTGTCCAAGTTATTTCTAATGTTTTATTAAGCTCTTTTGCCATGCGGCATCGACGAGACGACGACTTGTCTTAACTTGTTTCTGATAGACGCTTGGCTCCGATCAGACGACGAATGCACAAAATGAGCGCGTGCCGGCACGCTCTCGCGTGCGCGTTTCCGTTCGGGAGACGAGAGTTCCCGAACGTTGATCGGCTTTGCTCGTGCTTTCGAGCAGGCCGGCAACCTATTACCAATCAAGACGTAGGAAAGTGTGACAAAGTTGACTTTAACAGAAAGTATATTTTATATATTCGAAATATGTATTCTTGCAAAGAATTTTTCATTCGCAATAAATATTTGTTACAAGCTAAACGCCAAAATAGAAACATCACTTTCCTTTTTGCCCCGAAATTTAAGTGATTTTTTAAAAACGGTATTTTAATAAAAAATGGTCAGAAAAAAATGAAGAATTTTAGAAGGTCGAGAGGATTTTAGGAGATCGATTACGATTGGGCAAAAATGAATGTCATCTCCCAATTTTGGCGCTTAATTTATAAGAAATATTTATTGTGAATGAAAAATTCTTTGCAGGAATAAGAATTTCGAAAATGTAAAATACATTTTCACGCACATAAATTCGACGAACGAGAGAATGAATTGATAAATTCATTTCACATCGGATGGATTTAAAACTCCATCCAAATTTATCCCAGTAATAATTCAAGATGTACATATTGTGACGAGCTCGCGTTCTGAAAAATTTCGTAAAACAGATGCTGACGAGCTGCCAGTCTCAAAATCTATAATGACGCCCGTTTTCTTCTTTCTTATTGTTTCACTCTCGCCGATTGGGCGCCAGGTATTTCAATCACCCCGAAATACCAAGGGTTGTTTTTTTTTCTTCAATGCTACTCCGGCTTATTTTCAAGAATGGGGGTGGGATTCGTAGGACAAGCAATCCTTTAATTTTTACCGAAATAACGGGTGAGCACTTTACGAATATTTGACAATTATTTCAACATTTATTAATAAATTCGCACTCGAGCGTTCAACAATACAAATTTCGTTCGTCTTATTCTACTATAATCTACGCGTGTGCAAGTGCGACGCAGCGGCTTTCCGGTTACGCCGGAAAGCACAGCTGATCGTGCGGAGCTGCAAGGGGGTGCGCGACGGACACCAACCGCCACCTCCCGCCCGATCGCGGAGGGGTCGCGCGAGATAAAGAAACTGCACCGCGTGCGCCCACCTTTTTATCGCTGTCGATCTTCCTGGTCTCACACCGCGTCCTTGTCGTGCTTCCTTTCTCTCTCGCTCGTTCTCGCCGGTGCCGGTGGCTCAGCCTCGCTCTCTCTCTCGCACGCACACTTAATCCGTGCAATCCTGCACTCTGCACTCTCTAAATCTCTCTCCTCTCACTCACTCGTCTATTCCTCTCGACTCTTACGCGTCACGTTCCTTCTACTCACACTCTTCTCACTCACTCTTCTATACCGTTCTACTACTCTTTACGTCCTTTCTACTCTCACTTCCAAGCTCTAACGCTATTCTCCATCGGTACTCAAATTCTAACTCTTATCGCTTATCAATCCAAAACCTCACTCTTATCAATCCAAACCCTCACTAACTGACTTATTCTAATTCTTTTCTCGGTGACCATGGGCTCTCTCGTACTCCTCGCTCCCTTGTTCCTCTGTCGGCGAAGGTGGGGGTTCTCACGGCGATCGCTCCTCGATCGCCGGCACAGCCATCCCTCTCGCTCCTTCGGTCCTCGCACAGCGTCGCTCTCTCTCGTCGTTGCTGCTGACGGTTGGCGATCGCTTTCTGTAAATCAAGGAAGTCTCGCCGACAGAGTGTGTCCTTCTATTTCTTTTGTTTTCACGGGAGCGAGGCGTCGCGACTCTGCTTTTCTTTTCTGCTTATTTTCCTCACGAATATTAGTAGCGAGCGCGATCTGCGAGGAGGGTACCGCCTCGTCACAATATATATAATAATTGTTAAGCAGGTAGTCAAGAAATATAATTCTCATGAGTGAAAAACAAATATCATTGCGTGCCGCGTTTGTCGAATCTTCGAAAAAAGTCGCAGTGGCGAAGGGATACCGCAGTTTTACTTTGAATATGCGTGCGTGCGAGCTTACATGTGTGGGTAAGCATAACCGACAACTCAGCGGTGGAGCAGATAATACAGAGCATACTTCTTTATCTGCATCCATCACTTACCCGCTGAGAATTTAGTTCACGGAACGGACACGCAGATTCTACGGAACCGAGCTCCACTAGTCTGTCCTAGGCTTTTCGCTCCGTGGGCTCTCTCAGGTTTCTCTCTGCACCTATTCCGCCGTAAATGCATTCAGAAACTTTACCCACGAGTGTAGGTTAGGTAACATCACGTGATTCGCTCTAACCCACTCCATGGTCATCGTTGCGAGTTTTCGGTGTTTCTGAACGCGTTTGGATACACTTATGCTTACCTGTTACGTTTCTGAACGGACCCCAGCGACTAATCAATCGAATTTTTTTAAATCTCATTATCGAGGTTAATTGCTGTGTGAATTATGGCGTCTTGCAATGACAGGTCACCAGCAATACCAACAAAAAAATATAAACGATACGAAACGGATCCTGATGTTC
Source organism: Netelia fuscicornis (assembly GCA_946811545.1). Lineage (NCBI taxonomy): Eukaryota > Metazoa > Arthropoda > Insecta > Hymenoptera > Ichneumonidae > Netelia > Netelia fuscicornis. Next base: position 24,098,638 of record OX328013.1, read on the forward strand.
AGGTATGAAATTCATTCTAGTACTTATTAATATTTTATCAATTACAAATAAATAAATATTTTTTTTATTTACTTTAATTTTTTCGATGAATGTTTCCTTACTTATCTATAGTAAGAAAATCCCATTTTGACATAAATTCAACACAAATAATATGCATTTCCTTTTCTACAAATTTTTTTAGATACCATACGGCCGATAAACAGTTGGCACGCTCGAAAGACGAATATTGTGAAAAATAATGAACACGAAGCAGATGATAATAGGAGAATGAACGAATCTTCAAATTCAGATATTGCATTTCAGCAATGCATCAATAAAACTGATAATTTTCACTCTGATGAAAAGTATACGTCCAGTGAAAGCGAGCAAAACGATGATAATTTTAACCAAAGTAACGAAAGTGAAAACGACACTGATGACGTATCACTTGGCATTGAGAGTGAAGAGGACAATATTGTTAATAATAAACAATTAACGGGGGAGGTGCCCAATGTCATTATCGCCACTGATATTAGTTCGCTTGATAATGTCAAAATTAATCAATTATATGAAAACAGCAAAATTTCTGTAGATCGAAGTGTTTACAACTTGTTGCATTTATATACCAAACACAAGTTTTCAAAGTCTGCTTTGAAGGATGCATTGCGAGTATTGCTCGAGACACTTCCTGAAAATAATAACATGCCGAAAACGATATTCAAATTATTGCAGTATGTTCGAGACATTGCACCTGCTTGCGAAGTTATAAAACATTTTTATTGTAAAAAATGTTTTTATTATATTGTAAGAACTTTTGGGCAATTATCCAAAATTTTCAATTTACGTTCTCGATCGGAGATTTGACGGATTAATAATCTCACTAAAATGGATTCACTCCCACACAATTATCGTTATTTCAATTTATGGGGATCACTCGGTTAAATCCTCTCTCCTTGTAACGCAGGATCTCTTTAACAATCAATAATCAAAAAGCGTGCGATTACTTATCTTACAAAATGATACGGATGCCGTTGAAAATCCGATGCGTGCGGTCCTGCACCAACCTCCATCTCCCTCAATCTTCGGTTTAAATGGAATAATCCAAGGACGGATACGAACTACAATATTAGTTTATTTTATGGGGCTTATACAATTCACTTATAAACTAAGCGTATTATCGGGTGTCGGCCGACACGTCTCGCTCGCTCAGAGGACAATTAGGGAGTGTTCATTAGACCGATTATAACCGTTATTGGACCGATCGGACGAGGAGTAGGGGGCGGACGACAATGTGTATCGGGAAACGCGAATCGATCGCGATATTTCGCCATCGGAGTCTCGCTCAGGCGAGATCCATTCCAATATGGGTAATGACCATAAAATAACGAGGTGTGATGCGGGCAATAAAAGTCAAAACAATTTGAATTTCTTCTTCGAATTTGATATTGAAAATCAAATCAAATATTTATTTGAGAAAACTAATCTCGCAGAAAAATTGAGACCGTTTTCAGCTGAGCATACTGATGGAAACATAATAAGCGATATCACCGATGGCTCTGAATATATAAGAGAAATGCACGCGAGAATAGAAGCAAATACGATTTGACACTAGTCTTAAATACCGATGGATTATCTCTGGTCAAAAGTAGTAAGAGCAATTGTTGGCCTTTAATGTATACTATTGCAGAGCTTCCACAATATTTGCGAAATTCATTTATCATTATTGTGGGTTTATGGTATGACGGTGATAGTAAACCGCTTATGAGTACATTTCTTCAATCGTTCTGCTCAAAACTGAAAAAAGTTTTCAGGGATGGGATAGTTTGGGAACATCCTAAGACAGGAGAAACTTTTACTTCAACAATTGTAGCTCCGTTATTTATCGCTGATGCGCCAGTGTTACGTCCTAGTAACATAATAGTTGCCGTATTTTTGACCTTAGCAAAGCTAATGAGTCTTGGGAAACGGGCTAATGGAGTTTGATCAGATGAATGAATTTTTGACAAACAAAATTAACTGATAGAATTGATTCTGTTTATTGAGTTGCAACTTTGTTACATGTTTCTAATCTCTGTTCGTATATTCTCCGTCGAGGATCGTTCTCAGGGATCCAAGATGGGTGTAAGAAATTAATTGTATATTCCAATTTGTGTAACAAATAATGGTTCTTGATGGGTTTCTGAGAGAACGTATAGCTCAGGAATTCCTCGGTGTAGTAACCGTGAGTTTTATCCCGTGAATACCCGTAATATTGAGCGGCAATTTTCCGCAGCTGGTTTTTGCGTCCCCCTGATCGGCGTTTCTTTCCCACTAGAATTTGAAATGAATTTTTGTCTATGGAGTCCCCAGAAGTTAGCAGGAATTTGGATTAATGTGTAAGGAAGGCATCCTCTGAGTTCGAGGTGGTCCTCGCAACTCGACGGATGATGGAAAGAATGAGCTCGCTGTTGTCCTCGCAACTCATTTGTTCTTTGGGGAATCTATCGAACTCGGGGTGGACCTCGCAGTTCAATGGGTTGTGTAGGAGGATGATCGAACGCGAGGTGGGCCTCGCAGTTCAATATGGAGTATTGGAGGATGGTCGAACTCGGGGTGGTCCACGCAATTCGACTTATTGTTGAGAGGGAATTTTGAACTCGAGGTGGTCCTCGCAATTCAATAATTTGTGGGAGTCAGTTAGTAACTTACTCTTTTCTATTTTTCTTGGTTGGTTGAGTTGAGACTGGTAGAGCAGTACAGGGTTTTTGCTCTATCCAGGACTTTTACAATTTTGAAGACTTAAGAGAAGCTTACAAGTTTGAATGTTGATGAAGAACTCCTTTTTATGCTAAAATTCGGGCCTTATATACTAGTCTATCAACTATCTTTGTCTATTGCGTAGGGGTTGGAGAGGGTATTTTACAAATTTCTTATTGGTCCAAAGTCTCCACCGTCTCCTACTCCTTACTTTTCCAATTCGGAGGAAAATTTATCCTTATCGTCTGTCCCCACTCTTGGGCCTGAGCATCTCTCCCCGCCGCGTTCATCCCCGAGTTAGGGTTGCGTCGTGCGTCGGCGTAAGGAGGGATGCTCGTATTTAAGGCGCGATGGTGGTTACGTTATGGGGATGTAACACCAGCTAGGGCCTTACTGCAAAATATATTGAATTTCAATGGTCATTACGGTTGCAACACTTGCGAACTGCAAAGTAAAAAAAGCGTAAATATAGAGAAAGAAAAAAAAGATCCCGTATATATCCTTTCAGTGATAAATTTAAATTAAGAGTTGGTCTTGAAATGGAGAAACAAGCTCAGCAAGTCTTAGAAACAACATTAAAATCGGCTATTAAAGGAGTCAAAGGCTATTCTGTTTTATCGAGTTTACCTTTACTCGATCTCGCCACATGTGTATTACCAGAATACATGCATTCGGTACTTCTTGGCGTTGGTAGACAATTTTTTAATCTATGGCTTAATGTACGTGGTTCTTGGTGTATTAAAAAAGATTTCGAGGCGATTGATAATACTTTGCTAGCTATCAAACCTCCTCAGTCATTCAATCGACTACCAAGAAGTCTGAACCAGCTTCATTTTTATAAAGCTTCTGAATATTATAATCTAATGTTGTTTTATTCGTTGCCCGTTTTTGCAAAGCATTTGCGAGAGAAGTTTTTCCAACACTGGATACTTTTCGTGATCGCTCTAAACACATTACAACAAGACAAAATAAAAATAATGCCTGATCTCGAAAAAGCCGAAGAATTGCTAAAGATATTTGTCCAGAAAATTCCAGAGTTGTACAATGATACCGTCATGACATATAACGTTCACCAAATGTTGCATCTCGTCTTATGTGTTAAGCGGTGAAGCCCTCTGCACGTTACGTCAGCATTCCCGTTTGAAAATCAAAATGGTTATATTGCTAATCTTGTCCATGGCAATAAACACATAGGCCAGGAGATAACCAATAATTTAAACATTAATCAAGGTGTACAAATATTAAAATATCGCATTGAAAAAAATGCTTTATATTCATCGAAAACTTGGGAATTGTTAGGGAAAAAAGTGGCCATTGAAATTCGGGACGATGAACGTCAATTACTTGAAACTAATGGTTTCAACTACAAATATTTGGATATGCACGTACGAGTAAAAATAAATAACGAAGTTTTTACTTCTGTTAGGTGCAAAAAAATTAAGACCGATAGTTCAATAATAGAAATGACGAAGAACATCTCAAGCGTTCCCATATATGGAATAAACCGTCTTTTCTTTTCATTTGAAAATACTTTATATTTTATAATCCAACTTTTCGATGTAAAATACGTTGATATGTTTTGTCATGTAGAAAAAAAAGCTATTGTGACATATATAATACCGGTCGAAGAAAGCGATGACATTTTGTTAGTGAAATATGAAGAAAAAACTAATATTAATCAACTGATTAGAATTGGACATTATCTATGTAAAAAACCCAATAGTTGTAATCAAATTTGGTAAATATATTTACAAAATTTAGTAAATATATTTACCAAATTTGATTACAATATATTGATGCAATACATATATTGCATCAATAGATAATTTGTTAACTTTTAATAAACAATCTTATAATATCGGTATATTTATTTAACATATATTTTTACTTGCTTCCATATACGCGAATAAAACCAAAGAAAACTGTTTCTATATTCAACCATATATGAAGCCATATAAAAATATATACAATTATATGTATTTCAAAGGAAAATAAAAGTACTCATGTCAGTACAGTCATATACAATTTTATATACCGTAAATACAATTTTCACGTATATATATTGTGACGAGGCAGTACTCTCCTCGCAGATCGCGCTCGCTATTAATATTCTTGAGGAAAATAAGGAGGAAAGAAAAGCAGAGTCGCGACGCCTCGCTCCCGTGGAAATAAAAGAAATAGAAGGACACACTCTGTCGGCGAGGCTTCCTTTATTTACAGGGAGCGGTCGCCAACCGTCAGCAGCAACGACGAGAGAGAGCGACGCTGAGCGGAGAAAGAAGGAGCGAGAGGGATGGCTGTGCCGGCGACCGGGGAGCGATCGCCGCAAGACCCCCACCTTCGCCGGCAGAGGAACAAGGGAGCGAGGAGAACGTACGAGCCGGTGGACACCGAGAGAAGAATTAGAATAAGGCAGTTAGTGAAGATTTGGACTGAGAATGAGATAGTTAGTTAGAATTTGGAGACCGTGAGAGTTAGAGTTTGAACGCGTGAGAATAGAGCACGAGGAGCGATAGGAAGTAAAAAGAAGTATAGTAGATTGAGTGAGACAGTTAGAGTGTGTGAGAGCGAAAATTAGAAGGCGAGAACAGAAAGTAAAGAGTGAATGAGAGAAACTTGTGCGGTGAGAGTGAGCGTGAGAGAGAGAGAGTGCGATACGAGACACTGCGTGGATTGGCGATCGTGAGAGAGGGAGAGAGAGAGTTGGATACTGGAGTACCGCTGCGCAATGAGAACGGACAAGAGATCCGGCGAGGAATAAAGAAAAAGGTAGGCGCCCGTGGTGCACATTCTCTTATTAACCGTCCGGTTGTTCCGTGACCGCGCGCGGGCTGGTAGAGGGTGTCAGTTCCGCCCCCCCCCCTCTTCGCCTATAGTATTTGAAGGTTGCGCTTCTCGGCGTCTCCGGGAAGTAGCGGCGTCTCACTCGACGAAGTGATGTCATAGGATTACGCTTAGTTAATATTGTATAAAGAATTGAAAACAATAAACTGTCATTTGGATTATTCACTGTACTGATCGGTGCTCACCCGTTATTTCGTTCGAAATAGAGATAGTCATAAATTATCCTCCGAATCCCCCCCCATTCCCTGAGTCAGAACGGAAACGAAAACGGAACCCTTGGTATTTCGGGGTGAAGGAAATACCTGGCGCCCAAATGGCGAGAGTGTAAAAACGGGAAGAACAATAAAGGGGCGTCATTATAGATTTTCTGACTGGTAGCTCGCCACCTGTTTGAACGAAATTTTCAGATCGCGAGCTCGTCACAATTTTCTGCAACGTGGGGCCCAAACCCACGACCCTGAGATTAAGAGTCTCATGCTCTACCGACTGAGCTAGCCAGGCTAGCCAATTATATACAACACTATATTGAATTATATATAACTGTGTATAATGTTATGTCTAATTATATAAACACCCTATAAAAATATAGAATCTCCATATATGATTATATATAGAACTATGTACATTTTATTAAAATCAAATTTGATGAAAGTACATTTATATCGGATTATATATACGAATTATAGGGTTTAATAAAATTATATATAGACCTATATATAAATATATATCATTTTTATATAATTTTATCTAAGTATATATAATCATTTTTACTTGGGTATATATATATATATTTTTTCAGTGCATATATATGCACATTATATACATATTGTTGAATGGGTTTGTATGTATACCCAGATATCTTTTCCAAGAATCATATTATTTTCTGAACGGTTTTTATAAACAGCAATTTCATAACATACATGACCAAAGCTGCGAGATTAGTTCGCGCGACTCGATTGTTTTCGCTCCGTCTCATTCCCTCCGCGGGTCAGTACGGGGGAAACGCGGGCGGCTGGATATCGCTACGAGACCTCGGCGCTTGGCCTGTCTTGTCAAGTGTTATACTGGGGCTTTGTAGCATACGCGCGCCATGCCATCTAGCGGTAGGCGGCGGCGGCGGCGCTTAGCAAAATGTTACGAGCTCTGCACTACCGAAGCCGTCTGAAATTTCCGCTGACTTACACTGCCTCTTAAGACAACATTCAATTTACATCAACTGTTATGTAAACATGCATGTGAATGTAACAGAACCTTTACATAAACTCTTATCTAACCATTTACGTACTTGTAATATAACATTCCCATCAACCATTAAATAACTGTTCAAGTTAAGGTAATATTGCAGTTATATCAGCTGATAGGTAACAGCTAGGTTTACTATTATATTAAATTTCGAAAATGCAGTTATGTAACTGTTTTGCTACTTGATATATTACAGTTACATTGTACGATGAACCAGCAGCGTAACTGAAGTATAACAGTTACATAAAATGGTACATAACCAGTAATACTTATGAGTACGAAATAACAACTTACACGTAAATTGCATGTAATATTCAAGTAATATAACATGTTACTTTCGATAATGTTACCGTTACATTTGTGTTACATCGCAGTTGCATTGTACAACAAACAAGTAACATAACAAAAATGTAGCGGTTACATAAAATATTACATAACGAGTAATGCTCATAAGTGGCAAATAGCAACTTACATGTAAGTTGCACGTAGTATCCGGTTAACATAACTCGTTATTTTCGGTTACTTTGCCGTTACATTGCCGGTACAGAACTGCGTTTACTGGGTAAGCATAGCGCACGAAAAGGAGGAACTGGGAGCTCTCCACGTCGTTAGTTTCGGGTAATGCTGTGAAGAGATTCTTCTATCGATGTTATATGTCTATAAATATTTCGTTGCCCTATATATATATACACTACCGGCGGAAAGTTTCCGGACAAAAGTTGAAAACAGTGTCGGTACATTTTTTTATGCCATTTCGCTAATAGTTGGCCTAGGCCAATTTAACCATCGCCATTTTAAAGAGCAGGGTTTTCCCTTAATTTTGACTTTAAAAAAAAAAAATTACGATTTTGTTTACAAGTGGCACACAGTTTTGAAAACGACAATTTTCAGTCGTTTTTTTGTTCTTTTGCAAGTGGACCCCGTTTACAGTAAAAATTTTTCAACGAATTTCTTTCATAATGCTCATACAGGGGGAAGTCTAAGCTTCAAGTTCATTTTTTAGAAAATTGTCTACGATTTTTTTTTTCATAGATATGTCGTTTTTTTGAGAAAAAATAAACAATTTGAAAATTGCTCCATAGGACGAAAACAATGAGGTTTACAACAAAATCTCAAGATGGCAAAAAGTTGTATTACTTCTTGCTGAGTTTAGGAGAATTTTTTCAGAGACGCCACCCGCGTCTCCCCGTGCCGTACCGCGCCAAGGCTTTTGTTTCTTTGGCCACCAATCTCGCGAATTAATACAGGATATTTAAAAAAAGCCTTGGCGCGGTACGGCGCGGGGAGACGCGGGCGGCGATATAGCGGCGAGCGCGGGCCGTCAATGATTGATACATTGCTATGTCTCTGTGCCTAGTGCGGGGAGCGGGCGGCTCCAGCCAATGCCCGAGAAAAAAAATGACTGCGGAAAAATGCAATCAATAAAATTGACTGCTCTGAATGTGACAAATCCAAATGTAACGCCCTAATCTATGCTATATCTACGGCTAGATGGGGGTGGGCGGCTTCAACGCTTCTCGGCACGCTCTCATTGGACCAACTTTAAATATTTATATCTCCTAAATTATTAACGATATCCCTAATGTTTATTTGCAACTTTTGTTTGTAATGGCCTCATCTACCTCAGATTTCGCTATGCGTAACTTTATGCGATTCACGTTGTATATGTAGGTCCATAAGTGCATATGTAAAGGGATATGAATATATCTTGTGACGAGTTTCCATACCTTCTCGTCTCCAAGACCAGTATATCACGTCGTGCGAGGCGGATTAACGCCCCTCATCGTCATCGACACAGCAAATATACACGCAAAAATAAGCCGGCCGAAACATTGCTAAATAGCGACGAAATTCGCTCAACCTCCCGAGAGGCCTTCAATACGGCCGGCACCGATAAATATCGCGCTCGGACACGATCCTTCGTTGCGATCACGTGTCGCAAGACCGCGAGGACAATGGGTTCGGGAGCACTTGCTTCCTCGGGAAGCGTGCACGCACCCGTTGTCTGCTCTCTCTCTCTTACGCTCTCTTTCTTTCTTCCACGGTATGTCGTGCGTGGTGGGGGGAGCGGCCGTCACGCATCAATCATCGTCCACGAAATTTGACGTAGTTGGGGGAAAATCGGAAAGCCTTACGCGCCAAGTACCGAAAAGGCAGTATCAATTTCGTCGTGACCATAAGTGGTTGTCTCTGTGGCGCATTTTCTCTCATCCGTTCTTCCTCGTCCTCCGTGCATTTTTGTGCGACGCCAAAATAATAGTTTCGACATTGGATCGCCGCTTCGTTTTGGTGAGTTTGGATTAGTTTTGGTCGATTAAGTCGACGGGTTTTACCAAGCCGCTTTTGGCATTCCAGTAGTGCATCCGTGTACGTGGTGATGGAGTACGCCCGCGATTGCGTCGCGAGGTGTTACGCCGTCTTTTGTTTTACCGGTCGGCTGGTAGTTCTGCGGCCGCCTCCGCGAAGGTTGCCGCTAGCTGTCTAAGTGAGAACGCTCGACTATGTTCGGTGTCGATAACTTGTTTGTCTACGTCTGGCCCTGACCTCTTTGACCGTGGTACACCGCACCCGTTAGAGTGTTTAAGTCGTGTCGTTACCTTTCCCGCCTGTACGTGTTACTCTGGCACTCAATTCATGTGTTGTTTCCTTCCGTTGCGTCTTCGTTTCGCTACCTTTTAATATGGCTCGTCGCTACCTTTCAGCAATCCTGATCGCTACTTTTCGGTATATCTTGCCGCTACTGTGATGTCACGAGTTATTTATTAATTTATTTATTGTGATTGGGGCTGCCGACTTGGCTACGGAATGCGGTGGTTGAGAAGAAAAACGCGGTAGACACTTAATCGAAAAGCACAAGACTTTATTTTCAGTGTTACAACAGACAGCGCAACGTTGCTGTTTGGGTGATCAGAAAACTACTAACTGACTAGCCTAAGGAGAGGGTGGTTCTTATAACATTAACTCGTGGGAAAGTCGCAGTTTGGTAGGGAGAGAATTTGGGAGTTAGAACATTCTGGAGGCGGAAATGTCTTGGAAGATTCTAGAAATGGCAGATGTTTCGCGCTTGAGGCAGGTCAGGCCATAAAAATAGATGTTTTATGGCGGGATTGTGGAAATGGAAAAGATGTAGTTCTGGGTCCTTATTGGGAAACAGAGATTATTGGTATTTCGAAGGCAAGATGCCCCTGCGATAGCGAGGGTGCAGCTGCAGGAAGTCACGTAGGCAAAAAAGGAATGCAAGAGACGTGTGGGAAAGAGAAAAGCGATGAGAACCGCTGAAAGGTAGCGACGAGAATTATTAAAAGGTTTGAATGGTGGATGAAAGTTGACCATCGTGAAAATTGACGATGGTCAACTTTCATCCACCTTTCAACTACCTTCTGGTATATCTCGCCGCTACCTTTTAATACGTCTCGTCGCTACCTTTCAATATGTTTCGTCGCTGCTTTTCAGCGGTTCTCAACGCTACCTTTCTGTACATCTCGCCGCTACGTTTTGATACGTCCCGTCGCTACCTTTCAGCAATTCTCCTCGCGACCTTTCAATATATTTCGTCGCTACCTTTCGGTATATCTCGCCGCTACCTTTTAATACGTCTCGTCTCTACCTTTCAGAGCTTCTCATCGCTACCTTTCAATATATCTCGTCGCTACCTTTCCACGTTTCTCCCTGCTACCTCCGAGTATAGCGGCGCTATCTTTAGAGACCTCTTTGATACCTTTCGCTGGCTCGTGTCGCCCTCTATGGGGCTTGGCTTCTTAGCCCTCGCATCGAGGACAACGGCCGTGTCGGGCATTTCGCCGCCCGCAAATGCAGCGCCACCGAGCGCCGCCCTCTCCGCTTTTAACGAATTGTTATGAATCCATCAGCCAAGACTTTAATAAAGAAAGCTGAAAACCGTAGCTACTGTATTCGCCGTTGTCTTTACTGCCTTGGTCCTCATGCCCGCCCACGCCCCTCTACCCTTGCCGGCAGCAAGTCGGATTGTGCTAGCCGTTTTCGTGTGCCCGGGATTCCGCCGGACTCCGCAGCGCCTATCTAGCTTCTTTGCGGCGCATCCGGGGTAACAAAGCTAAACAAGCCGGTTTCCTGGTGGTACGCCTACCTGGCGCCCGTTTGCCCCGCAAGCGTCTGCCGATGGACCTCCTCGCGGGTCGACTTCGCGAGGTCCTCAGCCCTGAGGACGTTCGCGTGTCCAGGCCAATCAAAACGACGGATTTGCGCGTCGATGGCCTGGACGACGCGACGACGACGGAAGAGGTTGTGGCGGCGGTCGCCCGGAGCGGGGGATGTCCGCCTGAGGACGTGCGGGCAGGCGCCATTCGCACCGACGCCTCTGGGCTGGGCAGCGTGTGGCTCAAGTGCCCGGTGGCGGCGGCCAATAAAGTCGCCCAAGCAGGCCGCCTTCTGGTGGGGTGGGTCTCAGCAAGAGTTGTGTTGCTGCAGCCCAGGCCAATGCGGTGCTACCGTTGCCTGAACGTGGGCCACGTTAAGGCACGGTGCACCGCGGACGTTGACCGCAGCGAGCTCTGCTTCCGCTGCGGTCGAAGTGGCCACAAGGCGGCCGCGTGCTCCGCGACGCCGAAATGCAGTCTCTGCACGGCTGCAGGAAAGCCCGCGGAGCACAGGGCAGGCGGAAATGCCTGCAAGGCGCCTGCCCCCAAGAAGGGCAGGAAGACGAGAGCGACTGAGGCTGCCGGGGGCCCTTTACACCCCCCACAGCCTAGCTGCTCTCCGGCCGACTCCCGGCCTAGGAAGGATGCCGAGGAAATGGATTGTGCATAATGGCACAACTCCATTTCCTCCAGGGCAACATCAACCACTGCGCCAGGGCTCAGGATCTCCTGCTCCAGAGCATGGCGGAGTGGTTGATTGACGTGGCCGTGGTCGCCGAGCCTTACGACGTCCCCCCCAGACAGGACTGGGTGGGCGATCTCGATGACTCGGTGGCCATTATCGGCGGGGCTCTAGCCAACCCGTCCCGAGGACACGGCTGGTCAGCCGCCCTTGTGGACGGCATCGCCATTGTTGGGGTGTATTTCTCCCCCAACAAGAGCCTCGCCGACTTCGAGGATTACCTTGTCGAGTTGGGAGCCGTCGTGAACCGGCTTCACCCTCACCCTGTTTTAGTGCTCGGGGATTTCAACGCCAAGTCTGCAGCGTGGGGATCTCCGATCACGGATAATAGGGGTGAGTTCTTGGTGGAGTGGTCGGTTGCGCTCGGTTTGACCGTCCTCAATCGGGGTTCGGAGTGGACGTGCGTGCGGTGGCAGGGTAGTTCGATAGTGGACATCACGTTCGCTTCCCCTGCCATCGCTAGGCGAGTGCACGATTGGCGTGTCGTAGTGGAGGCGGAGACGTTGTCGGATCATCGCTACATCCGGTTCAGCGTCTCCGCCCAGACCGCTGGCGACCGCCGCCCTTCAGCCCTGCAAAGGGGCGGTCCGCGCTGGGCGCGAACGCGGCTCGACGGGGAATCGCTCGAGGAGGCTGCGATCTTCCAGGCCTGGATCCGGGAGTCGGCATCGTTCGGTCCCGTCGACGTCGAGGAGGAGGCGCAATGGTTTCGCAGGGCGATGACGGACATCAGTGATGCGTGCATGCCCCGCGTCACTAAAGTCCCCAGAAGGCGCCGGGTGTGCTGGTGGTCTGCCGAGATCACGCGGCTGCGCGTATCGTGCGTGGCGGCGAGACGCCAGTACACCCGTTACCGACGTAGAGCTCGACGGGTACCGGACGAAGAAGCCGCGCTGTATGAGGTGTACGGCGCGGCGAAGGAGGCTCTGAAGCTGGCCATCGGCGAGGCGAAAATTCGGAGCTGGGAAGAGTTCTTGGGGACTCTCGATAGGGATCCGTGGGGGCGCCCGTACCGCTGGGCTCGAGGGAAACTCGCCCAACGGGGGCCCCCGATTACCGAGAGTCTCCAACCTGAGTTGCTGCAGGAAGTGGTCGCAGCACTCTTCCCGGCACGTGGCGAACATGCGCCACGGCCGATGGCATTGGCCACAGCTTCGGAGCCTATAGAGGACGCCAGCGTCCCGGAGGTGACAGAAGCAGAGCTGAGGGCGGCCGTGTTGCGGCTCCGGGCGAAGAACACCGCTCCGGGGCCCGATGGAATACACGGCTGCGTGCTGGCCTCAGCCCTCAAAGAGCTGGAGCCCCAGCTGAGAGGACTCTACTCTGCGTGCCTGGAGCAGGGCCGGTTTCCCGCACAGTGGAAGACCGGCCAGCTGGTGCTGCTCCGGAAGGAGGGGCGCCCTGCGGACTCCCCGTCCGCGTACCGGCCCATAGTGCTGTTGGACGAGGCGGGCAAACTGCTTGAACGCATCGTGGCTGCCCGCCTTGTCAGGCACTTGAGCAGCGAGGGGCCGGACCTGGCCGACTGCCAGTTTGGCTTTCGGCAGGGGCGCTCCACCGTGGCGGCAATTTCGAGAGTTAGAGTCCTGGCGGAGGAAGCAGTCTCCGATGGCGGGGTGATGTTGGCAGTGTCGTTGGACATTTCCAACGCCTTCAACACCCTGCCCTGGAGCTGCATATGGGAGGCATTGCGATACCATCGGGTGCCTTCCTATCTCCGCCGCCTCGTTGGGGACTACCTGGCGGAGAGGTCTGTCACCTATTTGGGACGCGACGGCGAACACCAGCACTCCATGTCGTGCGGTGTTCCGCAGGGATCGGTTCTGGGCCCGCTACTGTGGAACATCGGGTACGACTGGGTGCTGAGGGGCGAGCTTCTCCCGGGGGTGGGCCTGTCGTGTTACGCGGATGACACGCTGGTCACTGCCCGGGGAAGAACGCACAGGGATGCAGCGTTGTTGGCGACGGCTGCGGTGTCACAGGTGGTGAACCGCATACGTCGTCTGGGACTGGACGTGGCGCTCAGCAAGACGGAGGCCATGGTTTTCCACGGCCCCCGGAAGGTGCCGCCGCCCGACCTGCACATTGTGGTCGGGGGGGGGGGCGGATTGATGTCGGGACCACCCTGAAATACTTGGGGTTGGTGCTCGACAGCCGATGGGACTTCGGCCCCCACTTCGTGCGGCTGGTGTCCAAATTGCTGGGCGCGGCAGGAGCCCTATCAGCGCTGCTCCCCAATCTTAGGGGCCCGAGCACCGTCTGCAGACGGTTGTTCGTGGGAATCGTGCGATCGATGGCCCTGTATGGGGCCCCGATCTGGGCGGCTGACCTGACGGCCGGAACCATTGCAGTTCTGCGTAGACCGCAGAGGGTGATGGCCGTCAGAGTCATAAGGGGGTATCGCACGATATCCTACGAGGCGGCTTGTGTACTGGCCGGATCCCCGCCCTGGGACCAGGAGGCAAAAGTACTCGCGTCACTGTACCAGTGGCGCGAGGAAGCGCGCGCTCGCGACGTGCGACTGGCGCCACAGCAGATGGCTGTGCGCCGGTCGGAGCTCCGCGAGGTCCTGGTGGCGGAATGGCGGGAAAGGCTTCAACGCCCTACCGCCGGCCTCATGTCCATCGAGGCGATCCGACCAGTGCTCGACCGCTGGCTCGGGCGAGGGCACGGCTCCTTAACGTATAGGGCGACGCAGGTTCTGACCGGGCATGGTAGCTTTGGGAAGTTCCTGTGTCGTATCCGGAAGGAGCCGGACGCTCGGTGTCACCACTGCGTCGACTGTCGGGAGGATACGGCGCGGCACACGCTGGCAGAGTGTGCCGCTTGGGAGGGGCCGCGCCGTGCCCTCGAGTCTGTTGTAGGCAGTGATCTCTCGCTGCCGGCCGTCGTCAGAAGTATGGTCGACAGCGAAGAGTCCTGGGACGCAGTGGTGTCCTTCTGCGAGGAGGTGATGTTGCAGAAGGAGGCTGCGGGACGGGAAAGAGAGCGTTCGGGCTCGAATCCCGCCCGCGGCGGACGCACCGGGCGTAGGAGGAGGGCGTATGCTGCCCTCTTCCTGCCCCCCTAAGATGGGTCCGGGGGCGTCAGACATGGGGTCGTCTGCCGCCCGTAAAGGTACCGGACCCGAGATGGTGGCGCGAGGTGTTCCCGCGCGCCTCTCATTATGACGTCGAGGGGGGAGTTTCTAACACCTCACTCCCCCCTCTGACAGGTCGGGGCCCGCAGGGGCGGGCCGGCACCAGTCGGGGAACATGGCGGTCGCATAGGCTGTCCCCGCCATCCCCGGCGCAGGTGTGAGTCGGAACACCGGGGGGTTTTTAGTCGGTAGGAGTCCGACAGACCCCTTCGCTCACCCCAGAGCGAAGGACATCCATGCAGGATTTTCCCTCCGTCAAAAAAAAAAAAAAAAAAAAAAGCGTCTGCCGATAGCCGTCGCCCACCTAGCCGTGTAATCTGGTCGACGCGCGCCTCGCTAGCGCCCACGGAGCTTCGGATGGCGGGGTCTCCCGGATAGGTAACCAAATCACGTTACAATCTATACCGAGCACGATGCGAGGTGGGGATAGAGTTTTGCGATCGCGTTATTACAATTAGAGATCGATAGCAGTTGTAACACGAGCATAGTACGGACAGCTCCTCAAGATATCAAGCAGCTGTCTCCTTCGCAACAGCATCAGAGAAAATTTTTATAAGTATAAGACAACAAAATTTTACATCCGTCACCTCGTACCGGAGAATCGCACATCAATTAGACCGAAGGAAGAGCGAAAGATAAGAAATAAATTCACTCGGAAACCGCCGACAATGCGTTCATCATATTATTTCTCATATCATATTGATTGTTCCTATACGAAAATACACGAAATTGTTCTCAACTGTCTCTTATCCTCTTGGAACCTATTTTATTAAATTTTCTTTTTCACATGATATGCCTGTGCACGTACATTGCGGGATTTCCCCCATAGTTGTATTAATTATTCTAATTATAGTAATTATCTATATCCTCCAAGAATTCACTGGTCTGGTAACAAGCAAACTCGAACTGCACTGACCCATTTAATAAACTTATTAAATTACAATAATATAAAACATGGAAGTTAAGGTTCAAAATTTTTTATTTGAATATCAATAAAATAATAAATATCACAATGCTAAGCAAGAGTTATAAGCATGAGTCACAAAATATCGAATTCGCATGGCTTTCGACACTTTCTCATCCACCACAATGAGTCCGCCATCTTGGATTTGGGAATTTAGGGATTTGTACTTCATATTCGTCATCAGCCAGCCCAAAAGTCGTCAAATAACAAGGTTAGCCCCGAATAATCGAAATTTGATCGTTTTTTACCATTTTCCATCCGCCATATCGAACGGCCATGTTGAATTTAAGAATTGTGGAATTGCAATTTCATATTCGTGATCAGCGACCTTAAAACCTGCCATGTAAACAATTTTGTGCATATTGGATCCGCCATTTTCAATTTTTTTAATCTGACGTGAAATTCCTATTCAGCAAACTCAAAAACCCACATATTTAAAATTTTGTGCAGATTCGACTAATTTTTTAATTTTTCGCCGCCATCTTTAATTATTTAAATCTTGTTAGAGAAAAATAAGGTTTATCGCGCTGACTGTACCGCGGAGTTTTTTTTTAAGCCAAGTGTGCTGGCGCGAATAGGCAGCGTAAGAGCGCTCACGAGATCTCGCGAAAATCGGAGTCCGGTCATCTCGTGTGTGTTCGTTCTTCCCCGTGTACGCACAGTTAGGCGTTAAGCTAGAACCTTAGTCTCATCTTGTCTCCACGCCGGAGCGAACGTTCTTTGTATACAATAAAACTTCTTACACAAAATATCACATTGACTTAACGTGACTAACCCTGAATCCACAGTTGACTCCTCGAAAGAAACAAACACTTCAATAAATCAGATGTGAGATTCATGTTCAGCGACCTCAAAACCCCTTATATACCAAGGTTTCATCATGATTCGATGGAACAAAAAATGTGTGACTCAAAGGGTTATATAGTCGACGATCTCGTCTTCCGGTACGGTGACACGATTAGCCAGTATGGATTGGTCATAATAGTAGTCATTAAATGGTTCTCCATTTTTCCATTGACGATTCTCAAACTGACGACGAAGCGCTACTTTGTTGGGACGCTAGTCGATTTTCATACGCATTTCCGCCATTAATTCTCCGAAATCCATTTTAATATGCTCTGGTTTCGAATAAAACCAGTCGAGAGCGGTTCCTTTCAGCGCCGATCCTGCCAATATCCGGGTCGAGTTGCCGTCCAAATCTAAGTATTTTTCAGTAATGTTACTAGGTGCGCAACTAACAATAAGTTTCCCGGTATATTAATCAATAAAAAATCGAAAATTTGAAGACAAATACAAAAAATCGTTTGTTCGAAGTATTGTTCTTCGCCGTTCACACATTTTTCCCATCGCTCGGGCAATACATAAATTCCGTGACGACAACTAATTTTGAACTGCTTCATAACTGGCTAACAAGTAACACTACCCAAGTGTCACTCACCGATTGGAATGAAATTTCGCACATCAATAAAACATTAAAAAATATTCAACCCGTGTTTTTTCTTTTTTCTTAAATGAGTATTCTAAGGGTGTAAACCATCCAATAAGGGGGGTGAAAATCCAAAAAATCATTGAGAAAGTTGTATAAAGAATTATCAGAAATTCTTTTGAGGTAAAAGTTTCTATTCCTCTCGGCAAAGTATTGAAAAAGTTTCAACCCCGTAACAGATGCGGAACACCTCTAAATTGGGGATTGAAAATGGAGAAAGACGAAAAAAAAATTATATAAATCGTGAACATGCAATTTCCGAAAATGTTTTCTTGCTTAATACGTCTAGCTTTCATTGCGTCTAATAATTAAAAAAAAATCAACCCCTACGAGGCTCAAAACACCCCAAAATAAGGGGTCGATAGTGTCAAATAACGAAAAAAAATCTATAAAACGCAAATATGCGCTACTTATAAAATTTATTCTGCTGAATACGTAGCTTTTATCGCGACTAGTAACTAAAAAATAAATTAACCCCCTACGAGGTACATAACATCCCTAATAGTCCAGGACTTTTAGACTTTTGCAATGCAAAAAATCTTACTGCGGGTTTTTTGATTGGATTATGTCAGGGGGTGTCTCCTAAATATAAATCCAAGTTTGTGTCGTCTGAAACCTTGTGCGTTAGCCGCCATCTTGGAAAACGCCTTTTTGCAAATATCTCGGAAACGGCAAGTTTTATGTTAAAGATCGTAAAGATCTTTTTTATAGATAATACAATTTCCCATTTTTTTTATTTCAAACTTTGTTTTCTGCTGTTAATATTTCTCGAGATATAGCCGATTAAACAACAATTTTTCGTTTTTGTAAAATATCTCGATCATTTTTGGAAATACGGTAAAAAATGAGGTAATCAGATTTACAGAGCATAAATTTTTCTACAATTTTTGTATGTTCTGATTACCACATTTTGTACCGTATTTCTAAAAACGATCGAAATATTTTTCATAATCAAAAAATTTTTTTTTTAATCGACTATATCTCGAGAAATATTAGTAGTAAAAAAAAGTTTCAAATAAAAAAGATAGGAAATTGTATTATCTATAAAAAAAAGTCTTTACGATTTTTAACGTAAAACTCGCCGTTTCCGAGATATTTGCAAAAAGACGTTTTCCAAGATGGCGGCTAACGGACAAGGTTTCAGACGACACAAACTTGGATTTATATTTAGGAGACACCCGCTGACATAATCCAATCAAAAAATCGCGCAGTAGGATTTTTTGCATTGCAAAAGTCTAAAAGTCCTGGACTATTAGGAATGTTATGTGCCTCGTAGGGGGCTGATTTATATTTTAGTCATTAGTCGCGACAAAAGCTACGTATTCAGCAGAATAAATTTTATAAGTATCGCATATTTGCGTTTTATAGATTTTTTTTTCGTTATTTGACACTATCGACCTCTTATTTTGGGGTGTTTTGAGCCTCGTAAGGGTTGATTTTTTTTTATTATTAGAGGCAATGAAAGCTAGACGTATTAAGCAAGAAAACATTTTCGGAAATTGCATGTTCACGATTTATATAATTTTTTTTTTCGTCTTTCTCCATTTTCAACCCCCAATTTAGAAGTGTTCCGCACCTGTTACGAGGTTGAAACTTTGTCAATACTTTGCGGAGAGGAATAGAAACTTTTACCTCAAAAGAATTTCTGATAATTCTTTATACAACTTTCTCAATGATTTTCTGGATTTTCACCCCCCTTATTGGATGGTTTGCACCCTTAGAATACTCATTTAGGAAAAAAGAAAAAACACGGGTTGAATATTTTTTTATGTTTTATTGATGTGCGAAATTTCATTCCAATCGGTGAGTGACACTTGGGTAGTGTTATTTGTAAGTGCTGCCCATCAAAGCCATGTGCTATCGACCGGAACAGGTCGTAGTTCGAAGGGGTCAGGTCCAGTCAATACGGCGGATGCGGTAGCAGATCCCATTTAAGCGTTTTGATGGTCTCCTGGAACATGGAACTGCGATGGCACGGAGCGTTCTCCTACTGCAATATCACACGCTCGTGTCTTGTATCCCATTCTGGCCGCTTTTCGAGCAAAGTGTGGTTTAAATTAATCAGCTGTTGTCGGTAGCGATGCCCATTGACAGTTTCGCCACGCTTTAGCAGCTCGTGGAACCTATTTTCTTTCCGATACCACCAAACTCGGAGCATGATTAACAAAATGACTGTTTACTATGGACTGGGTATTCGCCATAATTGTGTTCAATTGAGAAGATCAAAAATGCCATATGGACAACTTATCATCACTACAGTTCAACCGACGAGAACCCACAGCACGAGAAATGCCAGAGCGTCGAAGACCTGGTGCGAATGGTAGGAAGCTGAAGCTGCAGAAGCTCTAGAATCATTCAAACAGAGCTACACAGCCCTTCCTGTTGACGTTCTGAAAGCGATTAAGCCCATTTATAAAGATTTGAGCAAAAACGCATTTTGACAGCTATGTCTTGGGGGTTCCCGCAATATAATAATGAGAATGTCAATCAGGATATTTGGAAAATCTCTCCAAAGGTAGTCAGTGGCACCTCTACAATTATTCAAGTTGCAGCTAATGGAGCTGCATGTACTTTCAATAAAGGTTCTTTTGCTTTATTGGGCTTTGGCTATTGGCTAAGGTCTCACGAATGGGCACGACAAGTTGCGAATTAGTAGAGCAGAGGAGGAAGCGATGTGCGGCAGTAACGAAGAAAGAATTTTACGTAGACAGATGCTAAAATATCGTCTAGATCAAGTTTAAAGCGTTTTCCTCAAACTTGTCATTTTTGGAGTCCGCGTACGCCATAACTCAAAGTCTACAGGCCCAATCGTTTTAAAATTTTGCACAGTACTTTTTCACATAATTCACCAGGTATTGTCGAGAGCTTTCTTTATAATTATTCATTTTACAACAACAAATTGGCTGATTTTTGTTAGCGTAAATCGACATTTTTGCTTCCAAATGCTACGAAAAATTGAAAATTCGAAAAGAAAAATCCTCCCGTGGTTACCTCGAGGAGCGTTTCCTTCAACAAATGCATTTTTATTTTTTTGATTCCATTGATTCTGTTGTGAGTTATGACGTATACCGCAAAACAACTTTTTTCTCCGGTGCCTCCGGGAAAATGGAAATTTAGGAAGATATTCTTCAAATATTGCATTATTATATCGAAATTGACTGAATAAACTTACACTATCTGCATCGCCAGAAAAAATATCTTAAAAATGCCTTTTTCACTGAGACCGGTGTACGTTTCGTTCCTTTTACACCACACCTGCCGCGGCCGTGGTCCATCGGCTGGCAGGGCTCTTTTAACAATTTTCAAATGCCACTACTTTATTGGGCGCCAACTAGTATAAATACTAACAAACTTGTCGGCTAGCGAGAGCAAGAGAAATGGGGCCAGTTGGTGGGACCAAGATTTAGGAGAGTCAAAGAAATATCAAGGATCATGTGCCGTAGAACAAAAGTATAATGTGATGATGGTCAATTTTCATCCACCTTTTTTTTCTCTTTCCCACCCGTCTCTCGCATTCCCTTTTTGCCTACGTGACTTCCTGCAGCTACACCCTCGCTATCGCAGGGGCATCTGGCCTTCGAAATACAAATAATCTCTGTTTCCCGGTAAGGACCCAAAACTACATCTTTTCCATTTTCCACGATCCCGCCATAAAACATCTATCTTTATGGCCTGACCCGCCTCAAGCCCGAAACAGCTGCCATTCCTAGAATCTTCCAAGGCATTTCCGCTTCCAGAATGTTCTAACTCCCAAATTCTCTCCCTACCAAACCGTGACTTTCCCACGAGTCAATGCTATAAAAACCACCCTCTCTTTAGGCTAGTTAGTTAGTAGTTTTCCGATCATCCAAGCAGCAACGTTGCGCTGTCCATTGTAACACTGAAAATAAAGTCTTGTGCTTCTCGATTAAGTGTCTACCGCGTTTTACTTCTCAACCACCGCGTTCCGTAGCCGAGTCGGCAGCCCCAATTACAATAAATAAATTAATAAATAACTCGCGACATCACATTGGTGCTAAGTGTGGGGTGTGCCAACTCTAAGTGCCAGGAACTTTGAGACGTTCAACAACACTCAGAAGTTGCACGAGACAAAAATACAACGCTGGATCATCAGGGAAAATCGGTGAGTAAAAACAACTCATTTACTCAGTACCGCGACCCATTACCGTCAATCGCGACCGATTCCGAAAGTGACTGAACAATTACTAACTCGAACTCTATCGCGAATTTCGGCGAAACAAATAACAATAAAATGGACCTACAAAACGAACGCGTAAGCTTCAACCAGTGCGAAGAACGCGACAGTGAAATATCACAGCAAGATATGGAGGAAATAACGCCCATAGAAGCAATAGACCTTATTAAAGAATTCGACGGAAAAAATATTGGTGTCGAGGCGTTCATCAGTTCCATTGAGGACACGAGGCCACAAGTCACGCGTCAAGATTATCTCCGTCGCCTAATTATCGCGAAAAGAATTATCGGTGACGCCGCGCGCGAACTTCAAGAATACGACGTCACGACATACGACAATTTCTACGAGGCCCTTCGGATTCTATTTGGCAATATGCAACCAGTGAGCGTATTCCGCGATAAACGTTCTCGTATATTTCAAGGAAAAATCGAAACTGTGTCAAAATTCACAAACAGATTTCTGGAAATCCAAAACCAAGTGTTGGCGGTGCTCGCAAACTCCACAACTGATAATCAAAAACGCAAATTCATTATTGAGTATGAAAGAGAGCAAGGACTCGAGCAGTACTTGTTAGGACTCCGGAAAGAAATATCCACCGAAGTGCGGGCGCAGCGACCGACGAATATCCGGGAAGCAATAGCCAAAGCGCAAGCCTCAGAGGCTTATGACATAACGAGGGAGATGATGACGAGAAATCTCAGTGTCTCCGAAAAAAACGTAACAGCTGTCCCTCGACGCAGCACGCCGCCAGCCCCTCAACTACCTGCGGACCCGCTTACGATCCAACGATCACCAGTGCAGTGTCGCTACTGTAACCGCATGGGTCACATAGAGAAGGACTGCCACACAAAAAGAAGAGACACAGGACAACATGCTAACGCAGGCCTGCCCAGAGTCAACACCATCGGATCGGACAAACGAGTGGTCAGATTACCGATGCGAGGAATCTGCGGAGCCGGAAGATTTCTATTAGATACAGGTTCCGCTATCAATTTATTAAAAAAGGGCATGCTAACGAAGGGAGCGCTGTTCAATAAAAACGTTCGTTCTAAGTTCACGATGGGAAATGAAGAACACGAGTCGCTATTCATCACACAACATGAATTCGAAGGCCGAAAACAGATCTTTCATGTGATACCGGACGATTTCCCTCTTGCGGAAGACGGGCTCATCGGTATCCCATTTATGAAGCAATACCAAACACTCATTGGTATTGGGCCAGAAGAATTCCTCGAACTAGGTGGTCAGCGATACGCCTTCGATAATAATGAAGTAACGATTCCACCCAGATCGGTCTGTTGGATTCACACGTTAACAAATATTAAAAATGGGCCAGCTATCACAGCTGAGGAAAATTCAGAATCGGTAGTACCTTGCGTTTTCGAAGCCAAGGACTATCAAGCCCGAGTGCCCGTAATAAACGACTCGGAAGAACCCAAGCGGGTTGTAATAAATCTGCTACGTGGGATAGCTCTGGACGAGGTCACCCCTCCACCGTCGGAGGCGCGCCAAGACGCACCGTCGGACGTTGCAAGAAACTATCACATCCAAAGCCAGAACACAGCTGACCGTCTCCAAAAATTACGGGAAAATGTGCGGCTAGAACACGTGCCACCTGAACAATCGGAGCAGGTATGGGACATCGTCTCCTCCTTCATCGACGTGTTCGCCCTACCTGGAGACCCTTTACCGGGCACAAAGGCGGTTAAACACCGCATAATCACAAGTGACGATCTGCCGATCAACGTTAAACAGTACAGGTACCCACCAGTACACAAAGAAGAAATTGATCGTCAGGTAAACGACATGCTGCAACAAGAACTCATCGAGCCCAGCGACTCGCCGTACAACGCTCCGCTGTGGATCGTGCCCAAGAAATCGGATGCATCGGGAAAGAAGAAATGGAGGATCGTCATCGACTTTCGTAAACTTAACGAGAAGACTGTCCATGACGCATATCCTCTTCCGTGCATAGATGAAATATTAGATCAACTGGGACGCGCCAAATATTTCTCCGCTTTCGATCTCGCCTCCGGTTTCCATCAAATCGCCATGGACGAACGAGATAAACAAAAAACGGCGTTTTCTACACCATCGGGGCACTATCATTACAACAGAATGCCATTTGGCCTGAAGAATGCACCGGCAACCTTCCAGAGGATGATGAACAACGCTTTGCGAGGTCTCATCGGCAACGCATGCTTCGTATACCTCGATGACATAATTATTTATGGCAACACGCTCGAAGAACACAATAAAAAAATGATTGACGTTTTTAAATAATTACGTGCAGCAGATCTGAAACTTCAGCCAGATAAATGCGAATTTCTCCGCCCCGAATTAGAATTCCTGGGTCACGTAATATCTGAAAACGGTGTTCAACCAAACCCAGCAAAAATTAAAGCAGTACAAGAATTTCCTCGACCAAACGATCCCAAAGCGATCAAACGTTTCTTGGGACTCGCCGGGTACTACAGGAAGTTCATAAAAGACTTTAGTAAAGTAGCGAAGCCACTAACAGAGCTTCTAAAGACAACGGTCGCGTGGGACTGGACGGAAAAGCAGGAGCAAGCTTTTAACGTATTACGCACAGCACTCACGACTTCCCCTGTGCTACAATATCCTGACTTTTCAAAACCATTTGTATTGACCACCGACGCCAGTAATTTTGCCATCGGCGCCGTGCTATCGCAAGGGACGATCGGTAAGGACCGACCCGTAGCCTACGCATCTAGAACACTCAACAAAGCGGAGCAACGGTATTCGACAACAGAAAAAGAGATGCTTGCCATTACGTGGGCAACAAAACATTTCCGTCAATATGTGTACGGAAAACATTTCCAAATCGTGACCGACCATAAACCACTCATCTGGATACTGAAAGCGACGGATCCTCCTACAAATAGTCGGCTAATGAGACTCAGGTTAAAGCTTGAAGAGTACGAGTACGAGCCTATTTACAAAAAAGGTTCGCTCAACACCAACGCCGACGCTCTCTCTCGAATCCATGCTGTGACTACCCGACGACAGCAAGGGATGTTACAAGAGGAAGCCGCCACCGTAGAAGATACCAGTAACGATGTTGGCGAAGCAGCACAAGCACCACGGGATGAAATTGTTGAGGAAGAGCCACCACACTACATGAATTTCGAATTGTGCGAAAACATCCCAGCAGTTGCGGAAATAAGTGAGGATATCCCACCGAAGGATACCCCGGCACTCAAAATTACGGATTCACCGAGCGACGATTCAGATTGTCTGTACATCAATTTCGACGAAGACGAGATTGACTGGTACAACCGGATCGGCACCGCTCTTATGAAATTAAATAAACCAACGAAAATCTATTTGGGCTGTGAACATTTGTGCGCTCACCCGGGCACGAAACATCGAGTCAAACAGATAATAAATTTCGTCTGGTCATCAAAAAACGAGCGATTCCCATTGTACCTGTACGACAGAGAATTGTACGAACCAGGTACCGAGGAGGACAGGCTACGCATCCTAAAAGAACACCACGGTACTAAGGCAACGGGACACTTCGGGATAGCGAAGACCCTCGACCGCATCAAGGCTGTTGCTACCTGGCCAAACATGCAAAAGGACATCGAGGATTTCATCCGAAAATGCGATACTTGCCAGAGGACTAAGCTAGTTCGCATACGCCCACAAGCAGAGGCGATAATTACCGACACACCGGAGCGACCAAACGATAAAATTGCTTTAGATCTCGTAGGACCTATCCCGGAATCTGACGACGGATACAAATATATCCTCTCAGTACAGGATCAGCTGACAAAATACATCACTCTCATTCCGCTTAAGACGCAGGATGCCAAAGCAACAATCGACGCGCTCATACAGGACTTCATTTACATTCATGGAGCACCGAAGAAGATTCTCACCGACGGTGGACAAAATTTTATAAGCCAAACTTTTAAACACATGGAGAAACTTTTCAAGATTTCTCACATGACCACAACCACCTTCCACCCGCAGAGCAACGGAAGCCTAGAGAGAGCTCACGGACCGATAAAAGAGCAATTAAAATCTCTTATCCATGATCACCGTGAAGACTGGGACAAGAAATTAAAATTTGTCTCCTTGGCATACAATACCGCGAAACAAGAAGGGATCGGAATGACACCTTTCGAAATGCAGTTCGGACGAAAGCCAAACATCCCGAGCAGCATTCCAATTCATCGTACTAATACGACCATCGATGAATACTTCGAAGGACTTCGAGCAGACCACGACCGAATCCTGAAGAAAGGGCGTGACCATCTCATTGCAGCAACAGAACGCTACAAGTCAACGCAGGATTCTAAGATTCATCGACCTGCGCCGATCTTCAATGTGGGTGACGAAGTTCTTGTCGCTCAAGAAAGAGATAAATCCCCACTCGCGCCTAAGTGGGAAGGACCAGCGATAATACTCGACCGAACATCCGAAGTCAATTACGAAATTCTCCTTCGAAACAGAAAGAAACTCATTCATGTAAATAAGTTAAAACCTTATTACAAGAATTAACAGCTCGTTTGTTTAGATTATGCCGACATCTCTGCTCCTCCTGATAACTTCAGCCGCAGCGACCAGAACCTTCATACCTTTTCAAGTGGAACCAGTAGCAGAAGCCATCTACCTGAAACATTTGGGCACCGTGGTGATGTTTCACAAGACCGGGACTGTCATGAAGCATGTAGACCTCACGGAAATCAACGTTCAGATAGAAAAAACTTTTATCTATTGCCAAAAGAAAAACTGCTCATTGTTTGTAATAACATGCAAAACTGGAAGAAATGTTTAGAATCGATAACAATAGAAATTGTCTCGGTCAAACAGACCACATTGTCATTAGATCCTGAATGGAAAAAATTGCACAGACGAACCAAAACATTACTGGTTAGAATTACGGGTTAGAATACTTCGGATATGCGTGTATCTGTGTGGTCACCTTGTTAATAGCCTGTAGAATAGGACTATGTGCTTGCCTAGGTAAGCTGTGAAGCAGACTTCTTTCTTGTACCTTCTCACCCTGTATCAATGTTTGTAATAATTGTTTTCATAACGATAACACCGATAATGCCAATTACGCTGTACAGTATCCACAAGAAGAACTACTCGCCTTGGCCGAGATAAGCCACCCTCGAGACGCACACCGAATTTCACCTTCTGTAAGACGTACCAGTAGAAGTAATGTCAGATACATTAAGGCCTAGAAAATCCATTTAACTTTGTAAGGATTTTCTAAATTAAGGGGGGAAGTGTGATGATGGTCAATTTTCATCCACCTTTTTTTTCTCTTTCCCACGCGTCTCTCGCATTCCCTTTTTGCCTACGTGACTTCCTGCAGCTACACCCTCGCTATCGCAGGGGCATCTGGCCTTCGAAATACAAATAATCTCTGTTTCCCGGTAAGGACCCAAAACTACATCTTTTCCATTTTCCACGATCCCGCCATAAAACATCTATCTTTATGGCCTGACCCGCCTCAAGCCCGAAACAGCTGCCATTCCTAGAATCTTCCAAGGCATTTCCGCTTCCAGAATGTTCTAACTCCCAAATTCTCTCCCTACCAAACCGTGACTTTCCCACGAGTCAATGCTATAAAAACCACCCTCTCCTTAGGCTAGTTAGTTAGTAGTTTTCCGATCATCCAAGCAGCAACGTTACGCTGTTCATTGTAGCACTGAAAATAAAGTCTTGTGCTTCTCGATTAAGTGTCTACCGCGTTTTACTTCTCAACCACCGCGTTCCGTAGCCGAGTCGGCAGCCCCAATTACAATAAATAAATTAATAAATAACTCGCGACATCACAATAACAATAGACTTACGTTTGTGTTGACAATTAATAAACGATTTCTTTTATTTCGTCCTTCAAGTGGTTCTTTTATAACAGCTTTCCTTTTAAAGATAATTCGACGAAATGCAGGCCTTGGGGTAGCCGGATCCGCTTTTGACAAAATTCCCCATTCAACGCACTCTCACACACACGCCAAATATAACAATTATAATTTTAATTAAATAACAATTTCTGTACGGATTACAAGATATCGAGTTTTGCAGATCAAGATACTTTTCGTTAGGTCAAGCGTCGGGCGTAGCCTGCTGGCGAAGATTTCGGCGAATAGCTCATATCGAAATTATGAGAGTGGGGCAAGGACCCGAGTGGGGCGACTTCTCTCATCGTATTTGACAAAAGATGTTTACTCAAATGCGACGTACTTGCTTTAATTGTCGTGACTTACGGCATTTGAATATCGTCGATATAGTTTACTCAAACGAACGAGTCGAGGACGATATTTTCCTGTCTCATTCCCCACCGCCAGACCTTGACATCGTGAGCGAGATCCTTTTACCACCTTGAAAATATTAGGACCTGCAACTTTTATTCTACAGATACAATGATCCTTGTTATTGAACAAATTACCTTGACTCTGTATTTAGGGTTTTACTGACGACAAAGAACATAGGAACATATAACACAGAATATATGTACATTTTACGAAAAGTTCGGAGTTGATGATTGTCGAATTTATTCGGGTCGTGATTTTGACCGGGGAATCATTGTTGAATGACACAAACTTCGACGTGGAAATTTTTAATCGCCGACATAATATTTTCCAATGATCTTATCGTCCTTACTTGCTAATTCGACAACCATGGGACCTATTATTCGCTTGACTACAGCCGGAGGTAAGAAACGCTGAGCTAGTTTTGCCGAATAACCCTCGGCTTTGTTGCTTAGCTTTTTATTTGGGTAATAAACTTCGGTACCGGGCTTTATGTCAATTTTCTGAGCCTTGTCTGCATTTGCCTTGTCAAGACGTTTATTCGCGTATTCTTGGATTTGTTGTTCGACTTTGTGCCGCAGTTCGTCAAATCTTGATATTTTCACGGTCCATTCTTTGAGTAGATCGTCGGTTAACGCTTGATGTTCGTCTACACAGTGTTCGCGATTATTTGTTGTGGCCTCGCGTGCATGGTTGAGATAGAAAGGCGAAACTCGACTACCAGCGTGTGGAACGGTATTGTATGCCAATTGTAATTTTGACAATTTTTGGTCCCATTCATTATGGTCACCGCGAATTGTTGCGGCAATCATCGGTTTGATTGTTCGATTAACACGTTCAACGGGGTTTGCCTGTGGATGAGCAAGCGGCGTTGTAATGTGCTTAATTCCTTTTGCTGTCAAGAAGGCTTTAACGTCTTTGTTTATGAACTCCGTGCCGTTGTCGGTGATGATTGATTCCGGGATAGCACCCCAACGATCGAACACAGTGTCTAATACTTTAACGACGATCCTTCCCGTATGGTTTCGTACAGGGAAGAGCTCTACATACTTTGTGTAGAGAACGGCGAGGGTGTAATTATTTCCCCTTTTCGACCGAGGGAAGGGACCCACAGTATCAACTGACAATTGAGCCCATGGCTTCCACAATGACCTCGTTGTTTGTGGTCCTCTTATCGGGTATTGGTTATATTTTACTTTGAGACAAATTTCGCATTCTCCGACAAATTTTCTAATGTCCTGTGTCGTGCCAGGCCAATAATACTTTTGTCGGATG
The DNA here is from genome assembly GCA_946811545.1 of Netelia fuscicornis. Taxonomy (NCBI): domain Eukaryota; kingdom Metazoa; phylum Arthropoda; class Insecta; order Hymenoptera; family Ichneumonidae; genus Netelia; species Netelia fuscicornis. The sequence continues at coordinate 24,127,648 of OX328013.1, forward strand.
CGGTCGTAGGTGTTGTCTCTCCCGAGATGTCCAGCCTGTGGCAGCTCATGATTCTCGCGTAAGATCTCCCAAACGTTTTCGGGTTTGACGACTTCTTTCCAGGGATGTTCGTCGTCGATTAAGAACTTTCCATAGTCCGGTCGGAAATAATACAACTTTTGATTTTCGATCTTCCACTCCGAGAATTTTTCAGGAGACTTCCTGATAGTTTCATACTTCGAGTCGTACCATTTCTGACTCGAAAACTCTTGCAATTCCGTTCATTGATCTACGGTCTCTCCAACGGTAGTTTCCCAAGTTTGACTATTTGCATTCACGCCGTGCATTCGTGATAGAGCGTCGGGCGCCTCATTTGTTGTTCCGCGCTTGTATTGGATAGTCATATTGTATTGTAATAATTGAATTGCCCACTGCGCTAATCGACCTACTGGATCTTTTAGTCCGTATAACCACTGAAGGGCCTGATGGTCGGTCACAATAGTGAAATGCATTCTTTCGAGGTAACATCTTAGTTTTTCTACGGACCAAACCACGGCTAGACATTCTTTCTCTGTCGTGGTATAATATAATTCGGCAGCTCGTAATGGTCGACTCAAAACTTCGAGTAATCGTTCTTGTTTACTCTCTGGATCTTGCTATACTAAAATCGCGCCTAATCCACTATCACTTGCATCTGTGAACAGAATAAAGGGTTGTCCAGGTATTAGGGTGTACAACCTCGGTGCGTTTTCCAAAGAGTGTTTCGTTTCTTCGAAAGCTTTTTGTTCTACTTCGGTCCACTTGAATGGAACTCTTGGACTAGTCAATCTGTTTAATGGGCCTTGCACACGTGCAATATTTCGAAGGTGACGATGGTACCAATTTACTAATCCATTAAATTGACGGAGTTGTGTACGATCTCTCAGTTCCGGGAAGTCGAGGATCGGTTTTATTTTTTCAGGGTTTGGTCTCATACCTAATTCGTCAATAATATATCCCAAAAATTTTACCTTCTTACATGCGAAGCAGCTTTTTTTCTCGATTAATAGTCAGTTTTGCTTCTCGTAACACCTCAAAAAGCAACGATAATATCGTCAGGTGTTCGTTGAAGGTTTGACTAACTATAATCCAATCGTCGAGATACGTGAATACTTTATCTGCGAAGCTATTCGGTAATTTCCTTTGGGATATCAGCTCTTTAAGTCTTCGCTTTAGCTTATCCATGAATTGTTGGAACGTTGCGGGAGCACCTGTCAAGCCATAAGGCATTCTGACCCATTCCAACAATCCTTTTCCTTCGACAACGAATTCTGTATATTCTCGACTTTTTTCCTCCATTGGTATCTGATGGAATGCTTCACTCATATCCAACGTTGAAATTATTTTCGCCTCGTGCAATTGAGATAAAATAGACTTCATGTTGTGTAGGGGATATGCCGGTTTTGCTGTTTGTCGATTTACCGGACGATAATCAATACAAAGTCTTAGTTTTCCGTTCGCCTTCGGGGCGACAACTGGTGAGCATGCCCAATTGCTCTTACTCCATTTAACGTACCCTTTTTCTAGTAGTCGGTCCACCTCTTGGTTAATGAATTTTCGAACTACCTCACTTCGTCGATAGGGTTTTTGTCGATGAGGTGTATGGTCGATCAGTTCAATCGTGTGTTCAATAAGGTCGGTCACACCGGTGGTTTCGTTTTCCAATTTTGTGAACTCGGCTTCCAGAAAATTTTGCAATTTCCTATTTTCATCGATCGATAGAATTTCTAATTGTGTCCATTTCCCGTAATTACACAAGAGTGGATATGAGAATTGGCTCTCATCTAACGTCCATGTCTTCGTAACCATATTTATTTGGACTTTAAACGAGGACCAAAAATCCATACCAAGGACAAGATCAGTTGACAGCGTGGGTAGAATACTGAACCACTGTAGGCCATAGATATCACCCACGTCGATTACGAAACACGTACCTCCTTTCGTCTTGATCGTTGATTTATCACCAAGCCTTACACCATTTTCCGATGTGACGTCTTTAACTGGTTTCTTTATTTGAAGATGGCGCACTTTGTCATAAGCGGTTTGGCTCAGATAAGACCTTTCGCTCCCACTGTCAAGAATTCCTCGGATTGTTTTGCCAAAAATATAAATGTCGATTGGAACTCTGATGGCTTCCATAGATTCGAATAAACCATTTCCGGTGCGGAAAATTCGACGCTCTCGTAGAGGTTGCGAGCTCTCTGTCGGAGTTCCCGGTGGTCTCCAATGACGATATTCTTCGGTATCAATTCCGTCATTTTGTGTAGCCTCTGTGAGTGTCATGAGGTTCGTTGACGTGAGGAGAGCGGCAATTTGCGGTTTTTCCTCATCACTGTTGTCAAACTAATTTTCTTGGTTTTCATCAAATTCGTCCGAGTCCTCGTCAGACCCGATTTGGAGTTGTAGTTCGGTTTCCTCTGGTTGTCCAAGTTTGATTTCGTGGGAGTCCAACGATTTAGTTTCCTGTATTTTTAGTTTTATTGACTTATTCCCCTCACTTTCGCCCATGATGGCAGTAACCGGAGGTTCGGTTACTGTTGGGTTTGCTCGTTTCCCTGAGTTTTTGGACAATCTCTCGTTACATGGCCCACCGTATAACAGTAATAACATACGTCCTGCCTGTCGTTAAGGCAAGTGCGTGACATATGTCCTCTCTTGCCACAGTTGTAACAAAATATTTTATTCGGATCTTGAATACCTTTAAATCGTGAACTCGATGTTTGAACAGAGTTACCCTGTTCTTTTTGGGTTTTCTCCGATTTAGCCAGAATCTTCTCGAGTCGCTATTTCATCAGGGTTTTCGAATTCTCCGGAATTTTCTTTTCTTTAACCTTATTCGGTGAACTCTGTTGTAAGGCATCCATATTGGATGGCTCGTTTTCGCTGTTGCTCTCTCCTTCAGATGTTTCGGTATCCTCCTGGAGCATTCTCATCGCGGTTTTCTTTGACAAACCACGTGGTTCCCTGCGAACTTCGTTTGAGCGTTGAAACAGATAGTTTCTTTCATTAATATAGTGTAGAAAATCTTCATAATTATTAATATGTAAATTTAAAATCTCGGATGTAAGTCGAGGGCTGACTTTCAACAAAATTTGTTTCAGTTGTTCTAGAAAAGGAAGGGGAGACCGCATGGGCTCGAAAATTACGCGAGCTCTGCAGGTAAATTCAGCAAGGGTCTCGCCTTTATCCAATTTCAGGTTATTTACTTCCATAAGAAGAACGCTGTCGTCCTTGCGGGTGCTCCATTGGAACCGGAAGGCTCTCGTGAAATCTTTCCAAGTTCGCCAGACTTTACGATTTAACAAATACCATGATCGGTATGGTCCTTCGAAGATATTCGACAAATATGGGATGAATAAGTTTTTGTTGATCCCACTCGCGTTCAGCTGATCTTTTAACACGAGCAAAAATTGTTCGGGGTCTCTTTCCGTATTTGGGAATGACATTTTCCAATTATTCACTATTCTCCCGATTTTGAGGGCTGAGTCTATTTCCCTTTGAGGTGCGTGCGTAAGTGAATCGGGACCTCGCTCTCTATTTTGCCATATCGCTGCATTTTCTGGTCGCAATCTGTAGTTTCGTCTATCGTCAAATCGTCGACTCGTCTCGGAATCACTCGAATCGTCGCTTGATTGAAATAATGAACCCGCTCTCGATGCTTCCAAAGGTCTTACGTCTCATGTTAGATGCGTGAAGGCGGGACGGCGAGGCGTTGTATTTTCACTTAATTGTAAACGACGATAAGTATCCGCAGATACAAGCTTCTCTCCCATGATTATCTGACCATCAAGCATAGGTCGAAGGAATGTCACTTTTATAAGTTGTTCCGTGGAAGTATTCGTTCGATGATTTCCTAAATCGATTGATTGATCTACTGGGTTAGCTGTGTTGAGATTGTTTCGATGAACCCTATTATGTTCTGGATTTGGCAACAGTTCAGTCCTCCTATCGAATCGAACTCTACGACGTTCAGCTTCCCCGAAGTTTTCTTCCAAGTCATCAATTCTATTTGACATTTCATGGCCAAGTTCAATTTCATCTCCTCTAATCAGTAATGAATTATTTCTTTCGACAAAATTTTGACCGAAAGGCAATTCATTGTCTGTTTCATTTCCTGTCGAAACATTTTCGATGGGTACGAAAGTGCACGAGGGATCTAAGAGTCCTTCGCGGGTTAGCCGATTTTCGTTAAGCGTCGCGTCCTCCACACGTCTCGATGGTTCGGCCAGTGACGTAGATGATTGCTCGTGTTGTGTACTATCCTTTGAAGAAAGACGTTCCAATAGTTTAGATACTATTTCTTCTACCGTGGCTGTCTTATTTTCTTCTTCCCGAGTTCGAGACCGTTCGAACTCGTTCTGTAACGCATCCATTCTTCTTATCAAAAGGGCCATTGCATCCCCAGTTTCTCTACATCCATTGTCACCGACCGGTGTAGGGGTAGGCCCCCTTGAGCCCCTCTCTCGTCCCGCCGGCGGCAGAGTACGAGCGACTGTTGTGGCACTAGGTGCATTATCTTTTCTCGATGCGACCGTATCCGAGGTTTGAGTAATCGTTACCTCTATCTCTCCCGGCAAACACCCAGTTACCTCGCTTCCCCCTCCAGACGGATTTGGAAGCGTTGTGTTGCGCGGTACTCTCACGTTGTCATATGTTGACTCAGAATTTGTACCTTCCTTACGCGACGATCTCGTCGATTTTGCTGGCGGTGTCGTATACATCACGACAAGGTCGGCGACCAGTAAATTAACTACTCGATTAGTGATCCACTGGATTAACTAATGTACGCGAAATCTCAGCTCGAGGATTACCTCGAATAATCGTTTGAATTTGACAAGACAAAATTCAAATAGTTCTTAACCGACTGAACTGTTTCAGTAAATGAACCTTAAACGAGTCGAATACACTTCGGCCGATTTCTCACGGACTGAATCTACGTCAGTCAATCACCTTTCAACAGAATCACAATAACCTTGGAACAAATAACTTATAAGTACAATAAATAATTTTCGTGTTCGTCTAGATACGCAATTAAATAATAATTTAAATTAACATGATCTACGACGAGTCTAAATCCACTTTATTATCTTTTAATTTTATATTCTTATTCTTACAATTTTCTGCCAAGAAACATTTTTTTCTTCTTTTATGGGCCCGTGCTTGTCACAGGCAATATAATAATTCATAGACGGTCGCGATCAAAATATTCTTCAAAGACGAAGATTTTATTTCAAGGCTCTCAACAAGATGATTATTATATACCCGTATAAGAAATGCAGAAATAAATAGGCAATCCGAAATTATTCCAAATTGAAACGATATTTCAAAATTATGTCGACAAAGTCTCTCGGCAGAAATCCATTGAATACAGTATTCAACGAAAATAAATATTTCAATATTCGGCCTCTGTTATAATATGAGCTCGACCGGCTCATGTACAACACAAGGACTTTTTTTTCGTCGGGTGACAAAATCTACGACGTTATTTGTTCCAGGTTTTGAACGAATCTACTCTCAACTTTCCCGAACTTGACAAAATATGTCAACCGTTAACAGACGTATACGGTTGGGTTGTTAATTTCTTGATCGGTTTTACAATAACCTATTATAGTAGAATGAACAATTTCGCACAAAACCCATGATTTACGGTATTATAAATTTCCACAATTTATAGTACAATTTCCGTATTTTACGCAACCCCAACGCAATCTTACGTACAATTTTACTCAGGTTTACGGGAATTTTGGCGAAAGGTTCATACGAATTTTACACTAAATTTTCCAATAATTTGACCAACTTTGCCCCACGTTGGACGCCAAATGAGACCGGTGTACGTTTCGTTCCTTTTACACCACACCTGCCGCGGCCGTGGTCCATCGGCTGGCAGGGCTCTTTTATACAATTTTCAAATACCACTACTTTATTGGGCGCCAGCTAGTATAAATACTAACAAACTTGTCGGCTAGCGAGAGCAAGAGAAATGGGGCCAGTTGGTGGGACCAAGATTTAGGAGAGTCAAAGAAATATCAAGGATTATGTGCCGTAGAATAAAAGTATAACAATAGACTTACGTTTGTGTTGACAATTAATAAACGATCTCTTTTATTTCGTCCTTCAAGTGGTTCTTTTATAACAGCTTTCCTTTTAAAGATAATTCGACGAAATGCAGGCCTTGGGGTAGCCGGATCCGCTTTTGACAAAATTCCCCATTCAACGCACTCTCACACATACGCCAAATATAACAATTATAATTTTAATTAAATAACAATTTCTGTACGGATTACAAGATATCGAGTTTTGCAGATCAAGATACTTTTCGTTAGGTCAAGCGTCGGGCGTAGACTGCTGGCGAAGATTTCGGCGAATAACTCATGTCGAAATTATGAGAGTGGGGCAAGGACCCGAGTGGGGCGACTTCTCTCATCGTATTTGACAAAAGATGTTTACTCAAATGCGACGTACTTGCTTTAATTGCCGTGACTTACGGCACTTGAATATCGTTGATATAGTTTACTCGAACGAACGAGTCGAGGACGATATTTTCCTGTCTCATCACCGAGTTAACCTTACCTCGCCTTTAATAAATCGGATAAGGCTCTGATGTTGACCTTAGAAAATTTATTTTCCTCGATCGGAGGGGTCGCACAAGCAACTTCGAATTCTCTTCACGTTAGCGTCAATTCTCAGAGTATGAGTTCTTGTTCTCGTTTTAATAGTTTGATTTCTTGTTGCATCTCTTGTACCGAAACGGGTTGCAGATAGCGCTCTATTTCTTTGGCAATTCCTGACGCTAATTCGCCGGTGTCGGTGATTTCCAGATCTACCATTCACACTCCACTTCGGTCTGCCCCGTACAAACGAAAGATCAAGTCACTTTACGTACCAGCTGAGGGAAGATTACGTTTCTAAAATTTTTATTTTAGCTGAGCTACCGTAAACTCGTTTCCTTTCTGCGATGTTTTTCGCGATTATCTCGCTTAGTCAGAAATACGTTGGCGACTGGCTCAATCACCAAAGATTCAATCCAATATTTATTGTTTACGCGTCCACACTTGTGCACTTACTTATAACACGAGTTTGACGCCAATGGTTCGGTTGTTTTTTGCACAGCAACTGTCCTAATGCGCGCTATCGGTAGATCGCGGCTCTGTATCTCGCTCCCCCCCCCCCCCCCCTCTCCCAATCTCTTTCTACACGATACACGAGTCGCTATTATATTATCGATGCGACACACTCCACGAACAGTTGCTTAGTCCCGAACACCGTTTTACAATGTTTCGTCGCCATGTATCCTACGAAATTACACAGAGCTGTGTTGGTAAATACTTCCACTTCTGAGATTGTAATGGTCAAACGAAGTTATTTCAATATGGAGATTTCCTCTTCTCGTGCGCGTAAACTATCCGTTACATGCCCATATGCAGAGTGCAAACCGCGTGCGCAGATAGAGCCGAGAGAGACATGCGCATTGGAAGAATGGTGTGCGACCAGAGAGCGGACGAACATGTTGTACCGACGAAGAACAGATCCGCCAAATAAAGAAGCAATCTTATTGTAACGAAACTCTTCTTCAATCCATTCACCACATTACATCTCTGCCCCACCATATGCAACAGTATTCTTTTTACTAAACGGGCTTATGTACAACTTTCATATATTTATTGACCGTACGAGATCTTGAGTCAAAGTCCCAACCTTTCCTCCTTTCGCTTTTCTCTCGGCGTTGTCAATATTACTCTAATTATTTATGGTCACCGCGAGTAATAACTGAGACAGATTTGGACGTAGTACGAAATGGGCGGGCTCGTGCGAATATCGGCGCTCATAGAAATAAAAGATGAAAACATTAATTTCAAAGACCTCTATAAGGTAGAAACTTTAGACTAAACGTAAATAATTCATCGTAAAATGTTACGTGATACATTAACCGAGTATTTTCGTAAAGGACGTTGTTTAGCCGGAAATAAATAAACACAACTTCATCCCCTCACGGACATAACTGGAGGTTTGAAATTACATAACCCAAAGCAATACGTATACGATTTTACATCTTGTTGTAAGTTTCGTCATTATTGAAAATTCTTCATGAAATTCACTTTATTTAATAACGTCTGTGATTGAATAATGTACTTAATTGGAATACTCACGTTATCATCCAAAGCTGATGGAAATTGAGTAATTGGCTTTACTGCAAGGGATTCGACACCGGATGGTCTCCTGCAAAACAGATAGAGATGTATTGCACGATGTATACTCCATATTACTGTGTTGCATGACGAATAGTTGCGTCAAACAAATGTAATTCGTAAAGTTAGTTGAAAGTAATTCGTATGGTTAGTTGTAAGTTCTTCAATAATGTTGTGTCACGGCACGGACCATTGATATAATGTGGGCATGTAGCGTAAGTACGAGAATAGTGAATATGCCTATAGCACGTGCCGTCTCGAGCAGTGGTTCTTACTTGAGGCATAGCATTCATTTGTTTTCATGAAACATGCTTTTATTATATCTGAAAAAGTAGATGATTCACGATATATGACTTCAGTCGGAATGTTTGCTGAATAACGGTAAGAACTCAACTTGAGAAATATAATCAGATAACAATTTAATCTACGAATTCGGATCAACTGTTTATCATTAGTAATCATGGTGTGACAGGATGGCTGGTGAATAGTTAGATGAAGATGCATAAATGCGGAGACTTATTTTGACTGAGAGATTTATTAAAAGTGTAGAAAGAGGTGTCGATGAAATGGAAGTCGGAGGAGAACTGATTTGGATATATGGAAAGTTAATGAGAAAGGATTTAAGAGACAGAGTTTTGGAGTGGTGGAGACGTCACGCGCGGGGGTGATAAAGGGCGGTGGGACTCTGGAGTCAGCAAAATTGTTGATTAGCAGGAAAGGAGACTAGGAGTAGATGAGAGTTGTAAGAAAGGAATGGGGGAACGTTACACTCCCCTCCTTGTAAAAAGAATGGATGGATGCCTCTGGATCCGTTGTTGTTACACAATTTTGGTTTCCCTGATTCTATACAATTCAATTTTGTTTGTTTGCAGTATTTCTCTTTTGTATGTGATCTATATAATATTAATGTTTTTGGGTCAGTGTGCACGTTTGTGTTAGTAAATTGCTTTTATTTCTTCGCTTTATTTAGAGTTTTCCGTTACCTTTTTTGATTCTCAATTTTTCTTCCTTCGTCTTTGTGTTGTTTCATATAGGTTTCTGGGTGTAGGTGTTTTGCTGAAAAATTCTAAAATTTTCCATTAGTTTTTGCGTTAGCAGGTATGATTGTGTTAGGTGAAGGAGGTAGGGTTGTTTGTGTAAGGAGATGTTTATAGTTAAATGTTAGAAGTTATAGTGAGATGAATATTAGCTTTATTATTGATCGGGATTACCGATCAACCATCGAACTCGGGATCTCGCACTGAACTAACTCTCCTTGGTCCTTGGTTATCTCGGCTGTCGCAAAATACCGCTCGAGTCATGTCGGCTACCTTTCAGGACTTATAATAGCGCGGGAACATCTTAACGTATATTTGAGGCTCACAGTTCGGCCTTTCCGGACAAAAGTCCGTCCCGTACGATCCGTCATAAATACATCACATTTTCATCGTACAGAATACTCGTCAGTTTATACAGAAATCCTTGGTCGGTGTACATAGTCTGATATTTGGTTTTTTTTCTAAAATTATACAACAATATTATACAACAGATACAGCGGTTACATACTATGTATATAACGATCCTCGTTGAGTGATCCCAAACAAAAGCTTCGCGGGTGTCTCACCCGTTGATTTATTAATCTAATTATTTAATGCAAACTCGACATCGTCTAACACCTTATCCCAATAACGGCCAGATGAATTATCGACTAATTTTCCGATCATGGTTGACAATACGCGGTTAATTCGATCAACCTGCCCATTGCCCTTGGGAGATGCGGTCGCTATTTGTACGTGCTTAATATTATTCTCGTTAAGGAATTCGCCAAAATCGTGCGATGTAAAACTCGTGTCTCGATCCGATATAATACATTTCAGCCTGTTATAGTTTGCGAAGAACCGTTTCAAGCAGTCTATTGTTTCGTTACTTGATGTTGTTTCTATTGCGTAGAGCTCGGTAAATTTCGTGAAAGAGTCTATCACAACGAGGATGTCTTTGAACGGATGCATGAAAGTCTTGCAGACACGGAAGCCCACGGTACCCGTGAGTATAAGGAGTGATAGATACGCAAATACGCTGATCAGACTGAAATAGGCCCGCGAAAGAAGCACACCGAGTATCGCACCAAAGACGACTCCGAATTTTTTCCGGTTGACGCCAGTAAATCAGCGCGGCCTCGTGGCCGCGCTGTTTGCGCGAGTTTGTTACGATTTGAGAATCCTTTATCTTCATACCAATCTCTAAACGATTTCAAGCCTCACCTAGCGTACCACACAACTTAGCGTATCGCACCAATCATGTTACGAATCTATTATCTTTATACCAATCTCCAACAATTTTGAGTCCCACCTAGCATATCGCACAATTCATCACCTGCCTCGAGCCAGGTGATATCACCTTAACGCATCGTACCTCCAAACCCAGAAGAGCCACGTGCGAACACAGGAAAACCCCTGTGATTGGCTAGCAGCTGCGCGTACACCGTGCCGCTGACGGCACCTTTCGCTATCTTCCTTAACGAACTCACTCACCCTAGGTACCCTTCCACTAGGTGACTAATCACACTAGCCCTAAGCAGCTACCAAGAATTAGTATAAAAGGGCGACCTTTTCCACCAAGGAGTCAGTTACAATTTCAATGGGGACCAGCAACGCAACCACTTTGCGCAACAGAATCTGCGGAGCATTCTTGCTCGTCGCCTGTTTGAGTACAAAAGTTGTAAACTCATCGAGACTAAGCTTGTATATTGTACAGTAATCTTACAAAGAGTCAACAAGTAACGTGCTCGTGAAAAATAAAAGTCTGATAGCTGAATTCGCGTCGACCATATTCTTTTCACTCCTCACCGAGACTACAAGAATCATCGTCGCATCGCATCGAGCTTCGTCAGATCACCAGCACTACATAACCAGCGAAAGAGTGAGTCGAATCTTTTTCATACAACCTTTCGTATAGGTCAAGATTGACCATCGGACCAGTCGAAAGTGACGGTGCCGTCCTAGTCGAAAACCCCTCCGAACGAATTGCAGTAAAGAAAAGGCGAGATTTCCGTCCCTGAAGAAAAGGGCTTAATTGCCTTGCCTCGAAAAGAGAAATCGAACCGTGTTACGCATTCCCATACTCGGTAGAGTTCAGCGGATTGTAACAAGTTCCTTCGGTTCCTCTGGACGCACAGATTCTAAATATTGTTCTCGAAATATCGCTTGTATCTGCTTTTGCGTTTCGATCGGTATCGCAGGGTTTATTACCAGTGAATCACACCCCTATATACATGAGCCCCTACTACAACTGCACAATATACAGGGTGTCCCATTTTAGACAATGCACGCAAATATCTTCGAAATTTGCCAACTCACAAAAAAGTGTTTCAGACAAGACTTGTCAGATTTGAAGGGGGACATCTGACGGTCACTCCGGAATTGACCTTGGGATTGACCTTGAAGGTTTTATCAACGTCAAATCCACTTTTTGAACGGAAACGGCTATTTTGACTCAGCCATTTAATAGAGCAGGAAATTTTACATGGAAATATGTACTAAGTTTATTTTTTTTCATAGAGGTCATCGGGGTCAAAATTACTAAAAATCCATTTAAGCACACAGACTGTAATTTGGACTATAAAATCATAATAACGAAGGGACAAATTGACAGTTTTCTACGTTTTTAGAAAATTAAATGTCAATTTGAAAGTCGATTCAAGATTGAAGTTGTTGTGTACCAAAACATTGTTCTCATATCGAAACACATCTAACATTTCACCGCCGACATTAGCATTACCCGATACTCACCACGAGGAGGTTGCTCGGTCGGATTTTGAGTATCGTGTAGCCCTGAAAAGGGCTGATGTCTTGTAAACTTTTAATTCACCAGATGCTCAAATGTTGCCCCGTTCACTTGTCGGCACAGTTCGATTCGCCGATGGAAATTTCTTACGGTATTCAATAATACTTCACGTGTTTAGGCACGTCGTCCTAATTCGCTCAACCATATTTTCCCTTGTCGTAGGTCTTGTGCGGTAAACTACATCTCGTAAATAACCCCACAAATAAAAATCCGGTGATGTTAGGTCCGGTGACCTTGGTGGCCATTCAACAGGGCCCCCTCTGCCTATCCATTGACCACGAAACGCTACGTTGAGGAAGCCTCTAACAATGCGAGCATAATGCGGACTTGCGCCATCTTGTTGCAGCCACATTCTCGCCCTTGTAAAGAAGTCTACGTTTTCGAGTAAAATTGGAAGTTCGTCTCGGAGTAACTGCAGGTAGCTCTGTCTATCGACATTGCCATGGAAAATATATGGACCTACTAAATGGCCATTGATGATCCCACACCAGACGGTGAATCTCCAGCGATGTTGGTGATCAATCTCTTGCATCCATTGAGGATTTACCGGGGACCAATAGTGAGAGCTGTGCCTATTCAATATGTTGAGCTGCCCAATCAAAAAATATCATGCTGCGGCTATGATCTTCTTTAGATAGAGCTTGATTCAGAGTTATATGGTATGGATGATACTTTGCAGCCCGCAAATATCTGCTTGCAGTTACTCTTGGAACACCCAAATTTCTTTCGATTTCCCTCAAATTAGTATGAGAATCCAAATGGACAGTGGCTAGTACAACGATAAATCGAGGATTATTCAGATGATCGTTTTCAGTCAGTCTTTTCCTTCGTCGCGAAAAATTTCCTCGACGACTGCGAATCTCAATATTAAGTAATTACACTATGATTGGGATGTTGTCGTTGAGGAAATCGTGCACGATACAGTGCAGCAGCTCTTCGGTAATTCCGTTGACATTCTCCTAAAACAAGCAGAAAGTCAACGATTTCGTTAGCCGTATACTCTGGCATTTTCTTGAAACAGTAATTTTCAGAGTCGAGTATCAGGTGATTGTCAGGTAATTCGGAAAACAGAAATTTTTTGTCAGATCCGGTAGATTTTTACGGTGAAATCACAGTAACTGATAAATTTGTCTGTTCATTGCTTAGTAAAAGTAACTGGCATTTCCTTGGTGGCCATTCAAGAGAAACAATAATTTTCAGAACTCAAAGTAAGAAGTAAAAAATCTTAGTAAAAGACAAATAGAAGTTTTCTAAGTTACTTTTAGTGAGTAATGAATGGATGAACTTAAAATGTTCCATGTTTTAAGGAAACGAAATGTGATACTCCAATAGTTAGTGTGATTTCACCGTAAAAATTTACCGCATATGACAAAAAATTTCCATTCACCGATTTACTTGACGATCACCCGATACTCGACTGTGAAAATTACCGTAAGAAATTTCCATCGGCGAATCGAACTCTGCCGAAAAGTGAACGGGGCAACATTTGAGCATCTAGTGAATTAAAAGTTTACAAGAAATCAGCCCGTTTCAGGGCTACGCGATTCTCAAAATCCGATCGAGCAACCTCCTCGTGGTGAGTATCGAGTAATGCTAATGCCGGCGGTCAAATGTTAGATGTGTTTCGATATGAGAACAATGTTCTGGTACACAACAACTTCAATCTTGAATCGACTTTCAAATTGACATTTAATTTTCTAAAAGCGTGGAAAACTGTCAATTTGTCCCTTCATTATTATGATTTTACAGTCCAAATTATTGTCTGTGTGCTTAAATGGATTTTTAGTCATTTTGACCCCGATGACCTCTATGAAAAAAAATAAACTTAGTACATATTTCCATGTAAAATTTCCTGCTCTATCGAATGGCGGAGTCGAAAATAGGCGTTTCCGTTCAAAAAGTGGATTTGACGTTGATAAAACCTTCAAGATCAATCCCAAGGTCAATTCCGGAGTGACCATCAGATGTCTCCCTTCAAATCTGACAAGTCTTGTCTGAAACACTTTTTTGTGAGTTGCCAAATTTCGAAGATATTTGCGTGGATTATCTAAAATGGGACACCCTGTATATCCTCGGTAAGGTCGGCCAAGGCAAGGCGTGCATCATGGCCGTTTTCTATATAATATGCGTCGAGACATTCGACGAGGTCCCGATAGGCCGTAACCATCGTCTGTGTTCGCACATATATCTCATCGAAGTCCTTAAATTCTACAATTGCGCAGGCAAACTGCGGCGGCATAGCCTCTACTTCCCACAGAGGATACATTACAAAATAGAACTTTCTTGTGTGGCACTTGAATAAGAACTGAATTCTATAGCTCAACAAGGTCTTGCAGAACCCCGTGCAGTCCCCTCCCCCACCCTCCTTAGGGTGATTTGGAAAACATCATCTGTTAAGAAGAACACATCATCGCGAGGAATGCACACCTGGGCTTGTCACGTACTTGCGATTCAGCACTTTTACACACACATATATATAATTACTAGTGTATGTATGAAATAGCGAGCAATGGCATTCACACTTGGTAACTTAATTTATTTAAACCGTCACGTATATATAGATATTATATATATATATATATAATATGGATATATATATATATATATATATTTATTTCTTGCTCGAGAACCAAGCAAAAAAATATATTATGAAAAGGAGTAATACCCGTTTCTATATATATATATAGAACCAAGCAAAAACCAAGCAAAAAAATATATTATGAAAAGGAGTAATACCCGTTTCTATATATATATAGAAACGGGTATTACTCCTTTTCATAATATATTTTTTTGCTTGGTTTTTGCTTGGTTCTATATATATATATAGAAACGGGTATTACTCCTTTTCATAATATATTTTTTTGCTTGGTTCTCGAGCAAGAAATAAATAAATTTGGAATCTCGGATAAAATGAAATAACTTTATTTTTCGAGCTTTCGTTACAAGTTTCAGAGCGGTAGACAATATCGATCTCTAGTCTTATCGCATGATCGATGTATGAACTTTGATAGTACCTCGTTTTGGGCTTGATTTCAATTGTGGACATCGGCGCTGTGAGTCATTCGCTACTTGTTGCGAATTTCCTGAATAGATGAACGCGTGACAAGAATCAATATGGCGCCGACCATAACAGTGACAGTTCGGTGTGTTGCAATTTCTAATCTTTTAAGTGAGTGGAGTGTCCGTTTTCTAATGTGTGCTTCTCCTTTTGCTTGTGTGTGTGTGTGTGTGTTGTAAAGATATCGATCAACGGACTCAGGTGAGTGCGCCAATTTTAGTTCTAGAAGTGTGATATGTTTTGTTTCAGATTCCCTATTTACTTTTGGCTTTTTCACATGCGGTCTCAGCATGAAATTTTCGATGCTCTGTGGATCCTGACACGAACACGGTGTTGACTTTGGCCGTGTCCAGGTTCTACGGTAGTTTTGGCCCTGCGATGACTCAGGTGTGACTTCTCTATCATCGGTGAGTTTTAAATACTTCCTTATGCTGACCCTCACTTTTACCTTGTAGACCACGTGCCCTTATATTGTTGATCCTACCGGTTTTACAGTCGAGATTCCCATTTTGTCTGCCGAGGCAGCAAATTTGGGCGTCAACTGTAAGCGGTAAGATACCGAAAGAGAGACTGTGGTTTCGAAGGTAATTTGTTGGTATATCCGTCAAGTATTTATATTATTGTTCGACCTAGTTTATTTACGCGAATCGTAGCCCTCTTGAGAGATTTGCTATTACTAACATTATAACTTTGTGTTGCAGGTGTGTTCGTCTCAATATATATTGTGACGAATTTTTCGTCCCACCGGAGATGGCAGCCTGCAGGGGGTCGTATGTGCGACCCTGGGCGCCAATGAATCGACAAATAAACGCAACCACGTGCAACCCCAGTCGTCGGCTACCTTCTCTCCAGGACAGGGTTTCTCAATGGTGCACCGTGCGTCGAAGTCCGTGCAACACGGCGCCTCAACGTAGGGAGTTCGGCGGGTGCGGCGAGGGAAGCGATGTCGTAAATGTTCGTGCCTGGTGGCAATAATCGTGAGCCAAGCGCCGAAACGCCTGTCCGGCGAGGTGAGCTTCCCCCTTCTCCATCGCCCGTTCCGAGCTCCAGGGGGAAGGCGCGCGGTGAGGTGAGTGCGTCGGAGAGTTCGGGAGCACTCGGCTCCTTGGCGAGCTGTGCACGACTCTCGTCGCACTTTCCCCCTCCTCCGCTCGTGCCACTCGATGGCCAGCGAGGGGTATGCGGCGCAGGAGGACCAGCGAGAAACATCCAGAAAGAGGGCATGACAATGTTGCCATATGTCATAATTCGGCAACCCGGCGATAATGAGGAAAAGAAGGGGAAGCACGCTTAGGCCTGAGTACGCCGGATTGTATTGTGCGACGTAGCGTCACGGGTATTGTGTGTGGCGACGTACTCATCAAGATTTTGTAAGTCAATCCGATTTTAATAAAAGGAAGAGAGAGTAGGCAGGGACGAAGCAGCCACGTAATTAAGTCCGGCGACATTACTTACGAATAAATTTGGTATATTTGCGGTGGTCCCGCGTTGTAGAAGCTCTAGTGACCGGTGTAACGATCCCACACTTAATTCCCACTGTTCTCACCTACTCCTAATCTCTTTTCCCGCTAACTCCCAACTTCGCTGACTCCGCAGTCCCACGGTCCCTTATCATCCTCACGCGACATCCCCTCCACTCCTAAACTCTTTCTTTCAAACCCTTTCTCCCAGCCTCTTTCATCATCTAAATCAGTCCTCCTCCAACATCTAAACTGTCAAGACCTTATACCGCTCTATCTGAATTAATAAACTAATTCTGTCACATAATTATCCGCACGGTGTCAGAGGATGCGGTGTGCGTCATAGCGGGAATGATACCGATGAAGCTGCTCGCGGAGGAGCGAAAAATGATATACGAGGCAAGAAGCGCGCCAACCGAAGCCCGTGAGCTGCGGCGAACTGAGGTGAGGCAAAGCAGCCTACAGCAATGGCAGGTGGACTGGAATACGTCTACAAAGGGAAGGTGGACACACCGCCTTATCCCGAAAGTAAGCGAATGGGTCGACCGTAAACTTAATTAAATTAAATTAAATTTTTTACTTACATATTAAACTTTGGTCTCTTCGGAGCTTTATTCGACGACACCAAAGTTTATTTGGTATGTAAAAAATTTAATTCTGTTATTTTCATGGTATTTAGATCAATCGAGCTTCGACCGAAAATAGATGGAAAACAAATTTCGAAAAAAAAATCTGAAAAAATTCTCGTTAACTCAACAAGAAGTAATACAACTTTTTGCCATTTTGAGATTTTGTTGTAAACCTCATTGTTTTAGTCCTATGGAGCAATTTTCAAATTGTCCATTTTTTCTCAAAAAACGACATATCTTTGAAAAAAAAAATCGTAGACAATTTTCTAAAAAATGAACTTCAAGCTTAGACTTCCCCCGTTATGAACAATATGAAAGAAATTCGTTAAAAAATGTTTACTGTAAACGGGATCCACTTACAAAAGAACAAAAAAGCAACCAAAAATTGTCGTTCTCAAAACTGTGTGCCAATTGTAAAAGAAATCGTAAATTTTTGTTTAAAAAGCGAAAATGAAGGGAAATCCCTGCTCTTAAAAATGGCGTTGGTTAAATTGACCTAGGCTAACTATCGGCGAAATGGCATAAAAAACGTTCCAGCACTGTTTTCAACTTTTGTCCGGAAACTTTCCGCCGGTAGTGTATATATATATATATATTGTGACGAGCTCGCGATCTGAAAATTTCGTTAAAACAGTTGGCGAGCTACCAATCAGAAAATCTATAATGACGCCCGTTATTGTTCTTCCCGTTTTTGCACTATCGCCATTTGGGCGCCAGGTATTTCCTTCACCCCGAAATACCAAGGGTTTTTTTTCGTTTCCTTTCTGACTCAGGGAATGGGGGGGGGGGGGGGGGGGGGGATTCGGAGGACAATCTATGACTATCTCTATTTCGAACAAAATAACGGGTGAGCACCGATCAGTACCGTGAATAATCCAAGTGACAATTTATTGTTTTCAATTCTTTATACAATCTTAACTAAACGTAATCCTATGACGTCACTTCGTCGAGTGAGACACCGCCACTTCTCGGAGACGCCGGGAGCGCAACCTTCAAATACTATAGACGAAAGGGGGGGTGCGGAACTGACACCCTCTACCAGCCCGCGCGCGGTCACGGAACAACCGGACGGTTAATAAGAGAATGTGCACCACGTGCGCCTACCTTTTTCTTATTTCCTCGCCGGATCCTTTGTCCGTCCTCGTCGCGCAGCGGTACTCCAGTATCCACTCTCTCTCTCCCTCTCTCACGATCGCCAATCCACGCAGTCTCGTCTCGCACTCTTTCTCTCTCACGCTCACTCCCACCGCACCGGTTTCTCTCCTTCACTCTTTACTTTCTGTATTCCTAATTTTTGCTCTCACACCCTCTACTGTCTCACTCAATCTACTATATCCCGTTTTACTTCTTATCGCTCCTCGTTCTCTACTGTCGCACATTCAAACTCTAACTCTCACGGTCTCCAAATTCAAACTATCTCATTCTCAGTCCAAATCTTCACTCTTCTTATCAATCCCAAACCTCACTCTTATCAATCCAAAACCTAACTCTTATCAATCCAAAACCTAACTATCTCATTCTCAGGCCAAATCTTCACTAACTGCCTTATTCTAATTCTCCTCTCGGTGACCATCGGCTCTCTCGTACTCCTCGCTCCCTTATTTCTCCTCTCGGCGAAGGTGGGGGTTCTCACGGCGATCGCTCCTCGATCGCCGGCACAGCCATCCCTCTCGCTCCTTCGGTCCTCGCACAGCGTCGCTCTCTCTCGTCGTTGCTGCTGACGGTTGGCGACCGCTTTCTGTAAACCAAGGAAGCCTCGCCGAGAGAGTGTGTCCTTCTATTTCTTTTGTTTTCACGGGAGCGAGGCGTCGCGACTCTGCTTTTCTTTCCTGCTTATATTCCTCACGAATATCAATAGCGAGCGCGATCTGCGAGGAGAGTACCGCCTCGTCACAATATATATATATATTGTCACGCTCGCGACGCCTCGCTCCCGTGAAAACAAAAGAAATAGAAGGACACACTCTCTCGGCGAGGCTTCCTTGGTTTACAGAAAGCGGTCGCCAACCGTCAGCAGCAACGACGAGAGAGAGCGACAATATATATATATATATATATATATATATATATATATATATATATATATATATATATATATATACATATTGTGACGTGATTTTCCCGACGTAGGGAAAAGTCACGGTCCCAAGGCTGTTACCTGGTTTGCCCTCGCCGCACAACCTAACGATCGTCACGCGCTACCGATTATTTGATTTGGTCTTTTTTTTTATGTACTGCCGTTAGGGAAAAATTATGTTAGGTAACAGTGTTGTCCGAGGGATGTTTTAGGGAGGAAATGGCACGGCGTTCGATCCTGACGAGGAGAAGAGTACTCGACGTAACGAGTTACCCGTCAGGAAAGAACGGCCAGCGAGTACGCACGAGGAATTGATGCAGGTCCGGCTGCAATACCGGCGCCCCGCTGTTAGGTGCATCGTGCATGAGGGGAAGCGGAGGGTTTTAGATTGCGGGCGAGAGCGGGAACCTCTCGCGCCGCCGACGTAAGTGCTCCCCTATACACGATGACCATGGGGATACGATTTTCGGCGTACTCGCAAGATCTCGAGTAACGTCGATAATTACGATTTCGTTGGAGTAAGTATTGTGTCGAGTGAGAGGGCAGTAGCTCCCGATGATAGATTTCGTGTTTCGGCTGATCGAAATATGATTGGTCGAAAATCAGTTGTTACCGTGTCGCGCTCGAGACCAGAGAGGTCTCGCGAAGCATCGTAGAGAGAGCGAGGTGTCTCTGTCTCGCATACGCGCCATGCGTATGCTGAGTTCTCTCTCTACGTACGCGCTCTAGTCGTGACTCGCTCTCGCTTACGCGTCATGTGTAAGTCGCGCTCTCTCCCTCTAGGCACTCGCTCTAGAGTCGTTGTCCGTCTCTCGCCGAGGTGAGAGGTGTAAGTTCGCGTACGCGCTATAGGGAGTTCCGTGTCGACCCGGCTCCCGATAGATGAAATAAATTCGCGTTTTCTCGATCGCTCTCGTAAAACAAATTAGTTCCCGCAATATAAAAATTAATCTATCGATTCCGATGGTTAAAAATTAAGCTCTCGTGATGGTTATTGTGATTTGTTTTGCTGACGATTTCGTGCTCAGAAGTTTTCGTGTGTGAACTCGTAGAGTTCATGTTCTCGTTTTCCGATCGAGACTCAGTCTCTCGCGAAAAATTAACGACGTTTTGGTGCCATCTCGGAGTGACGTACCCCGACCCTCTCTACCATAATCGACAACCTGAGCGGCCGAGCGTTTCCGGTTTGTCGATCTCGCTGGCGCATCCAGGTGGACCGGATTGTCACCTGCGACGAAATAAAAGTGACCCGATCCGCGCAGGTAAGTCGTGAGCATGGAGGGGCCGGGTCGTTCCCTCCCGACCCCCAGGTTGTGCCGGTTGTCGATACCGGCGAAATAAAAATCGACTGGCGCCCTGCCGGCAAAATTGCGGATGCGGTAGCGAGAGAGAGAGACGACCGAAGGTGACGATGGCGGAAGGATTCCGGAAATTCGTCACAATATATATATATATATATATATATATATATATATATATATATATATATATATATATTGAAATGTTCTGTAGGTAGACTCGAGGAAAATTAAGAGGTAGACGTAAAAAAATTTAATTATTCTTTATTCAGTTCCTTAGTCGCTATCTTCACACCGTTCTTCTAGTTACATTAGACACTCTCGGTAGTCGACAGTGATTAGCGCGTACCACTGGCCGTGTTGTGCGGTGATTGGCGCGCTCCGAGGTGAGAATTCCGTAATTTATGCGGCTGATTGGCTGCTCCGTAAATCAATGGAAATCGATGCTCGACTTCTTGACAGCTAAGATGGCGGCACCGTGATGACTCGCGGATGTGTATTTGTGTTTGTGCAACGTTTTAAGGATTAATTCGACACGGTAAGTCCCTTTTCGATATTTTAAGCTTGCGATTTATGTTCTTTCGGCTTTTCTTCCTTTTTTTTAGAGCCGCCGGTCGGTCTCAGCGTTTTGCGGCGGTGTGCACGGCTTGATTCTCTTTTCGAGGTGAGTCCTCGCCTTGCTAATTTTATTTGTTAAATTTGGGTACTGCTGTTGTTTTTCCTTTTAGGGCCTGAGTCGGTGATTTTCTGCTGCTGCCGCGTCTAAATATGTGCTGCTTGTTGTACTGCCGCTGTTGAAATTATGCTGTCGCTGCTGAAATTATGTTACCGCTGCTTGTGTATCCTACCGCTGCTTAATTGTACCTGGCGGTACTGCGATAATGGGTGAGTGTTTGATAAATTCTTTCTCGATTTTCTCCTCTCTTGCTTCTGATAATTGTGGTGGTTTTTGCTGATGGATCGCCTCGCTGTTCTCGCCTTGTTATGTTTTCCCTAAGTGCGAAGATTTCTCCTCTGCTCCTTTGCGCACCTTCTACTTCTTTAATTTCTGGATTTTTAAATTCCTCTACTCTCCTCGTTATAACCTTTCTCCCAAAAATTATAGACTTCAACCCTTTCTTTCCTTTTCTTCGCCAGCGAGTTGTTCTTGAGTTAGCCACCCTCGCTCTCCTTTCGGAGAGCAATGTACCGGCTTTCTTGGGAATTTCTCGCTTTTGAAGAAATTGGAAATTTCGGTGTCCTCTCCTCATTTATCGCTTCCTTTTATATTTTCCTTCCTTTCCTTATACCTTTGAGAAACTCTTCCCTCTGTCTCATTTTCCTCAAATTAACTTTTATTTTATTTCTAATTTTCTTTTTCTTTTCAGGTGCTGTTGCAGGTGGCGCCACTCAGGGCGGGAGAACGTTTCATTATATATATATATATTGTTACGCCGTTGGGAGGGGGGTATGGGGAGTTTGGGATTGAAAGATCGAAATAATTAATAACAGACGTCAAATACTTTTATTATTTCCTTCCTCTGACGGCGAACGATCTCCAGGGTATAGTAGCACAAAAAATATATATTAAAAAAAAACCTCTCAAAATTTTTGGGCGCCAGTTAATATTTTTAAATAAAAAAAAATTAACACAATAATACTTGCAAATCGGACAGGTGAAGGGTGTTGGGCTCGCGTGTAGGAAGGGGGAGGTCGAGCGGGAAATAAATCTCAGGGGGAGGATTCGCCGACTCTACGGCCTCTTAATAATTACCACTGGCTTTGTGGATTTTAAATTCAGTTTTATTCGCTCACTTTATTTTATCACAATATGCGTACTACGGTCAGTCGTGAGGAAGGGGCGGGCGGGGAGAAAGGAGTTGTTGTGTCCGTGAGGACTTGGGATGATTGAAGGTCGGTGAGATATTGTTTGATTGTGCGACTCGCGCGATCGAATGTTCTCGACTTCGGTCGAGATAATAGGTAAAGGTGGAAGGGGGGTCAGGCGGGTAGGAAAGACCGTTACAACTAATTGTTCTAAGTTTTAATTCCGTGTTAACTACTGCCGTCCCACATGGCGAATACAGAGAGAAGAAAAAAAAACAAACGTACGATTTTCGAATTTCCAATACACGCGGACAGTGGGAGGAATTGTATGAGAAATAGTTTTAGAATCCCGAATCTCAATAAAATAATGAGCCGGGCAGTATTTCGGGGGGGGGGGGGGGGGGGGGGGGGACCTGTGCAGACACTCACCGTTGCTGATCGCTACCGATATTGTCTCCTCTCTCTCCCGCTCTGGTCCTTTATTCTCGTCTTTTCGTTGTCCTATTTCATTCCCGGTCGTCCTCGTAGCTTTATCTCTCTATCCTTTTCCCGTTTCGTGTAATCGTTATCCTGGTATTCGTTCCTGATCGTATCCTGAGTTTCTTTTATCACAATCTTCTCTCTCTCCCTCTCTCACTCACTCACTCTACACACGCTCTAACTTTCTATAGATTCGCTCTCTACTACTGCTCTTTACGCCAGCTCGTCACAAAGTGACGAGCCTCGTGGTGTGCCGGAAGATCGCAAATTTTTCGCGAGCGTTGATTGGCCCCCTCGAGCATCGAGGCAGCAGCGTCACGGGTCGATATAGATGGGTCAGACGGGTAATTGATTTTGGGATTGTCGCGAGCGGGATCTATTGGGGACAGGTAGGTAATTAGGCCGGTCGGTAAGTAGGGAATAATTTTGTAGACGGGAATTTACGCGTTCGAGTAATAAGGAGGGTTTGGGGATCGCCGTGCGCTGCTGCCATCTTCTTCTCTTCTTTTCTCGTCGCCGCTCGGCCGATGGATTGCCGGTGTACGGGGACGGACGGGTGCATGGTTTTGACAGGTGGAAAATCTCCGAGTGTTGTACGAGTGATTTTTGGTGTGAAATTATTTCTGTTGGTGTGGTGAGCGGCGACGGGGATATCTGGTGCTACGGAGATGGTCGCCGGGACGGTCCAGGTGAGTAATTTTCTAATAGTTTCTTCTCGATTTTCTAGGTTTTAACTTCTTCTTTGTCTTTTCAGGTTATGCCGGCCAGACTAGATACGGCGACGACGACGACGGCGACGACGACTACGACGACGATGACGACGACGACTCGATGAGGATGACGGTGATGTATTGCTGCGCAACGGGGTGGTTGTTGGTCTGGCGGGGCCAGTCTTATTGGACTGACTATCTGGCTCAGGTAAGTGTTTGCACAGGTATTTACGTAATTTATTTCTTATACTTATCTTTCCTCTCTGTTGCAGGTGTGGAACGGCTCCCTTGTACGAGCCGGCTGCAGGGGAGGCTGTGACTTTTGTGGCGCATGGCGTCACAAAAGTCACAACATATATATATATATATATATATATATATATATATATATATATATATATATATATATATATATATATATATATATGTTATATATATATATATATATATATATATATATATATATATATATATATATATATATATATATATATATATATATATATATATATATATATATATATATATATATATATATATATATATATATATATATATATATATATATAACATATATATATATATATATTGAGACGGCCATACCTGCAACATAAAATTTATAATATTAGTAATAGCAACTATCGCGAGAGGGCTACAATTCGCGTTAACAAATTGACCCGAACAATAATATAAATACGAGACGATAAACACCAACAACCACCTTACCTTGCGACGTAACCACAGAATCTCCTGAGATATCTGACTTGGTACTGTTGACGCACACCTCAGCTACTTCGGTAACCGAACGGGAATCTCGACCTTACCTCCAGTCAGATAAACAACAGGAGCCTGTGGTCCACCAGGTCTCAGTACGAAGTCATATAAAAAATACGTTACTCACCGATAACGAAGGAAGTACATTCAAAGCCTAGTAGAATCAAAAATTTCATCGCGCACTCATCATTCCTCGAGCACGGCAATCCAAGATACGGCGAAACCAGGGCATTCTCAAATCCTTGTAACTACGGCATCGGTATTGTAAAGCGACGAGTCATCACCTGAAATACAATAGATAAATTATGGGTCCTCAAGACCAGATAACTAAAATTGAAGCGCTCACCTGAGGCCGTTGTTCTCTCTCTGCGAACCTAAACGTGCACAAAACCGAAAAAACACTTAAGAGAAACACAAATAAGACCTTCTCAAAGACTCGAACCGCGACTGTCAAACAGCACGGGCGGCGCCATATTGGTTGTGTACGATATCAGACACGCATGAAATTCATAACAAATCGAGCGTGACACATAGCGCCAATATCTCAATGCTGACGAGAATAATAAACGGGGTACTAACGAAGACTCACGCATCAATCACTCGATAAGATTAGAGATCGATATTATCCACTACTCTGAAAGTTGTAACGAAGAAGCTAAGAATAAACTGATTTTACCTAAGGTTCCAATTTTATTTTATTTCCTTCTCGAGAACCAAACCAATATTTCAATGAAAAGGGGTAATACCCGTTTCAATATATATATATATATATATATATATATATATATATATATATATATATATACAAGGTGAATTGCGTAAGGGGTGCCATCCGGGATTTCAAGGTAGATGGACACAGTACGAACAAAAGTTGTAAATAAACATTAGGGATATTGTTAATAATTTACGAGATATTAATTTTTTTAATCGGACCAATCAAAGCGCGCCCAGAAGCGTTGAAGCCACCCACTCCCACCCTAGCCGTAGATTTAGCATAGATTAGGGCGTTACCTTTGTGTTTGTAAAATTCAGAGCAGTCAATTTTATTGATTGTATTAGTACGCAGTCATTTTTTATTCGCGGTCATTGGTTGCTGTGAATTTTGCCCGGCCTAGTTCACTGCGCTATCTCTACGGCTAAGGCGGGGAGTGGGAAGCTCCAACGCTTCTCGCGAAGGTTGGCTAAACTCAGAGCAGCAGATGCTCGAGAAAAAAAAATGACTGCGGAAAAATACCAGCAATCTAATTGACCATATATATATATATATATATATACATATATATCGTATGTGCAAAAGAGCGCGCGGTAGCGCTTTATAAAGGTACGAGAGAGTGTACACATCACTCTACGAATATCCGCACACAGAGAAGAGCTTCATATATGGTATGCCTCTCTGCCAGAGAGAGAGAGAGTGAGAGCCATAGGTAGCGCATAAGAGCGAAAGAGACAGAGGGGCGAGCTCGCGAAGGCACCGCAGTATATATGACATGCAGCGTACCTCACCTGTACCACTCATCTCCGCTTCGTCTATACTATAGATTAGAAAGAAAGAACTATAGAGCTGTCTCTAGGAAGACAGAGACCGTGCTACAGTCTGCTTCTTTTTTATTTTCTTTATACATGAATATGTTAAATATCGCTCTTTCGTGCTGCACCAAATCGAATATCTGTATAATCTTTTCAATTTTTATTTGAAATTATATATATATATATATATATATATATATATATATATATATATATATATATATATATATATATATATATATATATATATATATATATATATATATTGTAACGGTCCAACGATGACCGACCCCGTGACCTATAAACAAAATAAACAATGGTGAGTTAAATAAACAACCGCCAGATGGCGAGCAACAAAAACAGATCTCGCAAACAACATAATGTTTACAAGAATATAAAAGGGGCAACAAATAAACCAGGAAAGTACCTCTGAAATCGGTTCTGATAAGAGCGAACCACTAGAAGGAAGCAATAACCCTGGCGGAGCAGCACAATACCTCGGTATTGTGACAGCGGAGTCAGCGGGTGAGCAACCTTCAGGGCAAACTCGAATCAGATTAACTTACCGGGGTCGAGGGAGACTGAGGAGGCGCAGCAAGAATCAGGAGGCGCAGAAAGAATCAAGAGACCCACCAACCACTAGCAGGCGGGGAAAGAACCAAGAGGCGCAGACCTAAGCTGGAGCGCAGGATCAGTAAAGCGCAGTCACGCAGCGCAGTATCCTCGACAATCACCTGAAAACGGCAACGCGATCAATAAAAAAGAAAAACTCACAACGCAAATCAGAAAACAACTTACTTCTGGTCCAAAGGCGAGAGGACGGTCATCTCCAATACAATCAAGAAGAAGAAAGACCGTCGACAAACAAGACTGCTTTTCAACACCTGAAAAGATAAAAAAGTCGATAAAATAAACGATCAAAGCGAACGCGCGCACCAGAATAACACTTACCAATTTTAGTTATCCCGAAAGGACGAGAAATAACACCTTTGAACGCACTAAAAACCAAAAACCCGTACAAAAACAATAATCACACTCGCGCGCACATGTCACGGCCGCGGCCATATTGATTTCGGATACGCCAGCGATTAACGTATCAGCATTGACCGGGAACTCGCTGAGATCACAGCGCCGATGTGCATACCGCGGCTAATTAAGTGAACCGTGGGTACTTAGCGAGAGTACACGCTACGGCTCACGCGACATATTTCGTGTATCGATCAGAAGTAATAAAATCTAATTTACCAACACCTTCCTTCGTCTCGACTACTTGACTTTCCTCGCGTCCTCACACGAACTACGTTACAATATATATATTGTCACGACGATGGGGGGTGGTGACTAGGGACTGGTAAAGAGAGGGGGGGGGGGGGGTTCCTGAAATTAATTAAACAATAAAAGCCGATACAAAAAAAAGAAAGAAAGATAACAATAACTCAAAATTTATTTTAACACTCTACAAAAATAAAAAAAATACTTTTCTCAAAAATAATATAATAACAACAATCTCTAATTTAATAATAGGGCCGGCAGACCATCTCCGGGGGGGGGGGGCGATCTCAATATACAAGTTTTGGGCGCCAGTTAATTTCTATTAAATTAACAAAGAAAAAAAACAACAAAATGTATGACGCAAACTTACTAATGGGAATCCTTAATCAATAATACTAACCAAAAAAAAATACTAAAAAGGGGATTCTCTACGGGGAGTGTGGGGAGGACTAGCTCAAAGACGGTGGGAGGAAGGGGGGGGTCTCTCAGGGTGACAGGTTCTCCGACTCTATCTGGCCTCTTAATAATTACGAACAACGGGTATACGGGCTATCTGGGGATCTTGAAACACTATATACACGGGCCGGTCAGTGAATTTAAAGAGATTGAAATATTGGGGAAATTATTCGGTAAGTTTTGGTCTGAGGTTCGACCACTGCCCGAAGGATAGTGGCAGCGGGACAAAAAAATGTTTGTCACCGTCGCTTCACCGGCGACGGTTGATCTGTGACGGGAGAGGGGAAGCGCGGGAAGGGGAGTTCTACTTGCTCTATCCTCATGCTACATGACCGTTCCACGTTAATATCTTATTGCTTAATTTGATCGCAAACACAAAAGAAAAAGAAAACGAAACGAAAATAATATTCAACGATGCGCAAAAAGAAAAACTAGGGGAGGGGTACTCTAAATAGTATTTTGCGGTAAGAAAAGGGGGATACAAAAATACAAAACGTGCCGATGAAACTTCTGAAGGGAGACTGTGCAAGCACTTACAGTGTCGTTGACTGTTGATCGTCTCGCTCGTCTTCCTTCTCTTTCTATCTCCTTCTTGTCGTCCTCTATCGTTTCTATTGCCGTATTCCGTTTTCGTATTCCTTTTTATCCTGCACTCTCGAAACTCTTTTCTCTCACTCATCACTCCGCACACTATAATTTTCTCGCACTCACCCCCAAAATTCGTTTCACACTACTCTCTCTCTCTCTCTTTCTCTCTAATTGATTTCTTCGCTCCTTACTCGCCGATAGCCAAAATCCAAGTGACGATCCTCTCATTAGGCAGCAGCGGCACGGGTCAGGTGATACGGGGGGTGGGGAGATCGATATTTTCGGGACGGTACTAGGGAGATCTATTGGGAGATGGATGTAATTAGAACGATCGATATGGCAGGGTCGTTCTCATCGATATCGGGATTTAGGGTAACTCAGGATGCTCGGTGCGCACTGCTGCCATCTCACTCGTCTCTCCGTCGCTACACCGATGGATGGCTAGCGACGGCGGACGGGACGGCCTGTTTGATTTTTGGCGGGAATTTTCTTCGGTGCGATGAGAGTGCGTGTGTGTGGAGTGAGCGGCTTCCTCTTCAGGACGTCCTGGGAATTCCGGTGGCGACTTCTGGGCCAGTCGGGATGTCCTTGGGATGTCCTGGTAACGGTGGATGGTCCTTAGTTATAGCCGTGGCGACGACGACGACGACGTCGGCGATGATGATGCCGGCGACGACGACGACGACGGCCAACGACGACGACACGGCGACCACGATGGCGATGACGGCGGGAATGGCTGCGGGTGAACTTTGGGGTGGTCTTCATGGCGGCGATAAGTGCTTACACAGTGTACAATACTTGGGAGGGAACGGGAGAATTGGGAAAAAAATACAAATAAAAATACTAATTGTTAACTTACTTTTTACGTATTACGTGGAACGGTCGCCTTGGAGGGCTGTCGGCGGGGAGAGAGATTGTGCAACGTCACAATATATATATATATATATATATATATATATATATATATATATATTGTAACGTAGTTCGTGTGAGGACGCGAGGAAAGTCAAGTAGTCGAGACGAAGGAAGGTGTTGGTAAATTAGATTTTATTACTTCTGATCGATACACGAAATATGTCGCGTGAGCCGTAGCGTGTACTCTCGCTAAGTACCCACGGTTCACTTAATTAGCCGCGGTATGCACATCGGCGCTGTGATCTCAGCGAGTTCCCGGTCAATGCTGATACGTTAATCGATGGCGTATCAGAAATCAATATGGCCGCGGCCGTGACATGTGTGCGCGAGTGTGATTATTGTTTTTGTACGAGTTTTTGGTTTTTAGTGCGTTCAAAAGTGTTATTTCTCGTCCTTTCGGGATAACTAAAATTGGTAAGTGTTACTCTGGTGCGCGTGTTCGCTTTGATCGTTTATTTTATCGACTTTTTTATCTTTTCAGGTGTTGAAAAGCAGTCTTGTTTGTCGACGGTCTTTCTTCTTCTTGATTGTATTGGAGATGACCGTCGTCTCGCCTTTGGATCAGAAGTAAGTTGTTTTCTGATGTGCGTTGCGAGTTTTTCTTTTTTATTGATCGCGTTGCCGTTTTCAGGTGATTGGCGAGGATACTGCGCTGCGTGACTGCGCTTTACTGATCCTGTGTTCCAGCTTAGGTCTGCGCCTCCTGGTTCTTTCCCCGCCTGCTAGTGGTTGGTGGGTCTCTTGATTCTTGCTGCGCCTCCTCAGTCTCCCTCGACCCCGGTAAGTTAATCTGGTTCGAGCTTGCCCTGAAGGTTGCTCACCCGCTGACTCCGCTGTCACAATACCGAGGTATTGTGCTGCTCCGCCAGGGTTATTGCTTCCTTCTAGTGGTTCGCTCTTATCAGAACCGATTTCAGAGGTAATGTTCACATTTCTTAGTTGGTAATTTATGTTCTCGCAAACATTACTTTGTTTGCGAGATTTGTTTTTGTTGTTCGCCATCTGACGGTTGTTTATTTAACTTACCGGTGTGTCTTTTGTTTACAGGTCACATAGCCGGTTATCATTTGGACCGTTACAATATATACGGAACTCTGCACATCATACGGTGTAACTGCTAGAATTTTTAATTTTTGCAATTGTGATATTTTTTCAGTAACTATCGAAAAATTGAGATTTTAATTACCCGCTCAAAACACATCGGTCTTTCAAAAATATCCCTTTTTGAAAATTTTTGTTTTTTGACAGAGAGAGAGCTCATGAAGGCACACGCCTTCACGTAAGAATGAGAGCGAGAGAGAGAGAGAAAGAGAGAGAGAGAGAGAGAAAGAGAGAGAGAGAGAGAGAGATTGATTGATTGATTGATAGAGTTTTATTATACCGTAGCATTGCTATAGGGTAACATTACAGAATAAAGCACAATGTAAAAGTTAATACTAAGACTAAGAATAATACAAAAATAAAGATAGACTAAACTGAAGATAGAATGTTGATGTGAAACATAGCAATCATAAGTAAGACTAAACATAAGGGTAAAAATAGAAATAAAAGTAAAAATAAAAATGAAAAATAACAGTGAAAACAAAAATGAAAATAAACTAAAAATAAACTAAAAATAGCATAAACAGAACCAAAGATGGAGAATTTCCATGGCGGTGCTTAGCGGCAGAAGCACAGATAAAAAATAAAACATAAACGAGAAACTAACATGAAGAAAAGTAGATAGCAAATAAATGAGAATCTGTGACCTTAACTCGAGAAGAACGTAACAACCAAAGGACGAAAGCACAGAGTCTGAATAGGAAAACACCATTAATCAGATTAATGAGTATATTGCTCAGTTTATTGCTCGCTCTGCTCAGAGATCAGGAGGTACTCCATAAGGCTACTCTTGAACGTGTCTAGCGATGACAATTCCTTAATGTCAGACGGAAGTGACCGCCAGAGGTACGCAGCGGACAATCGAAATGAATGCTGGAGGGTGGTTGTCCTATGACATGGGATGTGAAAGACCGGTTGTTCGGCCAGTCTTTCCGACCTTCTGATGCCCTGCAGTGCCCTAGGCAGCAGCTCATCCAGGTACGGCGGGACGCGTAAGAACAACGCTTGGTAAATTGTGATCGCTAGAAAATAATTGCGGCGCCCTTTCACAGATAACCATTTTAATCTATGACGATATGGGGAGATTCTCACGTCACGTCGCAGGTCAAAGATGTACCTTATGCAACAATTTAGCAACCTCTCCAGCACACCGTTCAGTTCTGCCGTGATGTCATGATAGACAAGGCAGCAATAGTCGAAGTGAGGGAAAATCAGTGTGGTCACTAATTTAATTCTCACCTCGGTTGATAGCGACCCCTTATGGTACTTTAGTCTGTGCAGTGTAGCATGCACTTTTTGCGAGACGGCAGAAATATGCTTCCTCCACAAGAGGTCTGCCTGAAATATAACCCCCAAGTTCCTTGCCTCGGTGACATACGGCAGGTGCGCCCCATCTAGAGTGATGGGGGACAGCTCACCCAAGTTAAGTGCGTTTACATAGGCTCTACTCCCAATGACCATTGCCTTCGTCTTTGCGGAGTTTAGGACAAGACCATTCGAGCGCGCGAACTGTCCCACAGCCGTCACATCTTGGCCGATTTTCGCAAGGGCGCTGTCTATCTCAGATGGAAAAGATTGCAAATAGATTTGGATGTCGTCCGCGAAGATCATGCGATCGCAGTGATTCAGGCAGTCCCCTATATCATTGATATACAATGAAAATAGTAACGGTCCCAAAACTGAACCTTGTGGTACTCCTGCCGACGTGTGTGAAGATATGGAACAGCTACCACGCTCATCCACGACAATTTGTGACCTCGCAGTCAAATACGAGAAGCACCACTCGAGAACAGTATCGGCGAAGCCCAGCCGCTTGAGTTTTCTCAAAAGATTGAGGTGCGGAACGGTATCGAACGCCTTGCTGAAATCGAACAACACCACAATCGTTACTTTGCGTTCGTCGATGCCCCTCCTGATATCATCAGAGACTCTTACCAGAGCAGTCTGTGTGCTGAACGACACACGATAAGCAGATTGTCTGGGATCGATTTTATTATTGGTCTCCAGATGCCTGGTCATTTGATCAAATACAACTCTTTCAAGGAGTTTTGATAGTTCAGGTAGAGAAGCAATCGGCCGCGTGTCCACTGGCGAACGCGGAATTTTTACTTTCAGTAGAGGGCGGATGAATGCCGTTTTCCACAATTTAGGGAAGTGCCGTATGCGGATGCTAAGATTAATGATTTTCAGCATGATGCCGAGCAGCCATGGAAGGGCCTTGTCAATTAAGAATTTTGAGATGCCATCCGAACCGACACTAAGCGACATCCAAGACGAGCGTCGCAAAATGCGTAGAACCGACTCTCTCGAGGTTTGTGAAAATGAGAACAAGTTCTCCTCGCTTGGAGTTTCAGCCAACATGAACTCAAACTCTTCACGTGTTAGCTCCGGGGCCGACGCCGTGATTGTTGCATAATGTGCGTTTAGTTCGTCAGGGGTGAAAAAGTAGAAGGGCGACGGCAGGCGCGGTTTGACTAAACCCAAGCTCCTCAGTTGCTTCCACATCTGCTTGGGGTCATCTATCGTACCGAGTGTAGCTAACAAGAAGTCGCTTTTCGCCTTCCTGATCCTGACAGTTACTTCATCTCTGACT